>SRLM01000287.1:102094-333159 GCA_015708895.1 Populus ilicifolia | reverse complement strand
TTATTTTAATAAATTAATATTAAAAATAAAATTTTAAAATATTATTAAAAAATGTATCAATATTTTTTAAAGAAACTCTTTAAAATAACAACCATCACACTATATTCATGAATGCCGGGGGGGGATGGGAGGGGGGGTTTGGTTTGGGACCCAATCTTTATACACAAATAGTTAGCACGACATGCTTAATCTTTATACGCAAATAGTTAGCACGACACAAGTTGAAAATATAATTAAAATTATTTTTTAAAATATTTTTCATTCAGATAAATATTTTTTTATTAAAAAATTATTTTTAAAATCAGCTTATCAAAATAATTTAAAAATATATTACTTTAAAATAAAAAATTTAAATTTTTTCAAAAATATTTTTAAAATATAATGCTGAACACGCCATAATCATTAAAAAGAAACCCTGCCTAGGCCAATCTGAAACTCGAAATGTTTTCAGGTTGCAATTTGATTGTGCCATTACCCCGCTACCTAGCCAAAAAACCACTGATCAATTTTGCTGCGCTATAACTGAGAAATACCGCAAGTGCTCAAAACTTCAAAACTCCCACAAGATTATCATCATAAATCAGCTTTGAGTTACAACAGATGCTAAAATCCACTGTGCGGGAAAGAAATGAAATAGGAAACCACTACATTAACAAAACAACGAATGCCATGCAGCTTAGTTCTAAATAAATTAAGATCAAGTTAATTCCACTTCTTCAAAACAAAAACAGGTCACAAATCAACAAACAATATTTGAACAAGTACAGAGCCAGCATAAAAACTATTGTCCGGAGCTTTTTGACAAGTTTATAAAGCTGCGGGCAGCATCCAAACTCAGTTCTTCATATACCTGGATATAATGAAAAATTTTGAATTTTCAGATATCAATAATAGAAAATGGGATCTTAAACATGAAATGCAAATGATTCTCAAATAATGAGGCATACAAGTTTCCGGTGAATTTCTTGGAAAGCCTTGCAAAATCTCTGGGCTTCTGCAGCACCCGCCTGCATATCCACAAGAGCACAACAAATTCATTTATCCCTATCACTAGGAAATGAAAAGTCTACTATTCTGCTTCATTCGGGTGGGGGCAACAGAACTTGTCTGCATGATGTGTGATGGCCAACGGATATAAATCAGCTTAACTTTTTAGGCACAACATTCAATGAGAAACAACCCATCCGCAAATAGATTACTGATGCTGGATGACAGAAACTAGAAACAGGAGGTGTGATTGAGGCATCTCCACAAAAAATTTAAGAACTGACTCACAAGTGATCACAACAAATAAAATCACTCGATGTTATTTTTTTCTTGCAACCAAATGGCCAATATGCTTCCTGTTGTTGTTGAACAAAGAAATTTCATAATGTACTAGACACCTTGAATATGTTAATGTACCCATAAATAGGCTTATAATTAATTTAAAGCCAGTAAATACTATGACAATCGACAAAAGCATACCTTCTTCTCAACTGCCAGCTTTAGCTTCTCCCAGAATGCATCTATTTAAGGAAATACACAAGAAAACAGTAAACAGATGTAGGTAAACTTCAACAGTGACTAATCGTAGTCGCCAATCCAATAAATTTTCCAAGATTTCATGATTCTTAACATAACATAACATAACATAAGCAATTTCATCCCAACATGACCTGAAAGGAAGACTTTTTCCAAAATGACTGACAACTACAACACACATCAACAGAAAATTTGGTGACTTGTTAGAAAGTTTATTAAGCGGCTCAAGATTATCAGGCCAAAGCTGCCCAAAAGATTTTTCATCAAAATGCATGGATTCATAATTGGAAAATACATCTCAATATCCCCAATTATCTAATAAAGAGAGAAGCTGGTAAGTAAGCAGAGTGGACTTTATAAGAGAGCATACCCTGTACATCAATAACTTGATTGTTCGATTCCTTTTTACCTTCCCCCTCCTGAGATACCGGTTCCGGAAATGACCGAGAAGTTGATTGCCTTGATGGGTCCGTCTCAATCTGAAATAGAGAAAAGGTTATAGAAAAAACATGAGGGTCAGTTACAGATACAAACAACAAGAGCAGAACATCAAGCACGTTTAAAGAATCACAAAAACATGCAGCTTGTTCCATTCTAATTAGAATATAAGGGTTCCCAGCATAAGAAGCTTAAAAAATTATGTAATCAAAACCCTCACTCGAGAATCTCATGCTGAACACTACTACCATTCCGAAATATTATGGTATTATGATTTGAACCCATTTTCAACCTTGAAACACTGATTAAATTAATAGCAAGAAGAAAGATACTAACAGAGTGAAATTTAATAAACCCTAGTTCCTTTTTGAAGAATAGACAGACAGTAATACATGTGTTGTTTAGTAATTGAAACCAGAGTAATCAAGATTCGACTGAGACAGAGAAAGAATAAATATTTACATGGTAATCACGAGGACGGACAACGGGGAAGAGATCAAGAAGGCGTCCAAATTCTTGATCATCCATTCTCCTCCTTGCTTTCCTCCTCCTACTTTGTAACTCTGAATTGAAAATAAATATATATCTAGTAAAATGCTTGACAATTTTTTCTTCTTAAAGTCTTTATTTATGACTCATGTGACGGAATTGCCCTTTTTTCCAATACTGGAATTAAATACAAAATCCTTATATTTTACTAGGATATTTAGTTAGTCTGAATGGCATAAAAAATAATAAAGTATTTCTTTGATTAATCTTGACCATATTTAATTTAATAATTTCTTATTCTAGAAATAACTTATTTTGTTCTTAATTATTATCATATTTTATGATTTTATGCCTCTCTTTTTTCCCAAAAGATAAAAAAAAATAACAACATGAAATTGATAAAGGACTAAGTTATGGGTTGATTTAATAATATAGGATGAATTAATAATTTTTAAAAACATAAGAAATATTTAATTAATTACGTTAAAATATAGAGTATATCATAATTAACTCCCAATACCTTTTTTTTTTTTTGGACAACTAAAGCTATCCTCAAATTAGATATGCTAAGGAAGTATGCTTGAGAATAATTGATGGATGAAGAACAAGAAGTGGACAATCCTAGCCACCAACCTCACAATCTTCATCCTTTCTGATCAGTTTAGTAGCCATTCCTATTTCTAATACCAAAAGCTTCAATTTTTCAGATCTAACCCAGAATAGATTTTAGGTTTTGTTCAATTTAATGTCATCTCCAACTACGCAGGCATGTTGGTGTTCTTGATGCAGCCGTGGTGGCTAGAGTAGAAAATACTTCTCCTGGAATAAAGTTTGATCCTGAAGGAGGAAAAAATTTGAGTTTGTGACCTTCTCTCTCTTTAATTTAATAATAATTTTTTTGTACCAAAAAAATACTTACAAATTGCAAATGTTTCTTCTACAAAAAAAAATAATCTTGTGTTAAATAATTTGATGTCAACAAACCTNATAATATATTAGATAGATCTAGGTCAACTTTTTAAATTTATGATCTAAGTTACAAGATTTTAACAATCTTGAAGAAAGCAAATTAAATCAAATTTAAATTTATGATCTAAGTTACAAGATTTTAACAATCTTGAAGAAAGCAAATTAAATCAAACTACCAGCCCAATTAAAATAAATTTAATATTGAATTATAAAATTTAAAAAAAAACAGTTAAAAACATGAAAAAAACAATTTAAGTTAACCCAACAAATTAATTACCATGATTTTAAAATAAGAATAACTTCATAAAAAATAAATTAAAATAAATAATAAAATTTAATTCTCAATTAATCCAATATTATGATGAGTTTTTTTTTTTAAATAATTAATTACTAAAAAAACCAAAAAAATAATTCAAGTTAATTTAGTTAACTCATAACTCGAGTTATGAGTTCAAAATAACCTCATATAAAATAAACTAAAACAAATTATAAAATTTAATTCTTAATCAATCTAAATATAAAACTAAAAAAACTAATTAAAAAAATTAAATTAATTAGGTTAATATGCTAAACCTGTTTTTTAAATTATAATACTAAGATAATCTTATAAAAAATAATTTAAAATAAATTATGAAACTTAATATTTAATAAATCTAATATTAAATGTGAAATAATAAAAAGAATGGAAAAAAATTGGGTACAGTGAAAACCCCTCCCCCTCCCCCTTTCAGTTTTGTTTTTGTCAATAATAATAATAATAATATCGATTATCAAACGTGGTAACGAGATCATGCATGCAATGGTATTTCAAATCAGTTTCTGCATATCAATACAATGTCTTAACCCTAAGAATAATGAACCATCCACAGAGAACTGGCACATTCAAAGCATAACCTCTTCTAAAGTTAGAAACTGACAAAGTAAATAGTATTATCGATAAAGAACTAGTTTATTGTCACCGCTTATCACTGTGGATTAGAAAAAAAATAATAATTGAAATGTATAAAAATAATACCTAAATCAAATATTTTTTTTCACTTTGTTATTAAATTTAATATCACGATTCAAACTTGAAAACTTCAAAACTTTCAATCTAATTATTTGCTTAACCTAAACTTTAAATTAAATCATGTAACAAACTTTAAATTAAATCATATAAAAATTATTTCAATACAAGCAAGTTCAAAAAATTAATTTATTAAAAAATAAATCAGATTAATTTTATTTAAACTTACGGTTATTTACTCTAAGAGATCAAATTATTTTATTTTGTTTTATCATATGATAAAAAATAAAAAAATTAATTTATTATCAATCTAATATAGATAAAATTAAATAAAAATTTCATATTAAATAAAAAAAATTAAAAACTAATGAAATTAAAAAAATCAAAAAATTAAATTTAAATGACCAATTAAAAAAATAGACTTGTCTAAACAAAGTCCAGATGCGTGAACTTGAAACACCTGCAAGCCTAGGCCGGGTTGTTTTCTTTTCATAAGAAATGAACCAATCATCCACTCTTTTTTTCTTTTAAAATACATGCTAACTTAGCATAAAAGCAAATATCATATCATTTCAATCTTAAACACAAGTTAAAACAAGGTTAAAACACAGCCAAATAACCTCCTTCCTCGCTTGAACTTCTACATTTTGTACAATAGTTAACGTCATTAAATTCCAAACCCACCAAAGCAATGAAATGATTTATACTACATGTTGACAGAAAAATGGGCTTGGATTTGGCGTAGCTAAAGAATTTCAGGAGAATATTGTTTGATCTCTGAAAACAAAGAGTGAAGTATCAGTTTAATTAGATTCTTTTTGACATACTCGCTAGGCATTTCTTATAGCTTGTGTATCTATATTTAATTGGTCAGGAAGGACCAGTGTAGAATCTTAAATTCTGAACTGCTCGATCATCATACAGGCACGATACATTTGAATCAATTTTGTCTCCCTCACTACTCAGCTTCACTGTCATCGGACAGCTTTTGTATTGGCAAGAGCACATCGTAAAGTAGCAGGCACCAACCAAACCAAACCAAACGTCTTTACCTCTTCGAAAATTTAAGCATGCACTTGCCAGTTTCACATCTATGAGTAAGTCCAGGTTGGCTTGGATATTCTCATTCTAGATTTTCAAAGATGTCAATGCATTTTTTCAAATATGATTTTGCCTCCTCATTCTTCTCCACTTCATACTGATGAAGAAGCTCTTCCTTGAACCCTACATCTGTCCAGCGCACTGATGCAAGACCTGTGACCTCCAGAAGGCAATCTGAAGCACTTATGTGGACCTAGATTCAGAAACAGATAATCAGTAAGCAATAAAATAAAACACATTGGAAAAAAAATGGAAGAGAATATTATGTGTTTGATATTATGATGCATGGTGCTTTTCAAAAGTATTTTTTGCTCAAAAATATATTAAAATAATTTTTCTTCATATAGTTTTTTTTTTTTTTACATCAACACATCAAAATCATTGGGTGACACTAAAAAAAACATTAATTTGATGTTTTTTCAAGCCAAACACAGTTTCAAATACAAAAATCAAACCGTGCCTTTGAAACAAGTAGAACTTGTTGGAGAAATCCTTCAGCAAGGAGATTAGAGATACAGTGGGTTTTGACCTTTTATTCTGTCTACACTCTACACCCTCGAACATTTTGTCTTAAATTGTCATTTTGAGATGACAAAATTGCGGCAAATTACTAACCTGTTAAACAATGTTTAATGCATGTGTGGCGATGCTAGAGACATTGTAGCTAACTATTGCAACAAAGGGCATTCTCTCCCCAAGTACTTCAACTTCATTCGAGCATTTTTATTTTATTTCAAATTACACAAAGTAGAATTGAAGGTGCATCTAATGGACAATTGAAGAACAATATATACAATTCCGAGATAACACAGCTATTGCATTAAGACTTCTCTGGCAGCATGTTCATAGCAGAATAAATTATTAAATCATTTCATGAAGCTTTTATGCTTTGCATGTGATTTTTTATTTTTAAACTTTCAAAGCCACGATAGTCCTGTTTGCTATTTGAATTCAACCCACCTACCTCTTTCTGTTTATGTTTCCTCAAGAGCCATGAACAAGAAAGGGGACAAAGAGGCCTCAGCACTTGAGGCATAACTATCCTTAAGAATTTTCCAGATTGATGACATACCTGAGCAATCTTTATTGTGCTTATACATTCAACTATCTTTGGTGATACAGAATAGAACAGCTGTGCACAGACAGAATAATTAGTCGAAGTCTATGCAAGAAGATTCAGCTAAATACAAGATTAAAGATGAACTCTAATACCTCCTGAACAAAAGAAGTTGCGCTATCATGCTGAGAGGCTCCCTTAGAAGCCTCCACCAGGATGCTCTGTAGCCTCGAGCAAAGTTCTTTAATTAATGAAAATGCCGACAATTTGACTGACCAGAACAGTTCAAGAGTTAGAAGTACGGTTTCGCAACACTCATATCAGAGAAATTTGTAAAATATAATACCTGTCCACTGAAACCCAGGCGAGAGAGAGATCAAGAGCAGGTCCATCAAGTTCTTTTTCTGTTCAAAAATATCATTTAAATGTGCCACGTGGATGCAAGACATCACACAGCCAAGAATCTTTTCAAGAGGCACAGCAGGGTCCACATTATCTGATTCCACACAGGAAAACATATGCTCAGACTAGAAGGTTTCCTTCAACCAATGACACTTCAGCTTGCTTATAAAGAAATCAATTAAAACAGTCAAAGGATGATTGATACCATCGCCTGTATTTGTCATGGAATTTGGATATAGTACAGAAGGATTCATGGAAAAGATGACTAGTTGCGTGCAGAAACAAGGAATTCCCAAGCATGGATAACATTAATTCCAAATTTAAAAAGTCACTTCTAGTCATTTTTTGCTTTATAAATGACAACCAAGAGTATGCTTCAAGAAATGAAGATATACATGCAGCAAGCAAAAGATGAAAAAGTTATAATCACTTGAGCTCTAGTGAATGCACTTATCACAGTTCAATGTCATTAAAAGGTGTTGCCATGTCTTGTAACCTTCTTTGTACAAATAACTGTGAAGAAACCACGGTGCAGCAAAGAGGCAGCACCAGTACACAGCATCCTCATACAGACATAGCACAGCATCAAGATTAAATGTTGACAAACATTTCTGTAAGCCCTACTAAGAATTCACGAATCAATATTCCATACAAGTATAGATAATAAACCTGTGCATGCATACAAAGATGTCAATCATTTGTCACAGGATATTATTTGCGATGTCCATCTTTGAAATTGGAATTAAACACAAGAATTTGACACAATTAAGCATTTTCTATAAAAAGTGATGGCATAAAGGAAAGCTGGAGCAGCGCACTCAAGCCCCTTTAATGTCTTCTATCAATAAAGTCAACAAACACACCAGCGTCCAACCCATCCAGATTCTGTACATCAACAAGACATTAATGGATTGCTGAATAATACAAGCAACATGCTGAGCAGAGAAACCTCCACACCACTGGAACAGCATCTGCTATCATTTGTTCATGATATGGTTGCTTTAGTCTACAGACACATTCAAATCTAGTGGATCTCTTTATAATTTTCACTGGATCCAATCTCAAACTTCGCACAGATAAGCTTTAATACCATTGGAAACTTGAAATAGACACATTCAATGCTAGGTGATGGTCATATTTCAAATTTAACTGAAAACAATCACCTTTAGCTTCTGTATCCAGCTCAACTAGGTATTGATAAAGCTCAATGAAACAGCCAAAGAAATAGAACGAAATATATAGCATAAATATAGCATCTGAATGAAACCTGTTTCAGCAGCATCACTTGCCAAATGTGCTGACCCAGATTTATTGGCAGCAGTAGACTCGCACATCCCAAATAATAGAGGAAAAATCACATTAAAGAACTTCGGATCACCAAAAGCTTTTATAACCTGTGAAGAAATGTACACATTGCAAAACTTACACGTAGTTAAAAAAAATAAAAATAACAGAAAAGATGATGTGGAACAGCCTAGGAGCTGTTCTAAATCTGACTTTTAGAGGCTGTTCTAGGGCTGTTAGAATTGTATTAATGTTGATTTATGATGGAATATGAGGAAGGATGTAGATAGACGATAGGAGTCACATTTAGGGTTATGAAGAGTCACACATTAGAGGAGATTGAGTCAAACAATCAACGAAAAATTGCTGGCATTTTTATTCCTAAACTGTAATTAAAATATTGAAAGAATACATAACATTCATATAGAGATGCTAGTACTCCTAGTCCAACAATGAGGAACTTGAAGTATGATACCAACTGAGACTGTTCCGAATCTGATTTTAGAGGCCGTTCTAGGGCTGTTAAATTTGGTATTAATGTTGATTTGTGATGGAATATGAAGAAGGGTGTAGGTGAATTTTAGGCATCTGGCGCGGTGTATAGCAAAGATAAAACTAGAGTTCTCAAGCTATAAACGACAGACCAAACTATAGAGAATTCTAGAGAAGATTATCTAGTATTTTTTTATTAAATCTAAATAATAGTCTTGCTCTCCATTAAAAAAAAAAAAAAAACCACCGGCATTCCTATTTATATTAGTTCTAGAATCCTTTTGAGGAAATGATTCTTAATTAAAACTAAAATTCTTCATAGGAAGGAAATGATTTCTAATTAAAACAAACTTAATTAATAGAATTCATCTAGCATTAGGATTCCTAAATAGTAAATTATTAACTAAATTAAAAGTTTTAAGCTAGGTAGAAAACAAATAATTAAAATCCAAAATTAACTAAGAAAATAATTAAAACAAGAAAACAGTAAATTCATGCTTAAATCTGGTACATAAACTCTTGGGATAATTGTTTTCCATCAACAAGTTCTTCCGGTCGAGAGATTTAGATGCTCTGGAAATTGATCTACCTTAAATTCTAATTTAATATCCATAATTATTAATAGAAGTCAGGATGGACTGCTTACTAAATGGTGTGCCACACTTCTTGGAACAAACATTAATGGAAACTGAACGAAGTTTAAATTCAGCAATAACCATGAGCCATTTCTGAAAAGCCTTGCATCACTGAGTGGAGGCTTTTAGTTGAGTTGAAAATAGTGCTTCATAATGTGTCTGGATTCAGTTTAGTTCGAAGTGAGATGAAGATTTTCAATTACATGTTTGGGTAGAAGACAAATGGAATAATGGGAAGAGAAATCACCACAAGTAATATAATAGGCCCTTTTTCCTGGAGAGATTTAGATATTCTGGAAATTGGCCTCCATTAAAAAATATAATATTATCTAATATTAATAACAGTCGGATGGACTGCTTACTGAAAATTGTAAACACAAGGATCTAGAAAGTTTATATTCAGACTAGATATGAATTGTTCCTGAAAATTCTGTCAGCCAGGACAGATTGAGCTTCACTTCTCATCAATTTCCTCTCTCTCACAACTAAAATTTCCAAACATCCCAGTAATGTCTCAAGTGGAAACATAGGGAACTAGAAAGTTTAGATTCAGACTAGATAGTAATCATTCCTATCCTCTAGTTAAGATAAAGCAATTTATCTTATTCAACAGTCTGAAAAAATGGATGGACTGCAAGCCAACTAAAGTATACACTTCATCAGTTGATTGGACATTTGATCAAGACACCCAATTCAATCTGACATGAAACTCTGATCTCTCTTTACTTTGCATATGCTCACCCCCCATGCAGGGGTACATATATGAAAGAAAAGTCAAACTCTCGGTTTTTTTTTTTTGGAAGAATTTGACAAGACCTGACAAGGGAGGGAGGGAGTGAGGTCCTTATTGGGGTCGTCTTCAAGATTGAAGGCTCTGTAGGACTTAAACAGCACTGTGTATTATTCATGAACTGAAGTTGATTGAATCAGAACTTCTCTAAACTTGCTTGAACTATAGAATCCAGTAATTGCTATTGAATGATGTGCTACAAAAAAAGGCAGCGGCAATAATGGAGTGAAAAATGATATTATTTTAAAAAGGAATCATTTTTATCAATACTTTTCCAGAATTATTACCGATTAAGTACCTGATCAAGAGATGAGAAAGCTGCTTCACGGTATTTCTTCACCTTTTTCGTGCATGCGGAAGATACAATATTCAAAATAGCATCAGAGGTTACAGGATTTCCAGAGGAAATTGCTTTATGGCAGGATGAAGAAAGTGCACCTATTGCATATAGGAGGGACTCCTTACCCTGTTACGTTGGTAATCATCAGCAAGAAAATTTTAATAGCATGTAACTGAAAACAGTAAAAATAATCTGTGTCCAGTTGTCACATACATGGGTGGCACAAAATAATCTGTGTCCAGTTGTCACATAAATGGTGGCACTATTAGCAATGCACTCCACTTTTATTGCAAGAAAGTGCAGTGCCAGAAACTATCAGTTCAAGTAATAGGTCACCATAATCAAGGACACATGGTATCATAAAATTACAATCCTTAACTATTACTTCAAGTATCTATAGTAAACACTAAACTGTGGTGTGAATACAAATAAAAGGCACTTTTCTATTTTCTAAGCGTGAAGTGTAGCATTTCTCATATAAAAGTGCATGATGAGCATTCCTACCTCCCATAAACGACCAGGAAGTTCTTTCATTACAGAATCGAGCAGAACATGGTGATAAGAAGACAATGATTCACCCATAACTTCACTAAGCTTGCAAATTGCCTGGGCTGACTGCATGTACAAGCAATAACCACGCATCTTATACTTGTGAGCAACACACAAACGGATCAACAATTACAATGAATTTCGAAGCCAACTGTAGAAGTGAAGACAGAATTACCTTTCTTTTACTTGTCCATGATGATGATGCAAGGCCTTCACAAATAAGAGAAACAATTTCTCCTAAATACAATTGAATGGTGACCCGTTCACCACTTGTACTGTCTTCCCACAGCTCCTCAAATAGGCCAGAAATATTCTTGTCATCTTCAAATCTGAATAAGAGTTTGACATTAATTTTTGAAGAAAAAAAGAAGAAGAGCTTTTTATTGGCAGCAATTAAACATATTTTGAAAGTGTCAAAAACTTGTTAGAGATCATCCAAATAGGTGAAAGGAATTAAGGCTGAAGAATGAATGAAACAATTAAGGCTACTGATATCATACATCATTTACTGAGAATAAGTGGAAAGGAATACAGTGACTCTAGAGAAGTTGTATTTAGAAGTAATATGGTTGCAAAAGATAATTAAACATTACATGAATAGCTTTGATATTCCAGTATCAAAAATATTGTGAATAGTACATGGAACGAAAAAAATTTACAGGAAAGCAAGGCTAGTCTTGTATCCCTTGAGACATAAACGTAGCATGTAGAATGCTCACTGTTCATAAAATCCAAGGTCAAACATGCTCAAAATTGCAAGGTCAACCCTCAATCACCTTACGTCACTTAAAGCCACTTTGGGAGCTACATGACAGTGACGTGGCAGTCAAACAAAAAAATTACAGAGAGAGAGGAGCGGTAGAGATTCTACAATTTTCAATTCCAACAGGATTTCTACTCATTTATGTTTGCAGCATTGCTCCAGCGATTGATTTTTAATTTATTTAGACCAGCTAACACAATTTCCTGAATAAGAATTTCTAAAACTGCAAGTCACATCAAAACTAAAATGTTAGCTTTAAAAGAGATGATCTGATACAGACCTTGAAATAAATATAACTGGAAATATTACTGCATGATATCCACTCAGAACATCAGATGCCACAGAATAATAACTTTTCAAAAGAATTGCACATGAAATTTGAGCATTCTTTTCCCCAGTATGCAAAGCTGCAGTGTCTTCAATTAACTTTTGGGCCTGGGAATGACCAGCGTGCTTCAGAACCATGGCACAAGCGCTTGCAAATGCACGCTTTGCAGCAGCACTTTTTTCCTCCTTAACGACTGGAAACAACACCCTCAATAATATGCTTGTAAATGGCTTTACGTCTGCTCCAACTTTTGGAATCAATAAGCTGATAAAGCTGGCCACACCAACCCTGCAACATAAAACATGGCGAGAACATGGACACTATCAGCAACCATTGGCTTCAACTAAAATTGTTCACGTAGAGACATCTACAATTCTCATAAACTACTTGTTTCTGTAGCAAACAAGGATAAAAAATTTTTGATTTCACTCTTGATACCTTCAACAGAAATTCTGCAATAATAATCTCACTTAACTCTTAATCAAATCACAGTATTATTGATGCACGACAGCTAGTTGATTGATAAAAGGTAAACTTTCTTCCAAGTATAACAAATGTTAGTTGTTTATTTGTTCAAAATTGACTAGGGATTAAAAGCTTCTGTTTGAAAAAGAATTAGGTAATTCAGACTCCCCAATTTTAGATCCTACTACAACATAAAACATGGCGAGAACATGGACACTATCAGCAACCATTGACTTCAACTAAAATTGTTCACGTAGAGACATCTACAATTCTCATAAACTACTTGTTTCTGTAGCAAACAAGGATAAAAAAATTTTGATTTCACTCTTGATACCTTCAACAGAAATTCTGCAATAATAATCTCACTTAACTCTTAATCAAATCACAATATTAATGCAGGACAGCTAGTTGATTGATAAAAGGTAAACTTTCTTCCAAGTATAACAAACGTTAGTTGTTTATTTGTTCAAAATTGACTAGGGATTAAAAGCTTCTGTTTGAAAAAGAATTAGGTAATTCAGACTCCCCAATTTTAGATCCTACTATTTGTTAGCCTAATTACAGTGATTAATAAAAAAGCTCATTTACTCACCTAGTGTTGAGTCCAACACCTGATCGAACCAAATGAGCAAGGCGAGGGACCAAGAGATTTAAGGATTCAGTATTTATAACATTTATGCATAAGTCAAGAGTTTCCCACATAGGAGAGCTTTTCGCAATTGAAATCCGCAAATTCTCAAGCTTCTCTGACTGTATTCCAACATTTTCTGCATGCAACTAGAAGAGAAAAGGGTAAATTGATAATTGATAATTGATAATTGAACAAACAAGATTGCTTTTTTCAACTGACTAACTGAATAAAAAGATGAGCATGGAACTTCCATAAAATGCTAATTTAACACAAACCTCAACATAATTGAGACCTTGGTCTTCAAGGCTTGACAAACTTTCCAGCATGCAACAAACTAATTCAGACAAATGTGGACGAAGTGCAATCCCTGCACCCTGTGAGCAAGACGCAAAAACAGTTACTATTTCAACGAGGCAGTTGATAGTGAAAACAGGTCAATAATACTCATCACTGTAACTAGCCAGATGAAGTGCAAGATGTGAGTACGGAAACTTACTGTGCAACAGTTAAACTGGTAATTAAAGAAAGATCTCTATTTGTAATAATTAAGCACTTGTGTGATCATGGTTAAGAATTTCATATTTAAAGCGAATACAAAAATTGAACAGATAGAGTTGGTTACCCTAGCAGGTAATAACTAGGTTAAGATAGTGATGGAGAAATCTGGTTTTTCTTCCCTAGCCACTGGTTTTTACATCATGTGCTGCTTTGCTTAACATAATTGCACACATACATATGTTGATCTGTTCAAGTCTTGAATGCATAGATACACATGGATATATGTGTGAACATTTTGCTATGCATATGTCATGAAAATGAAACATAATATATTAAATACATTTACTATCTGTCCTTCAAAGGTGGCTTCAATATACAGACACATTGGTGTTTCATGGGGCAAACAAAGGTAGTAGAATGTAATCAGAAATGTAGGTACTTTCTATCAACTCAATATGATATCATTGCAAAATATATCCAACCTTTGCAAGCTTCATAACAACACCAATTGATGCCTTGCGAATACTGTCAACTTTACTTAAAATGCCATCAGCCAGCAACAGAGGCAGAACAATCCCCATTGCTTCTCTAGCGTCTGATACTTCAGTAAGTGAAATATCGCATAGCCGTATTGTTAATGAAGAAATAGCACAGCATAATCTGTCTCCCGCATTTCGGACAGTCTCCTTTATATCATCCATGGCACGGAATGCTGCTGTCCATATTTTCTTCAAATGCTTTCCAACCTGTATGAGAATAATTTGATAAATCAAACACACAAAGTGGAGATGTTACTTATGTTAGAGTTGGATTATGATGAGAATGTATGCAAGAAACTCATCTCAATTAATATAGTGGTCCTGTGAATTTGTATGAGGATGGAAATTGTATGGGTGATATTTAAGCTATCAACACTATTTACTTTTAGTTGTTGAGATAAGTACAGGACTACAATGGCCTGTACCATGAACCAAGACATTGATCATATAAATTCACGAGACCACTTGTAAGTACATAATGAGGCACATAACACATTGGAAACCAAGGGAATACTTCCTATCTTAAATCAAGGACTAAATGAATGGAAAGATTAGGCCGTGTCAACAAAGACAAAACTATATGCAAAATGGCAAGTACATCACCTGTTCAAATTTTCTTCCTTGAATAATATCTGCAAGGGCAAGACAGGAAGCCTCACGTGAACGCCAGAGCCTAGATCCACATTGAATTATTAAATCATCAACAATCAAGTCAAGATGTTGATCAATAGTTCTCTTTGGATCTGCAACTAATGACTTCCATATGTGAGCCATTGCATCCTAAAATTGATGAAAGAACAATGAGCACTGAGGAAGGGACAGGACATTACTTAAGCTACTTATTAGATATCAGACAACTTCATAGTTCATCATATATTCAGGAACAACTAAGGCTGCATTTACTTGTCAAAAAAAAATTCAGTTTTCCAGAAATCTTCAAAAAAATAATAAAATAAAATAAAGAAAACACATTTGCTAACTGAGAATAAGAATTGTTTTCTTGGAAACATGAGTTTTCTATTTCTCCTCTTTTCCAGAAAATTGGAAAGCAACAAAATGGTTATTTTCCAAATTCTGCAATATAAAAATAAGGGCCTCGTTTGGTTCATCATTTAAAGTGTTATGTTTATTCCTTTTAATATTTTCAAGTTAAGCCAAAAAAGTCCTTGTTTTCTATCTAGGAAAAATTGTATCTAATAAATATATTTCCTTAATTCTCCAAGGAAAAACCTCTTTAGAATAAATAGGAAAACTTTTAAAGTTTTATGGTTATTCCTTTTAATATTTTCAAGTTAAGCCAAACAAGTTCTTGTTTTCTATCTTGGAAAAATTGTATCTAATAAATATATTTCCTTAATTCTCCATGGAAAAACCTCTTTAATATATAGGAAAACTAGATATGGAAACTAGTAAAATATCTTCTGAAAGTAAACACAAACCTCAATGATTTTTTGTTTTGGTTGAGGGTCTTTTTTTTTACCTGCACATTCTTATCAGGATCATATTGGTATCTAACTAGCCGTGGAATCAATAGTTGTAAGTGTGGTTGGAGGGCATCTCCAGCTTGTTTAGCTATCTTGGAAAATCCAAAAGCAGCACCCCTCTTGGAATTTAGAGAAGCTTGATGATTAGCCAGATCCATAAATTTATAAATCATGTCTGGTTGGCCCATCTCATTTGCTAGACTGCATAGCTCCTTATAAGTGCTAAGTTTCCCTCCACTCAGACTTTCACCGATAGTCCCCTCTTGGAAAACTTCAGTGTCTTCTACCAGCTGTATATTAAAAAGCTACAGACATCATCCTCAACACGACATAAAAATATAAAAAGCACCAAAGGAGAAGATAATAAAAAGCATATTTTTCCCCAAAAAAGAAAAAAGGCAGGCTTTTACCTTGATAGCTCTTTTCCTCTTTCCTGAACCTGTCAAAGTTGTTACAAGTGCATCTACTAAAGTTTTCTTCATTGCCGCATCGCCAAGTTCGTAGACAATACTCATACCTTGTGATGCTAGATCTTGTGTAAGTTCATTTTGTTCACCAAGCAAGTGTGAAAAAGCCTCCTGCATTCATTTGAAAATTATTTAACTGATCCCTCATGGCATCAACAGAAATACAAGAAACTGAAAGCAATAGAATATTCAGATGATAAGAACATTTCCTGAAAGAAAATTGTGTTCTCATAAAATGTCTAAAAACTAGAAGTTTGGTTGATAAATCAGTTAAATGAATGATGAAATTTTTAATGTGCAATGTATTTGTGGAAGATACCCGACAAAGTCATTACCTTACAGTGAAGACAAGAGTAAGCATGCCAAATCAGAAAGATATTTAGCTCAACTCGAGGAAGAACTTATTCCAATCAAAACGGGATCATAATTAAAATATGTGGGAGATAAAAAGGCAGATATTGCCCTTTTAACTATTGTCAAACCTGAATTTGTGGAAGCATTTGTTGGATGGTCGGGTGACGACCACAATACATTGTCAGTGATAGTAGCCAAACAGTTCCAGCACAGCGTTCTTCTTTTCTGCTACTGTATAAAAGAGTCTCAAAGAGTTTTCTAGTAATTGAATCTCTAATGGTGGTGTGGTAATCTTCATTAGCTTCACATTTCTCATTAGGGTTGTATTTTGACAAAGATAAGCTTATGTCTCCCAGAAGAAAATTTGAAGTCATTGAAAGTGAAGAATAGTTAGTTTTGAGAATCACATCAGCTGTGACAGGAATGCCACCCCACAAAAATGACAGAGCCTCCCCAGCAGCAAACAGGACATCCTCAACCTATGAAACTCCAAAACAAATATGAACTAAATTAAAGCCCAGCAAAGAATTATAGCAATAATTGCAGGCAGGTGGATAAGTGACACTAGAAGATAGGATCATAAAAGAAAAATATTTATTTTCTACAAACCTTGGACCGACAGAGACTAAAAATCAAATCTAGGGCAATATTCAGGAGTGAAGGAGATGTTTCCTGAACACAGATGTGTCCAAGGGAGATAGTGATTTTCTGAATTGCTTTAATGTCATCACCGGAGAGTAGCTTGCTCAACTTTTCATTTAAGAGTATCAAAATGTCAACTGCAGTTTTAACCATGGAATAATGTTATTAACTGACCCTTACTACTATTTTTCCCCTTCTGCAAGCTATTATTGGTATCTATGAACACCACCTGAACTAGAATCATCAACAAGAGGGGGTAATGGTGTGCGTAATCCAATATGACCCAGAGCTTCCATAGCAATAGATGCCAATGTTGCGGTCTCGGAATTAGCAACATCAGTCAGGCATTTAAGTATTTTCTGAAACAATGTCCCTGGGATCTGCAGTTAATAATGTTAGAATTAGTGAATACAAATTGGTAAAATGGAAATTGAAGAAGTACATTAAAATATAAAAATAAAATGACTAGTGAATGCTGAACAGAGAAAAATACAATAGCAAGATAAAAATGACACCAAATAAGACTTAATGTCTCCATTTCATGGAAACATCAAAAAGAGATGCAAACCTAGCATATGAGAAGTATACAAAAAGCATATAGAACTTTTTCTTAAAATGAAAGGATAAAACCTAATTTGTAAGTTTAGCAAGGGCATATGCAGTTGTGATACGGACATTAGGGTCTGTGACATCGCAAACCCCAAATAACCTTGAAGAAACATTTTTCTATGATGCCCAAATACTAAGGGTTTCCCACTTTGATTTTACCTCTGCACATTTCTGATTGTCCAAGATAGTGGTTGTGTTCATCAATTTGTTAAATTGCGCTGCAGTGATAGAACTGTGGGCAATTACAGCATGGAAAGGACATATTCTTAAAAAAATTAAAGATGACCAGTGACAAAGAAAATATAGTGCTTGGACTTTGCTCAAAACAAGGCTAGGGAAGGGTTTAAGTAAGGTCCTGATTTCATTAAAAGAAAAATTCCAGTAGAGGTGTCGCAGAAACATGCAACTTACAGCAACCGCTTTAGACATACACTCTGCAGTAGCATATCCAATTGCACACAGCATTCCATGAAGTGACTCAAACCTGGAAAAAAAAAAAAAAAACAAGAAGAAGAAAACTCGTAAAATCTAGAATCAGAAATTGTTACCACCAGAAACTAGAAACTCAATTTGATGGACTACAAACCTTAAATTGTTTGTTTTACAAATTGCAGAAAGTAGCTCAGAAATTAGATCTGATGATGTGGCGGGAGGAATAGCAGAGCAAGCTATGCCAAGGAGGCGTGCTGCAGATTCACGAGTATCTAAGTCTACATGACTCAGTAACTGTTTTAGCCATGATATTCTAGGCACATAGTGTGATGCGATCATCTAGAGAGAGCGAACGAGTTAAAGATGTATTTGATGACATGCAAAAAAGGAAAAAATAAGCTACAAAATCAATATAAAGGAAGAGAAAACTGTGAAAAACCTCTGGAAGATAAGATCCAATTGTAATTAATGCCTTGGAAGCAGTGGCATGCAATTCAACAGAGCCTTCATATGCCATAGCATGTTCTAGCAGTAAGCACATTGTTTCCACTGAAGACAGAAATTCAGTTGATCTCCCTAAAGAGTTGTTTTGGTCCAACTCTGACTCAAAGCACTTCAACAAAAACTTGATCATAGCCACATACATTTTAGATGAAAAAAGAAGCTTTTGTTCCCTCATTTCACTTGACTCTAACAATTTTGGCTGCTGCTTAACAATATAATCCAACATCTCTCCAAGTTTTGGGTATTTAAAATCAATATTCTGTCTTCTTTGACCCATGTCTTTGTCAAGAAACAGGCCTTCAAGTGCCATTTCCCTGGAGAGAGAGAGAGAGCAGGCTGGTATTAGGTTTCCATAATGAAAATGTATATAGTGTGAAATCAACCATCCTTGTGATAAATTCACTGTATAGTGGTACTCAATAAGACATTGGAAACTCTAATGCAGTAATAGAAGAACACATCCACCTCTCCCCCTTTCATTTTCTGTTTATTTTCCATACGACTATGACAATCAAAAGTTTAAAATGACACTACTCATTGAATTTAAAAATCCTGCCACATTTGAATAATAAATGCCACAGGAATACTGTGTGGTGACAAATTGAACACGTTTGATATATTTAAAAGCATTACAGCAAACAAGAAAGGTTCCAATAAAAAAGAATGGGAAACACAAAAGACTCAACATGTGCGGAATAAAGTAGCAAAGAATCTGAATTCAAAATGTCAAATGAAAATAAAATAAAATGATTCAACCACCTCAAAAGCCCTGGAACAGAAAAGAATTATTGAGATTGAACAAGTCTTTTAGGAACAAAAAAATAAACTAGTGGTTTTTTTTATAAAAATGTTATTTCACTTTTACCTCTAACTATGTTTACATTGCTCAATGTTCTTGTTTTTAGTAAATTTGAAAAATGATAGAGGACAATAAGGAGAAATGAGTGAAAGTAGGAAATTTATATAGGGACTCAGGAAGTGATAGAATTTTCAACATTGAATGAGAATTGGAAAGCGGACATTTGCGTCATGGCTGCTGAAAATGGAAAGTAGGGCATTTATTTAGGGATCGAGGAAGTAATAGAATTTTCAACATCAAATCACAATATGTGACAGGAGAGATTATTAGGTACTCCAAGTGTATTGATTACTCACTCACATAAAAGTAGATTCAATAGATAGTTATCATAGAAGGGCCTTCTTTCATGTCAATGAAGGAGCAACACACCATAACTAACTAATAATTTCACTATTGTACAAGGCATGTGGACAGCCAACCACAAATACAGACAATTGATCCAAACTTTGTAGTGATACTAACATTTTATCAATGAACAAATAAGAAAAAGAGAAGCAATCAAAGACAAAACATTAATATGATACAAGTTGCATTTATCTGTATTGGATCTTGATATGAGCCATAGAAGTATTGTGGGCCCTCTTTCATGTCAGTGAAGGAGAGCAACACACCAGAACTAACTAATAATTTCACTATTGTACAAAGCATGTGTACAGCCAACCACATATACAGACAATTGATCCAAACTTGTAGTGATACTAACATTTTATCAATGAGCAAATAAGAAAAAGAGAATTAATCAAAAGATCAAACATTAATATCCTACAGGTCCTATTTATCTGTACAGGATCTTGATATGAGCCATAGAAATATTGTGAATACTGGCAATATGAGAGCAAGTAGCAGCCACAGCATACAAAAGCAAACATCTGCTGTGGGATAAATGCAGAATGTAAAACTTCAATACCTTATATCCAACCTAGAATCTGCCACACCAAGCATGCATATAAATCTACTTGGACAATGCTTCAAATCAAATAAAGATGTTGCCCATCTCACTGCACACAAACGTACTTCATTTTGTTCCTGGTTGGCACCACATAATTCAAGTTCAAATCATTAAGCAGCATGTTGTAAATAAACCAGAATCAAGTGTAAGAAAATCATAGCTCAAAGCAGTTGAAAAGGTAAAGGTATCATAGTTCAAAGCAGTTGAAAAGGTAAAGGTGAACAAGTAAAAATGAAGATATCAAGTCGTTCAATACTGCTTGAAAATTATTCAGAAGAAGAGTCTCCAGGTCCATCAATACAGTAGCCGGTGCTCCCTGAAGACCAATAATGCATACTGATTAATAACATCAAATAGGCAGTGAGTTGAGATAGTTTTATGACTAAAAAGAAGTACTTATATTCTGGAAATGAAAATTAACATTTAAAAACAGAAAGCAAATAAGATCTAGCTCAGGAACATGAAAGAGTTTGAGGATTGTGTTTCAAAAGATAAACCACCAGTTGCAACAAGCAAGCACTAAAATTCAAACTTTGAGATTGAACCATGCTATGAATAGAATGGGCATGAAGATCAATGCAGCAATTAGTAGCAATCAGATACATGACAAGTGGTTGAAGAGTACTATAGCAGTAATGACAACATTAGTTGTTCTGGTGTAGCTCTAATAATGAAGTTAGAGATAATGGTATTTTGGAAGCCATTAAGGTTATAGTGCTGACAGTGGTAATGACACTATAGGTTGCAACAGCAATAATAGTGGTCGCAACAGGTGCCAGAGGCATAAAAGTGGTCTTTGGGATTGGTCAAAATGTGAAGCTTGTTGAAGTGGCTAGCAGCTTTCACAGGTTACAGCAGTAGGGAAAAATCATTATCTTAGAAGGAATTTAAAAGACTTCCAAAAAAATAAAGCAAAAGTTTTTGAGTAGCTTTAGTTTGGGCTTTGTAAATATCAGAGACTTCCAAGAGAAACAAGAAAGCTTGAAGCAAATAAATTAGACCATTTGAAAATAAAGACACATCATGTTTCCTTAAAATGATTTTCACAAATAAGTTTAGTCACATAGATTATCAAAAAATAATTGTTCAATGTTTACTGAACATAAAAATAGAAATACCTATTTACAAGTAAATGAAAATTAATTCTTCCTAGCCAGTCTTGTATTTTATCCTTTATTCTGATAAGTATATGAACAAACTAAATTAAAAGGAGCACAATGGGGGCCTGCTCAGCTACACAGTACACAGAGATCAAGAAATAAACATGTAGGAAACACCATAAAAATTTAACCAAGATGAAGCAGCTTTCAAAAAGAACACAGCTTGTAGCATAACAAATCTAGCCATTGCATGCTGACAATGAAACCTCTGGGAGTAAAATTTTTCTCTGACAGGATGAAAAAAAATTGTAATTTAACAAAGTGAATCCAAGCATACCTTGTATGCAGCAGCTAGAGAACTGGTTGCTTCTTGGATAACAAAACGAAGAGATTCAGACTCGGTTTTCAATGCATCAAAAAGACGAACAGCCATATCAATCTTGTCTCTGAAAATGAAAGGAAATGGCCACCAGATTATTGTCACATATATGGATAAAGAGAAGCAGAAAGGAGAAGAAGGACAAAGCACCTAAAGAGATGGGGAAGGCGCTGCCCAAGTAATCCAATTGCTTGAAAAGAAAATGTTTTGGTGTCCCTAGCAATAGCATCTGGAATGAAGTAAACAAAATCAATCTCAATTGATATGTGAAGTAAATTGAATCAATCAGATTCCAACCATAGTGTTTTAATATAGATAAAGACAAGGGAATCGAAAGAGCTCTGTGAGCATGACACCTGAATCTGAGCTTGAATAACCATCAAGTAACTTCAGAATCCCAGTCAGTATAACAGGGCCCATGAGCTTCAGCTGATCACTTTTTGCCTGTACATATTAAAATAAAGAATGTTATAATGACTAAGTAAAAAAAAGAACGTGAAATTGTATCAACATTTTCTTTGCAGAGTTCAAAGTGAAAAGACGTGAGAAGAAAGAAAATAGAAGTGGAAACATGATCTTATCATCAATAATCATTTTTTTGCCAAAAGAACCTGTCCTCATTGAAGCAATCAATGATTGATCGATAGTTTGGCAACTTGCAAAAAACAATTATATGGTAAACCCATAGAGAATATGCTTGCAGTTCAAAGACGAGAATGAACTGATTTTAGCACAAGTTCTTGGGAAATGGCTAGAGTTACAAAAAGATTCTGGAATATGGAAATAGGCTTTTAGGATTTGCATGAGGAAGACAAAAGTCTGGAAAAACTGAAATAGTAAAAGATCACAATATCAAATAAAGAAAAAGCGCAAAACTTATGTATAAAAGAACTACGATTATAAACATAGCCTAGGTAATGAACTAATTAAACTAAAAAATATTCTAGAACATTAACCTCTTAAAAATACAGAAATACTTATGTATAAAAGAACTATGATTATGAACAGGGCCTAGGTAATGAGCTAATTAAACCATAAAAAATCCCAGAACCTCCTAAAATACAGTTGACTGTGAATCTGGTATGAATGCTAAAGAACTTTACATTATATGCTTCAAGCCAAGGAAAACATGCAAGATTCCCATAATCTCATATAAAACAGGACTTGTCTATGGCTATTGCTTCGTAGATAAAAACATTTTTTCAGAAAATAATCATTGTAAAAGGCATTTTCAGGTGTCTCCGTTTTCTTCTAGCCTGCTGTAGATTGAGATAATTGTGAACTGTTTGAACATTAATGTTTGGCGACAGAAGCTAGCAGCCAAGGCAGGTGTCCAACATTAAGAACTGTTTTACCATTGACTATTGCTGGTGATGGTGATCAACAGCAATAATGGTCTAGTAAAGTCAGCAATAGTCAACACCTGCAGCTGAGTGAAAAGTCCACATAATTGCAAAAATCTATAACAGGCATGAACTTAGTTTAGTTACTTCAGCTCAATTCTCCACTGGTGACGAGGATAAAAATTATAGTTTTCTGACTTGTCAAAAAATAATAAACCTGACTCTTAAACTACATAGAAAAATTGTTTACTAAATTTCAATAGCAATGCAAACTTTGGCCACAAATTCACTGTGCACCGCTAGTGGACAGAAGCTTAAAAGACCTCTCTCTACGTGCATCACTAATTGGTAGGTAAAGGACTTTAGACAGCTACTAAGAAAGCTATGAAAATGTGTCAAGAAAAGAAGTCTGTTCTACTAAATTTCAATAGCAATGCAAACTTTGGCCTCAAATTCACTGTGTACCACTTGTGGACAGAAGCATAAAAGACCTCTCTCTATGGGCGTCGCTAATTGGTAGGTAAATAAAAGACCTCTCTCTACGTACATCACTAATTGGTAGGTAAAGGACTTCAGACAGCTGCTAAGAAAGCTATGAAAATGTGTCAAGAGTACTTCTTGTTCAAGAAATCTTCCACTGGAACAAATACAATAATAAAGTATTTTAAACCTGACATGATAATACAATTTGACAAAATATGAAGTTTCAATCCATGTTCATTCTTCTCTCACTTGAGAAGGTATGTTTAGCAGAGGTATGTTAAAATATAAGGGATTCACCTGATCCTTTATACTGCTTGAGCCAAAGGTCAAAGGTCCCTTAATCAAACCAGCTTGAAAATTTAAAGTGCAAATCCAAAACTGAACAATAAGATTCTTACATGCTTAAACACCCAAACAGTGAATTCCATTCCCAATTGCTTCAGCCTTGAGGTGGTACCACTTCCTAGTGCAGTCCAGAAGTTCAAAACAGAAAAACATCAGCAGCAAATTTATATCACAAACTTGGCATGTGATTCCTAAACTGAAAGAGCAAGAGGGAGAGAGACAGGGAGGGGGAGGGGGGGGGGAGTTCCCCAAATCATCTATTAAAGATAACTGCATGCACAAACTAGCATCAACACACAATCCACCCCCATTTATTCCCCTCCTTTTTACATTTTAAATATAACTATGATCTAAAATAGGTCTTGTTTTAAAATATAACATAAAATAAAAGGAACACCTTCAAAATATATAATAGAACCCAAACAAGAATATTGTTGTTAAGATGGCAATGGTGAGGAATAAACACAATGTGCATGCCTTAAAACATCTATTCTTCACTGAAAGAAAAGGAGACTCCTCATTATTATTTCTAGTTCCACATACAGATAAGCCAAATTACTGGTAAAATTTTCATCAATTTGAATGTTAAAGGTTAGAGGACTCTAAAAGAAGTGAGCATATGAAAAAGAAAAGCAAAACACCATAATTTTCCTCTCAACTTAAGCCAAAATCACTAACCGGTCTATTATGTTATTGAATAAAGCAACCATAGTCTGAAAACATTGATAGAATAATTGACAACTTCTTTCATGGTTCACTAATAATCAAATGGTGGAATCAACAAAAACAATAGAAGTAAATGAGTGCATTGTGCATTTACTCCTTGCTGACCATGCATCTACCATGTAAAAATTCAGTTTTCGGTCATGCAGGTTTGTCAGATTACTTGAATCCTCTATGAGGATCAAAAAGCTCAATTTTTCTCATCAAATAACACTACAGTTATAATCTGCTTGAGGAGTTTTTACAACCCTTCCTAGATTTGGCATCGAAACCATAAGTAATTAAATGAAAATTCATAGTTACCATATATGCAACCAAAAATACACTGCAGAGTTGCTGGGAAACTGTTTGCGGCAGTAATAGACCGGCAAAATACAGACATCAGCTTTGTTTTCAAAGAAACACTTGCTGGGTTGACTTTAGATTCTGGAGCGACATTTCCAGTGCTAGTAGTACCTGCAACAAAGTATCTTGTTCAGACTTGTAGATGCACAATAATACAGGTGTAAATATATTTTTTATAAAAAATATCAAGTAAAAGCAACGGTGAGATCCCCAACCTCACCCTCCTCAGGACACTTCTCTCTTGGGCATACAAAAGGGGATTAAGACTTACCCCACCCCACCAAAAAAAAAAAACAGAGAGAGATAACATGAACTGTTGGTACCCGGAAATCAACAATTTCATGTTTTAATTCAAAACGCAGTAACAATATAATAAAGCAGAAGTGACAAAATGAATCAACAATCATACCATTGAATAGTAAAAACAGTTTGTTAATCAAGTTTGAATCATCTAAATTAGCACTTGCTGCCTTCTTCCTCAGGAGCTCCTCCCCCTTCTTAATAACTGCCTCTTGACTTGAAAACATCAATCAGCAAACAACAAATCACAGTCCAAGTATCAAATATATTTAACAATATTAAATCGAGAAAGAAATTCAAACTTGTCTTCTAGTTATAGAAAAAAAAACAAAAGAACATCCGTACCTATCTGCGCTAGCAACCAGATACAGGGGATAAACAGGTTCTGGACCCAGCTCCATTGCGTCAACAACATTCAAAACCCCTAACTGCTCATGAAAAGCCAAAAGCCAAAAAAAAAGGTATATCTCATTTGAAAACCAAGGAAAATATCTATAATCTCCAAGATTAGATGATATTCAGCTTCAATTTTCACCTTTCTCATCAGAAGTTCTTCATTTTTTAAGGGATTCTTTCCTGCAACACGATTGCTTTGAGCAATTGAAAGTCCAGGTGAGCATCCTCCTCTGCAATAAAAAATAAAAGAAGAGAAAGTAAATGAGTAAATTTTCCTGACAGGCAAACTTTTGAAAGATCATATTGCTCTTATGATGAACTTAGTTCCAGACCCTTGAGATGACTGCTTGTATAACATTAAATGAAGGCAGAACTCAGCAAATAATTCTCTGTCCTGATAGCCATTCACTGATCTATACTTTACAGCAACTTCTTCATCAATCCCATTAGCATGGCATTCACCAATCACCTAAAACCAAGCATAGATAAGCACAATTAGCCATCTTCAATTATTAAAGTTAGTATCATTTTACCAGATTTATTATGAAAAATCCTTTTCTATTTTTTGCAGAACTTCCACTCCTAACATATTTTTTAGACATCAAAATTGTTGAAAAGTAGTGAAGGCTGAAACTTACCCTAGCAACAATTCTCAAGATAATCTCTTGATGTTGAAGAGGAAGCTTAGAGATGTTAGCAACAAGCACAGGTGCCATATTTTCCTTTTCCTATAACATGATAAAAGACTCATTGGAAAAAAGGTTTACTTGAAAGTGAACAACAAGACGATTATATTTGAAATACAGATGCACGTACCTTTATATTTACCCGTTCAAATGCCATCTCAATATACACGATGCAAAAATTCTTGACAATTGCAGTGGCATTGGCTTCGGTATACAGTTTCCATAACTCTTGTAATGGCAAACCAATCTCATGTTGATATTTCACTCTCTTGTTGACATGACTCAAAATTTCAAGAACCTGACACAATAAACATGCTTTAACAATTTCTGATCCAGCAAGGAAGAGAAGGAGAGGGTAAACTAGGCATTGTGACAAGTAATGAAGGGAATTCATCGCTTGCAGAATTTGCAAATAATATTTTGAACATCACTTTAAGGTCTTAAGAGATCCTAAATCTTCCAAGTGGCACAGGTCTTTTAGGAACAAGAGCATTTTTGTAATTGCACTGGAAAGGGTTTATTTGATATCCGATGTTGAATCCAACAGCACACTACTTTAGGCTTTGTTTAGTGAGTTGACTGCTTCTCCCTGCTCTTTTTTATAATTCTCAAAGGTTTCAATCAATCCAGGATTCTGTATTCTTTTTGGTAATTATTTTTTAGTCTAACTGGTTAAATCAAGAGAGATATAGGGTCTCTCGATTTTTTCGTCAAATAGATTTGGCTTCCTCGCTTTGTTATGCATTCAAAGGTTCCATGAGTGGAGGATGCACACCAAAATCCAATCAATTCACAAAACAAGGCCCATCTAGGTATAACATTACGCACCCAAGAATCCACAAGCAGCATATAACAATGTATAAGTGTAATGTTTTTCAACTTCACCTTTTTTAAAATATTGTCCTGCAATACTCCAATTATCATAAAACCCTAACCTTTAAGCAATGCGAATTCTTCAAAAACCTAATCCTTCTCTCCCATACCTTAAGCAATAAGCTAATGTCGAGATAGTTGCTCTCAAGAAGGGGGGAAAAAACACCACACGCACATCACAAATTTTAAGAACCTAAAGCATTTGATTCCAAAACCTATTTAAACATTTCCATTCGTTCTCTACTAGCAAAAAAATAAAATAAGTATCAATTTCAGTGAGTGTAATAGATTTCAGCTCCAACTGAACAAGAAATTAAATTAAAATAAAATTAATAACCGCACCAGAGTCTCCGAAAAAGAAATAAAGACTAAAATTAAAGGCAGGCGAGTATAGGTTTAGGGTTTTTGCCTTGTTGCGGACGGCGGTGGAGTTTGACGAAAGTGACGAGATAGTGGGAGGGAGAATCTTAGACAGTAAAGTTTCAAGCTTCGAGTCGTCGCATAAAGCCAGCCGAGTTAACATTCGATCCAGTAATTCCTCTGTTTCCGCATCTGATTTTACTACTGGTGACGAAGACGAAGACGACGATCCTGCCATTTGTTTCGCTTTGTGTTTTTCTTTCGTGACAAGCCAGGGACTTCACAAAAACAAACCCAAAGAAAGGGAGATTGCAGCGTGTTGTGATGGGTAATAGGCGTCGTTTTGGGGAACGGAAAATTTTACCGTTAAGTGATTGGGCTGGGCTCTGGCATGGGGTCATTGGGCTATCAAACATTTTAACCTATTTAGGTTTTGGACTATTGGGACAGATTTTTTGGGTTTTCAACGAGGGAGTTGTCTAGCACAAAATGGGTCAGACCTCCCACGGAATTTAAACCGTTCAAGAAATCGGTCCTTCAACTACAACTTTTAGAATTGATCTCGAAGAACCAAATTTCATTTGAAATCAGGTCCTTATTTTAACTTTCCACTGAAAAAAAAATATACAATCACGTTAAACTCATTTTATTGATAGAGAAATATAAGGACTAGAATGAACATATAATGATATTTAATTAGGGATGTGATTGAGTTTCTTAAAATTACAGGCATGAAATTGAAGTTTAATAACCTATTTCATCCCTCAACTCCTTCACTTCAACCACCAACAACCAGGTAGTCATGAACAACTATCAAATAATTTTTAAAAGAAAATTATTTGTTTTTATATTTTAAAGATATTTTTTATTTAAATTTTTATTTTTATTTAAAAATATTTTTTTATATTTTCATATCATTTTAATATTTTAATATGCTAATATAAAAAGTATTTCTTAAAAAATAAAAATAAAATATTTTGATATACTTTTAAATAAAAATACTTTAAAAAATAATCATTCCTGCACTCCTAAACTTAAAGTGCATAGGAGATGCAGCTCGGTTAACGTGATTATTATATTTTTTTTACCATGGATGTTCTAAATTACTTNCTGTCTCTTATACACATCTAGATGTGTATAAGAGACAGGCTAAACGGTGGGCAAAGCTTGAAAACATGGATTTGGTTGATGAAAATGACACCATAATATATACACTGGAATGGTAACATGCAACTTTAATTTTATGATGCTAAAAAAGTAATCAATATCTTATTAGTTACTTCATATGATTCAACTTGAAAAATAGATTAACTTAAAAAAGAGAAAAAAAATCATGACTGAATATATTTTTATCATGTTTTATATATCATTAATTTTATTTAAAAAAACTAATAAAATACTATTAGTAGTTATTTCTTATTACCACATTTTCATTTTAATATAGTACAACTTGCCAAACTACTACTTGATAAAACAAAATAAAAAATCATTGCATGACAAAACACGGTAGCAGAACTTACCTCCTGTTTTGGAAGTATAACCCAAATAGAATTGGTTAAAATTTAATTTTTTTAAAAAAAATAAATTATTTAAATTATTTTAGTTATTAATATCAAAAATAATTTTTTTTAAAAATAAAAAATATGTGTTTTTAATATATTTATAAATAAAAAATATTTAAAAAATCAATAACCACGGTACAATTGCCCACGAGAATCACACGCAAGCCATTTCATAATCGGACCCAAGCCATAATTCCTAACAGTTTACAAGAGCATGGCTGACCAGGCACAAAAATGATCAAGTTTAAGTGAGGGGTAGCTACTGATTTTCTTTCTTTCCAAGCAACAAACTGTACCTGAAATTGCATTTCACTCTCGTGGTTACCGAACCAGCCCCCATTTGAATAAAGAATGGAAGAGAGAAATTAAGAGGCATCAAATCCACCAGAAATAGGAAAAACAAAAGCAAAAAAGCAGACGATAGCAACAGCACGGGTGCCCACACCCCTGTTTAATCCCAGAGCATGGGAATCTTCTCATGTATTTTTTTAAGATATATTCTCATATTAAATACACTTTAATTACCAGTTAGCCCCAAAACTACATCTCGTTATTGTTAAGCAAAGGTCGTTGCGGGGGGAGACTATTTTGTTTCTGCGAAAAAAACAATGTTTATATGCCAAAATAAAATAAAAAATTTTTTAAAAATAATGAGTCCTGATAATCTTGTAACTACAATAATTAGAGCCAAATCAATATTTCATTAAACCAGCAATTAAAATCAATTTTATATTTGATTAAAAAATTAAATTAAAAAAATAGTAAAAGGATGAAAAATCAAAAGAACGAGGCACAATTAACATGAAAAATAAAAATAATATTTTTGTTTGAAATGTAAAATTAAAAAAAATAATAACTATTATAAAAAAATTAAAAAAATAGAAATAAAGACAATGAGAACCAAACTAGAAAACATAATACCATCAAGTTGAATTAAAAAATAAAATTAAAAACCAGTAAAACTTGAAAAAAAACCAGAATAAAAAATTAGAAATATAAATAACGAGGGCCAAAATAAGGAATATATTAATTGGTAAATTAGGTCTCAATGATGAAATTGAAAATAAATTTAACTTTTATAAAAGGGTTAGATAAAAAAAATAAAAGCTGAAGTTAAAATATTAATAATCAAAATGGTCAAATTATAATTTTTAAGAGAGGATAGAGAAAAAAATAGAAAATAAGGTAAGGTTCACCAACAATAAATCAGACCACAATTAAATACATGTATTACACTGATATGAAAATACATGATGATACTTCTAACAACGCGATAAAAAGGACATTGATGAATGCCAAGAGATATCGCACGTGCCAGCCAAATGATGCAAAGGCCTTCCACGTATTCTTGGATGCGCCGAACAAGCATCTCTTTTTCATTTATGTTTTCCTTTAAACAAATACCAAAGTATCCTTGAGTTAATTTTATAATTACAGTAAACTACTATAAAAAGAATAAAAAGTCCTTAACTTTAAGTTTTAAACTTTTGCTTTTAAGGATATTTTTGTTATTTTATTATTTATTTTAATTATTTATTATTTTTTATATATAAGAAAATATCAAATTGTTCCTCAACTAATACTATAACAATGAAAAAAAATTGTGAAAACACAGAAGTATCTTTTAATATGATATTTAATATTTTTTGTTTTCAAAAATATCCTGGTACCTTTTCACTGTGTAATTAAAAAAATATTTATTCTTTATAAAAAGATTATATAAAAAAACTTTAATGTTAAGTTTTTTGGTAGAGAAGTAAAAGCTCGTTATATTATTCCAGTAAGTAGTAACAATAGTTCTGGAGCTATCATTCTTGCCAAGGTGGTTTTAGTTTTTTTTTAATGTATTAAAAAGCAACATATACTTTCTTTTAGATATCTCTATTTTTTGGGGAAAAAAAAGAAAAAAATATGTTTTTAGTTCAAAAAGAAAGAAATATTTAAAGATATCAAAATAATCTAAAAACACTAAAAATATATTAATTTAAAACAAATAAAAAATAAAACAATTTAAAATACAAAATACAAATAGTACCTTAAACTAATAATTACACTTGCGGGGACCGATACACATTCTTTTAGAAGAGCGATATACAACTTAAATGCACCTAAAGCTAGTATAAAGTACAAGTAATCATCAAATGATTAATTGCTATATATATATAAAACAATTATATATTTTTTCTTCAGGTTGATATTTTTTTTTTTAAAAAAATCTTTCTTTAGATCAAAAGAAAATAAATATTTAAACTAAGTATTACACTACCAAAAGAAAAATACATTTTTCTAGAACAGGGATGGACAATCATAAATGCGCTTAAATTAGATTGTGTATAAACTACAAATAACCGCATGATTGGTTACTATATATAAACAAAGTAATATATCTTTTGTTTAAGTGCATATCTTTGTTTAGATTAAAAGGAAATAAACATTCAAATTAAGAATTATAATATTGGAGGAAAGATATATATTTTTATATAGCAAAGAAATAGAATCTTAAATGCACCCAAGTTTGTCCATAAACTTAAAGTACTAATCAGATGATTGGTTGCTATATGTATAAAACAGTTATGTATCTTTTTTCTGTAAGTTTAAATCTTGCTAACCTGCTTAATATCTTAAACTCCTCGCTTACTGTTGTAATAAATATGCATGCGAGGAGTCTATATAAATCCCATAACAAGATATACCTCTGCCCATGCATAATATCACCCCGCTAGTTAATTAGCTGGTGACTCCACAGGTCAGGCGACTGTTTAAGCAAGCTCGTGTTTTAGGCACCACCCAGCAGGATGGACGTAGACCCCGTCCTCCCTGGGAAACTTACCTTGGCAGCTCTCTTATTCTTTATCAGCTACCAATTTACTGGCTCTTTCATCAGAAAATTGTTGCATCGATACCCCCCGGGACCTCGAGGTTGGCCGATCATTGGTGCAATTCCCCTCCTAGGAGACATGCCTCATGTCACATTAGCCCAAATGGCCAAGAAGTATGGTCCCGTCATGTACCTGAAAATGGGTACTCGTGACATGGTTGTGGCCTCCAACCCAGATGCGGCCCGTGCCTTCCTCAAAACCCTTGACCTAAATTTCTCAAACCGTCCCATAGATGGAGGTCCAACTCACTTAGCTTACAATGCACAAGACATGGTCTTCGCAGATTACGGACCAAGGTGGAAATTGTTGCGCAAATTAAGTAACCTGCACATGCTAGGTGGTAAAGCTCTAGAGGATGGGGCTCCTGTCCGAGTTACCGAGCTAGGTCACATGCTCCGAGCCATGTGCGAGGCTAGCCGAAAAGGAGATGCTGTGGTGGTGCCAGAAATGTTGACCTATGCAATGGCAAATATGATAGGTCAAATTATACTTAGTCGTCGTGTGTTTGTTACAAAGGGCTCGGAGTCTAATGAGTTCAAGGACATGGTGGTGGAGCTAATGACAAGCGCGGGGTTTTTCAATATTGGAGATTTTATACCGTCTGTTGCTTGGATGGATTTGCAAGGAATTGAACGTGGGATGAAGAAATTACATAGAAGGTTTGATGTGTTATTGACGAAAATGATTGAGGATCATTCGGCAACCAGTCATGAACGCAAGGGAAAGCCGGATTTTCTTGACGTTCTAATGGCCACCCAAGAAAATTCGGATGGTGCGAGGCTTTGTCTTACCAACATTAAGGCTCTTCTCTTGGTATCTCCCTCTCCCTCTCCCTCTCTCTCTCTCTCTCTCTCTCTCTCTCACACACACACACACGTGTGTGTTTATACAAGATATATCTCGCACGTTCATCATGCACAAATATGGACTCAATTCTATGAAAAGACACTAAAAAAAGGGTGAGTTCCAAAAGATGCATGCGGCTGGTTAATTGTGTGTGCTTGATATCGTGGAGGAGGGTTTTTTTAAATGTATTTTTTTAATAAAATAAACCATTTTTTTTTTTACAACTAGTTTCCAAGAATCAACCAGTTGCAATTTGGATCTTGCAAATTTTCACCAGTCGAAAAAATAATAGGTTTTTACCTATCAGTTGTTGTTATTACAAATATTTAGCAACGGCAACCAGCCGTGGCTTGCAATTTTACCAACCGCAGTACTACAGCAGCACTTGCACATTCGTTTGCGTGCTCATCAATTACCTGCCGAGGAATTGGTTGCAAATCAATTATAATCTTTTTTAGTTACGATCAGGCAATTTTCAATTTTTTCCTCAGCCATAATGTCTTTATTTTATTTTATTTTCTGGCGAAATGGCCCAAACTTATCCTAAACTTCTTCTTTCTTTTTTTCTGACTGCTTCGAACTATTTTATTAATTTTTTTCATTAATTTTAACTGCGAATGACAGCGAAGAACGTGCAGTAAAAATATGTGATTTGTAATAAAAGTAAAAAGTAAAATAAAATAACAAAGGGATGGAAAACCTGGATAGAAAGACTTATTTTTTATTAAAAAATAATTTCTAGTACTAAAAAAAATATACATAAAATTCATGATCTAAATCTAGTTTAACCTAGAATTCACAATAGTTTTGAATAATTTTATCTTTCTCTGTTTTTTTTTTTTTTGGCTAGGACTTATTCACAGCTGGTACCGACACCTCCTCGAGCGTAATTGAATGGGCACTAGCCGAGATGTTGAAAAACCAGAGCATCCTTAAAAGGACTCAAGAAGAGATGGATCAAGTCATCGGTCGGAATCGACGGCTAGTTGAATCTGACATACCAAAACTTCCATACCTGCAAGCCGTATGCAAAGAAACATTTCGAAAGCACCCATCAACGCCTCTAAACCTCCCCAGGATTGCAGACCAAGCATGCGAAGTGAATGGATATTATATCCCTAAAGGCGCCAGACTTAGTGTTAACATTTGGGCTATAGGGAGGGACCCAGATGTGTGGGATAATCCAGAGGTCTTTACTCCTGAGAGATTCTTTACTGAAAAATATTCAAAAATCAATCCACGGGGAAATGATTTTGAGCTAATTCCGTTTGGAGCAGGGAGAAGAATTTGTGCTGGGACTAGAATGGGAATTGTGCTGGTGGAGTACATTTTAGGCACGTTGGTGCACTCCTTTGATTGGAAATTGCCGAAGGATGTTGATATCAACATGGACGAGGTCTTCGGCCTTGCATTGCAGAAGGCTGTCCCTCTCTCCGCTATGGTTAGCCCACGCCTAGAACCTAATGCATATCTTGCCTAAGCTATTGCTTAAAGCTTAGGCATGTTGCTTTACGAGGTTTTTGTACGCTTGCGTGTTTCTCGCATGATGTCTTCAAGTTACTTGGTCGGGTGGTAGCTGTTCTGTGTTGTGTGCAGGGAGCTCGGAAAGCCTAGGCCGTTTCCTAATTATCCGAATAAATATCGTTCGTTTCAAGTGTCGTATCTTGTATATACATATATTTTAGATTTGAATGAAATTGCCTTATGCGTCTCCTCTGTCTCTCCCCCTCGATTTTGATTGATTACTTTAATCAATGACATAGTTCGGTGTTCATCACATAAAAGACATCTTACAGATATTACTAGAATTATAAAACTTGATTAAACAAGAAGGACCTATTGGATTCTGTATTCTCCAACAGTTTAAAAAAAAAACAAGAAGAGAAAACAGAAGAAATGTCACGGGGTAGAAAAAAAGAAAAGGATTTTATTCTTAAAATAAATAAAGAGTTGATTTAAAACTGTAAAAATATTATTTTTTAGTTGTTTATTAATTATAATTAAAATGGTTCAAGCTTTTATGGTACAATCTATAATGAAAAGATTAAGTTTTTTTTAATAAATATTTTTTTATTTAATTTAGTTCATCAAAGTTAAAAAAATTTATTTAATTATTAAACTTTTATAATATGAATTTCTGGTTTGATGGGTAAACATAATTTGGCTTCATTTGCAGGAAAGTATTTTTCTGAAAAATTTGGGAGGAAAACACTTTCCGGAAATTGTGAAAAGTTTAGAAATATCATTATTTGCTGATTATATCAAATTTGATCCTCAAACTTTTGATTGCTATATATATATATATTTTGTTTTGAATATTTATTTTCCAATTTTATTTTTTAAAATTTATTTTTTATATTTATTTTGGTCCTTATTTTTATAATTGTTATTTGCTTTTCTCCTATTATTTTTTTATTGAAATTTTTTTCTATCAAATTTGATCCTTATTCTTTTGATCCTTATTTATTTTATTTGAAATACTTTATGAAATGTTAATTATTATTATTTTAATTTCTTCATCTTTTTTTTTAAAGATTTGATCTTTATTTTCTTGATTATTATTTATTTTATTTGAGATAATTTATGAAATTACTTTTTTTCAATTTCATTATTATTCAACTTTTTAATTTGTAAGATTTATTCCTTATTATTTTAATAAACTTGAGAAAAATAAAATATTAAAAAATTATTTTCCAGTTTATTTTTTATAACATAACCAAACACTGGAAAGTGTTTTCCAGTTCATTTTCCATAACATTGCCAAACATCGGAAAATACTTTACTTTTAAAGAATTCATTTTTCCTGGAATTCACTTTCCTCGGAATTCACTTTCCAAAAGGAAACAACTTTCCTGCAAACAAACGGGTAAAAGTTAAATTTTATGATTTTGTTTTACAGTTTATTAGATTATTGTGATCTCATGAGGAGATTTTATTGTACACCTCCTTGCAAAAGCACTATTCATTGGAATAATGCTTTGGTTTATTGTTTTTTCTTTTCTATTGATCTTTTTTTTAATTTTATTTTGTAATATTAATTTTTTTTGTTTTTAATTATAACACTTTTATAATATAACCTTGCAGTCATACCTGTATCTAAGGCTCTAAGTCTGATGTTGCAGCCAAACCTACTTAAAATTAAATAATGCAAGTTTAATATTATAAATATAATTTTTAGGTTAGGTGTTGCTGACAAATCCAATACTTTTAGATATAGCTTTCCAGAAAAACCTGACACTTTTAGATCTTAACTTTTTTTAATATTTTTAATAAAAAAAATTGACTCGCGGCATAGCACAAGCCACATTTTTAGTTTATTCTGTATAAAAATAACATTTATAGGATACAATTAAACTTTCTAAAACTCTAAAAGAATAAGAAGAGAATATAAAGGAAAAAAATATTTTCTTTTATATTTGTGTTCTTTATGAAGTAACATGTTTATTAAACTTGAAATATTACAATGAATCATTATGTTTGTTAATTTAATGACTGTTAATAAAATTATATGATTGTTAATGAAATAATTATATTTTAAGTGAAACTAAATAAATATTATTCAGTTTTATTTCAATAGTCACAAGTATTAAAATTAATTATAAAAATTAAAAAATAAATTAATTTTACTAATATATTAAATTTCAAGTACCCAGGTGTCAAGTGTATTTTTTGATATTGTAAATATCCATATAATAGTATTACGAAGCCAACTAGTAAAGCCCATCTACAATGATTTTCACTTAATTTACTACACAATAGAAATAAAAACTTCTAAATATTTAGCAGATAATGCTTCTTTCCAACATAGGAAAGACATCTTTTCATTCTTTATTTATTTACAAACTACATCAACAATTTCTCACTAGTTCGTAATAAATGTCTTTTCACTTGATAAAATTATTCTTACAATAAGGTATTTTGTAATTTAAACTTTCAATTAACATTAAAACTTGAATCCCACTAAAGTTATTAATGTTTGCAGGTTAAACCAAAACTTTTATTGTAAAATCAAATATAGTATACACATAACTCTATTTAAACTCTTAAAGAGGTATATAAATATTTAACACTACTTTGACCATGTGTTAAAATCTCATTGTCATCAATATTTAAAAGAGAAAACCTTAACTCTTGTTAAATACAACATTACTTCTATATTCATATAGGTGAAATTATACATATCTCTATTATATTTGGTATGGACTTTAAATTCCATTAAGAGGGTATACATATTTTTCTTTACATAATAAAACACACTTAATACTATTTGATAGGATTCACAATTAATTATCAATGTCCAACATATACTAAATAGTATTTTATTATTACCCATTAAATCTATAGATAATTTTATTGTTAATTCAAAAGTGGGTTTCTATTACCGAAATCTTTAATAACTAGTTTTAACCTCATTCTATTAGTTTTTTTCCTTACCATGTCTTTGTATAATTCTTTTATCAATGTATCTGCTGAATAACTCACAAACTTCACATAGACAATGGTAATTATCCCATTTGTAATCAACTTTTAAATATATCCATGTTGGCTGCTTATATATCGTGACTTACCATTGCAAATGTTATTGTAGGCTCGAGATATAGCTGCTTCACTATCACAGTATAAATAAATATTTAATATAGATTATGGCCACAACTTAATATCTAACAATGTATTTCTTAGTCATCATGCTTCTTTACTTGTAATATCTATAATAATAAATTCAAATTTCATGATAAAATAAGATATATATGTATATATATACATATATATCTTATTCTATCATGAAATTTGAATTATATACATGTTTGTTTCTTAGATGCTCAAGATAATATATCTCCTTTAAGTGAGAAAATTCATCATGACGTGGATTTATTATTACTCAAACTAATTATCCATTTTGCATCATAATATCCCCCTAACATAGCTAGAAAATCATAATAAAACAAGCCCATATCATTTGTTATTTTTGTTATATAACCAAAGACATTTTCAATAGCATTTCAATGATCCTTATTTAGCATACTTGTATATCTTGATAACTTATATATAGCACAATATACATAAAACTTCTAATAGAACTAACATATTTTAATTGTGCTACTATTTTACCACAATAATTATTTAACTTTATACTAGAATCAAATAGGGTATTAACCTCCTTTATACTAAGATGTTTAAACTCATTAAGTATTTTGTCAATATAATATGATTGATTAAAAATATAACAACTACTATGTTTTTTAAATTTTATACCTAAAAATATATCCATTCCACCAAGATCTTTTATTTTAAAGATAAAAAATAAGGTATCTTTTGATTTCAACTATTTTATTCATACGAGAACCAAATATTAATATGTTATCTACATAAAGATAAATAATCATACTAAAATATTTTTTAAATTTAGAATATATAAACTTAGTGGCACCATTTTCTGATGGTTTTCATCACAATAATGCCAATAATTAATTTTGATATTTGTGATCATAAGGATAAAATTAAATAACCGCTATGCAGTTTAACTTAAAATATAATTATTTCATTAATAATCATAATATTAACAGATATGATATTTCAAGTTTAACAAACATGTTACGGGATAGAAAACACATATAAAATAAAATTAACACATTTTATTTATTATCTTTTATTCTAATTTTTTTAGAAGTTTAAATAATTTAGTTATATTACAGAGGTGTTATATCTTTATGGGATAAATAAATATCTTGAAAACAATGTTTTCACACCTTTAATCCAACTCTTTATTAGTTTTCATAGTAAACAATTTCTTTACAAATATCATAATATAGATAAAAATAAAAGGATTGTATTGTCAAAATGGTCATGAGCTCTTACAGCTGCGGGGACAAAACCAAATCATAGTTAAAAGCAACTAGGACAAGACAACCCTAAAGTTAAAAAAATATTTCATTAATCTTGAAAGTTTTTAAAATAGTGTTTAACATTGAAATAACAGTTATTTTTTAAAATAATTGTCACTTAAAAATTTATAAAAATAATTTTTTATTTTTTAAAATATATTTTTGATATTGATATATTAAAATAATTCAAAAATACAAAAAAAATATTTTGAAATTTTTTATCATGTCACGTGTTCCTATCATTTCTCATGTTTACACTAGAGTTTTAACAAATTTTGATTTTTTTAGTTTTAATTGTTTTTTTTTTGTGTTTTTAGATTATTTTGATATATTAATATCAAAAATTAATTTTTTTATAAATATTATTTTGATATAATTCTTAATGAAAAGTATTTTATAAAGTTATCTCTACCATACTTTGAAATATACTTTTAATAGATTGGGAATACGGTACTGTTGATTTACTTTAAGTTAATAAGGGGATACAACTGTTTTATGCCCATTACAATTATACATATGTGCAAAAGGATCGTGGAACTACTTCCATAAGTTTTACTGTAAAGGATGAACAATAATGGTCTCTAAGTTTTTGCTAATTGATTATATTAATTTTTTTTTTGCCCATCTTAGTTGGAGATAAAGGGTTCCATATGGGTGGGAAAAAAAGAAAAGAGATTGATTTTTAAAATGTTTTTTACTTATAAATATATTAAAATAATATATATATTTTTAAAAAATTATTTTTAATATCAGTATAATAAAACAATTTAAAATATAAAAAAATTATTTTTAAAAATTTTTATGAAATAGTGGATGTCACATAAAATGACTTAACTCATATAATTCTAATAAATACGGCTAGTTATATACAAACAAAAACATTATTAAAACAACCAAATGACTTCAAAACCATAACAAGATTTTAAAACATTTCTATCCACAATATAGTCAAATAAATTATTCCAACATGATTTAAAAAAAAAACATTTTATTCCATCTTGAAAGTGAAATCCTAATATCCTATGAATATTTATTAAATTTATAACTCAATATTAAATTTTGATGAAGGCTTTCACAATTAAAAAAAAAAACTTCAGCCACCCCCTCCACATCAACAATAACTCCTCCCATATATTGAACACTATACATAAAAAAACAAATTGATGGCAAAACTATAACTACCTAATACCTAAAATATATATTATTTTATTTATATTTAATACACTTGCGTGCTTTTGTTTTAGATTGGATATGATTCAAATTATATTTAAATATTATTAAAAACATGTTTTAATTATAAAAAACAATAATATTTATTTTGNATATATATATGTACGCTATACAAGAATTTTATGGTAAGGAGGAAATGGAAAACATAAATGCTACCGAAAGGACAATGAGTACCTCTAAAAACAACATCAAATTTGTAGTTAGCAAGTCTATAGCAATCACAGTCACTGGATATATTCCTAAACTGGACAAGAATAAATACAATATGAAGAAAAAATCGCACCCTTTACTTCCCTAAAGCTCAGTAATTAAACAATGGCTCATTTTTAGAAATGGGACAGACAATATTTCACACACCTCATTCCCAACCACTAATATATATATATATATATGTACGCTATACAAGAATTTTATGGTAAGGAGGAAATGGAAAACATAAATGCTACCGAAAGGACAATGAGTACCTCTAAAAACAACATCAAATTTGTAGTTAGCAAGTCTATAGCAATCACAGTCACTGGATATATTCCTAAACTGGACAAGAATAAATACAATATGAAGAAAAAATCGCACCCTTTACTTCCCTAAAGCTCAGTAATTAAACAATGGCTCATTTTTAGAAATGGGACAGACAATATTTCACACACCTCATTCCCAACCAAACAGTGTACATTCTGTAGCGTCCACAATAAGCTGCCAAATTTCTCCTGGCAGCTTCTGCATGTCCTACAGCTTTCCCTCCCACTAAAACGAAACGAAGATAAATAGTCATTGTATTTGCCCTGCCATCCACCCCCAACAAACTCAAACAAATACATCATCACGCCGTTTCTTTGGATTGGCTTCAATGTTTCCTTTTCTCATCATTGCCACAAATTCATCGTAGTTGATCCGGCCATCCTGAGAAAGAATCCAGGAATTTGTCACCGCAAGTGAAAAGGCAACACAGGACTAAAGTTATTTGTTTCTTTTTAATTTGGTGCTTACATTATCTGCATCCACTTCAGAAATAATTTCCTTTATGTCCCTTCCATCATGCATGCCAAAGTCGCGCAGAGCTTGCTCTAGCTCTTCAGTTGTAATGTACCTACATGCATGCATGTATATATATAAATGAATATTTATCTTAGATTGCTAAGGCTACAAAAGTACTGAAGTCAAAAATTAATGTAGAAAATTTTATATTTTGTTTCTGTTATTACCCGCTGTTATCTTTATCAAAATGTTGGAAGGCAGTGTATAGATGTTCTTCTCTATCCATTCTGTTCATATGCATTGTTGCTGTGATGAATTCGTCATAGTCTATTATCCCATTGCCGTCTGCATCAGCCTGTTTATGAAGGAAAATGGAAAAAAACAGATAAAACATGAGCAGAGTCTGATGAAAGAGAAAAGAATTCAGAAATTTGCAGGACTTTATCTTAGTAGAAGTGATATTTTGATCCTTCTGCGTCAGGTTGGAATGGAACTTACAGCTTCCATCAGTTGTTTAGCTTCATGTTCAGACAACTTTGTCCCCTGCTTGGCAAGTCCTTGTTTCAGCTCTTCAAGTGTTATAGTACCACTGTTGTCGGTGTCCATGCCCTTAAACATTTCCTTCAATCCCATGATTTCTTCCTCTGATAGACAGCCAGCAATGACCTAATCCCATTTTGTGAAGAGGGAAAGATAAGCGCTAGTTCATGCAATACCGAATATTATTCACTGCACTAAATTGCTATAAATGAACTATTTGAACACTAATATGAAATTAAAGAAATCATTCAATCTGATCAATGTTTAATTTCTTTCAAAATGGTGAAGTTGTTTAGCACCCTTAGAGCAACTTTCTTGAAGTTATTCATTGCTTTGAATTGTTTGAGCCTACTCAACACTGCATTGTCAAGAGGAGTATCAGGAGCTTCTCCATCCTCCTTAATCCATGGATGGCCTAATGAAAAACAAACACACTGTATTCAATAGTTGCTGATGGGTGATATATATATCCACACATCATTACAAACCGAATGTCTTGTGAAATTATTACTGCATATAATTTGAAGATGGTAGAGCTAGAGCGTACTTACCGAGAACCTGGATGGCTGTCATCCTTTGCTTGGGGTCTGAAGTTAGCATCTTCCGAACAAGATCTTTTGCTTGAGGTGAAATTGAAGGCCAGGGATCACTAGCAAAATCAATATGGCCACGTAGGATTGCATTGAATATCCCGTGTTCCGATTCTGACAAATTAAGAAATAATTTTTTTTTCTAGCATAAAAAATCTCAAAATAATGATGAATCGAAGTACAAGAACAAAAACTATCTCCAAAATAAACATAAAGAAGTTATACTTTAAAAAAAACTTTAAAAACATCAAGCAATTTAAGCTAAGTAAGTATTCCAAGTCTATGCTCTCTACGTAGATGTTATATAATACACCGGAAGCACACTTAATGCATTCTAATGGGCCTACGCCTAGTTAATACTGGGCATGTACCCAGGTATTCTCGTGGGTTTGGGTTGTTGTGGCTGAGCTTAGTGTATTTGAATTTAGATAATACTTTAAATCTACTTTCACTTCTAATGGATTCGAATATCTTACCCGATCTTAACATTTTCTAAGAAGTTTATCCCAAACACTATATAGTTTTTTTAATATTTTATAATGATTCAATATATATTATTTTGAGTAGAATATAACTTAAAAAATTATAAAAATAAACTTATATTTCAGACCCTTCTTTTCACAAAAAAATAAAATTATAAGTTATAAATATATCATAAAATCTTTAAAATAAAAGGTCACAATCTTTTTATTTTATATTATATATATATTTTTTGCATTACTTTTTATAATATTATTGTATTTTTTCTTTATAAAATTATTTACTTTATAATTGGAGAATCTCTAGCTTCACAAAATAAATCTTTTAGAGGTATTAATTACCAACTATCTTAATTTATTGAACATCAATTATAAATTATTAACCATCTTAATTACAAAAAAATAAAAAAATTATTAAAATCAATTAATTATACAATTTAAAAATTTTATTTATAAGCTATTTGAATTTTTTTTTTGAAACATCTTGGGATGGTATCCATGATTAAAAGCGAAAAACGGAAAAGATGATTTACCTGCCCAAAAAGGAGGAACACCACTTAGAAGAATAAACAACATGACCCCAACACTCCATACATCAGCTTCTGGCCCGTACCTCCTCTTCAAGACTTCAGGTGCAATGTAATATGCGCTTCCAACAATGTCTTTGAATACTTCTCCTGCTAGAAAGAAAAAAAACCGTTGTTATTACATGCACCAATGACATGCTTGCTTTTTGTCATGCCTTCCTTCATGGTTGGATACACGATAAAATGAGGAAAAATAAAATGAGGAAAAAAGAGAGGTAAAATGAAGAGGATTGCAACCTGACTTGTAGAACACAGAAAGGCCAAAATCAGTGGCCTTGAGTGGGGAGTTCTCTTGTTTGTTGAGCAGAAGGAAATTTTCTGGCTTGAGATCCCTATGGATAACTCCCATAGAATGGCAGGTGTGGATAATTTGAACAATAGTCCTAAGCAAAGAGGCTGCAGCACGCTCTGTATAATGACCTTTGGCAATAATGCGATCAAAGAGCTCTCCTCCAGCACATAACTCCATCACCAAATGAACCGAATGTTTATCCTCATAGGCTCCCTTGAGTTCCACAATATTAGGCTGACCCGTCAAATGGTGCATAATTTGAACCTCCCTCCTAACATCCTCCACATCCTCCTTATTAACAAGCTTTCTCTTGGCTATTGTTTTGCACGCGAATTGCTCGCCTGTAACCTTGTTAGTGCACAAATGTGTGATACCGAATTGTCCCCTCCCAAGTTCTTTTCCAATGCTGTAAATGGATTTTACATCTTCCATCGGACGGCCTAAGACAGTTCCAATAGGGGCAACCTTGGCGGGCTTAGGTGAAGCTCCTGGAGGGGGTGAAGGAGGAGCAGTCCTAGGTGGGGTGGTGGAGGGAGCATCTGTCCGACCATTGGTGGGATTAGCACCCTCGGCGTTTTCTTCCTTATTAGTTGAGGCATCCTGGGCACCACCTCTGGAGCAGCAGTTGCCCATTGTGGAAGGGAAACAAATAATGAGCGGTGGCAATGGTGGTGCTGGTGATGGATTAAGGACAAAGTTCCTCAATCTTTTTGATGGTGGAAAGGAGAGATGAGATAATTAGAAAGATTCATAAAAATGTAAGGGGGAAAAGGAGTGGAAACAGGTTGGATTTCGGTGCAAGGACAGAATGAGGATCGACAGCGAGGGATTTTAGGGTATGGCGTGTGCCAAGTGTGTTGGAAGAGTCTATTTTTGGTACGTGTTTTGAAAATAGTGGGAAACAAATGCTTCAAGACCAACGCTGGCTGAGAGAATTTCCCGGAAAAATTAAATAACCGTTTAAATTTAAGGTAGTAATCCCTATTGGAAAGATATTAATAGACTACACTACATAGCTATTGTCATAGTTGGCGCTGCAGCTAAATGCTAAGACAGAGATACCTCTATGCTTACCCACGATGCATGAGAGTAGATTGTCGGATCTTTTTATGCGCCGAGAGATTGCAAACTTATCGGCTGTTCTTCGCTGTGCTGTCACGGGCATTTCAAGGATTGCCCCAGCCTCGTACAAAGAAGAACACTTCTTCGACGGATAATTTTCACTACGGTCATATGCAACATAAAAATCAGATTGTTTTTCTTTAACCGGACATGATTCTTCGTTCAATATGGATTGCTGTAGAATCTTTGATCCACGCAATACTAGAAAAAATTTGCTCCTTGAATACTTACCCAAAGAATAATAACAATATTTTGAACCAAATACAAACGTTGTAAAACCATGCATGGACAAAAATATGAAATAATTTGAAGGGTATCTCAGTCCATCTGCAGAACCAGGTATCACAAGGGAAAAAAACGGCTGCTAAAGTAGGAGAGCAAAATGCAAAAAAATAAAATAAAAATCATACACTTCATCATGTTCTCGAACATCAATCAATTGAGCTTCTTCGACAAACGTAGGATCTTGCTTTTTTACATGAAGTTTGTCTGCTTGGATTTCTCCAAGTAGAGATTCTTCCCTGGTAACATAAATTGCAGATTGAAATCAAACAAATTCATGGAAAAGTAAGAGCCGGTGCCAGCTCTGCCTTCTCCTTGGTACAGAAACCAAATGAAATAGGATTCATGTGCATACCCTTCAGAAAGAACTTGCAACAAATGCCGCCCAAATTTAGTTTTACATCTTGTGACTTCGTTCAGAGGGACGCTGAAAGCAGCTTCCTCAAATTCTGGCACCTGGGGCATTCGAGCATTAAAACATCAATATCGTTGGCAAGTGCAGTATCTTAGCGTCTCAAGAGTGAGAATGCCCATCCATCCACCTACAGTTAAAACTGGAGGAAATTATCAAATTCAGTGGGAAGTCATTGCTCTCAAAGGCTCCTTTTACTCAAAGACTTCGGATTCATAAATGGCAACTGCTTAAACAAAGAAAACCTCAACTCCCAGGGGTACCGGGACTTGTTCGCCAAATTGCAGATGAGGCCAGCTGTGATGCATCTACTAAACATTTTTGATACCATGCTCCTTCCTTCCTGGCGGGAAAGAGAACAGCAATGCAACTAAAAACACCATATATAATTCTGTAAACCATTTGTTCCCTCGCGAACCACCTATTAATGAGATATGAAATCCCGACCAGGAGTCACGAATGTTGTGTAACTAGTATTGTACAAATGAAAAAATAATTTAGAGTTACAATGTTTTTAATATGTGGCTCCAGAGAAGATGGTGGTGATGTTGAGATAGTTGTTGTTAATGAAATGGTGATAATGGTTAAAAAAATATATTAATAATGATTATGATATAGTAGTGATGATTCAGATAATATAATTATAGTAATTACAAATGGATTCGTAAAATCTTTTATGTAATTTTATAAGTTAAAATATTTTTTTTAGTAAATGAACTAGGTTTAAAAGATTGATTTTAAAATATTTTTTATTAATTATTTTTTTATAAATAAAATATAGAAAAAAATGCATTCTACAGAATACTTATAAGAAATAAACACAAAAAAAAATTAAAGAATATTTTTACGTAAAATATTTTATACAGAAGTGACCCTACAACTACCACACTTCCGTTAAACCATACGGTCAACGCAACAGGAGCGAGGAGATCGAGGAGGGAATGGAATAAGCAACAGTGATTACTATATGTGTCCATGGAATGGGCCCATGATCACGGGCTGTGGCCCAATTTAGGGGCCTCGTTTGATATTTCATCTCCAAGAGCCCAAACCCATGGGTCAACTCCATGAGCATGATATTCCATCGTCTTGCTTTGAAGGATGATGATAGATTAATGATATTTGCGCGGAGCTCACCGTCATTGCGTTCTCCAGCTAGACCCTATCACAAGACATGTTGCGGTTAATGATAGGGAGACTGAAGATCTCTGTGGATTGCAAGCCAAGCTGATTACGGGACATTTTTTTGCAAAATTAGCAAGGCTTTAACTTCGCTTACACTACATAATCAAGTAATCAGAGTTTCTACAAGCCTGTCTTCCCTCTGTAGCCAGAACTCATCATTCTCCTGCACACTTCACTTGTGAGGAAAATTGCTAGTAAGAGTACATTCTCTTGTGTGTGAAAGACATTGATTCATTATTCTTTTTTTACTTGACGTTTGGAAGAGTGGAATTATGAAAAATATTAATTTAATATCTTTTTTTAAAAGTATTTTAAAACATTATTTAAATATAAAAATAATTGTTTTTATAGTTCATAATGTTCGGGATAATTTACGTATACTACAACTAATTTTTGAAACTACTTAATATTTTATAAATTTAATAAACAAATAAAATACCATAAAAATAATATACATACATACAAAGATTCGAATCTATGCGCAGAAGCAGAGAAATTCCTGCTAAAATTGTATTTTACACGCCAGGTAAGATTAAAGAGTAATTTACTAATATTCTTTATCTTCTTTAAATTTTATTTGGTATATTTTTAAAGAGTAGATAAAAATTTAGGAGGTTGATGCCTGTTCCCAGAAGGAGGTTAAGTATTATCCTGGATGGAAATGGGGNTTTTTTTTTTTTTTTTTTGCGAGGGAGAATTGATAACATCTGTGCATTTTGTTGTTAATATTCAAATTCATTTAATTGTTTTGATTTTTGTTTCTGTAGACCCCGGGAATATATATTTCATATTTTTATTATATTTAATTTAAGTACTGATTTAAAACTTATTTAGTCTTTACTTGTATGCATAATTAAACAAAAAAAATAAAGTTTTTAAAAGATACAGTTTCAAACTAATTCCAAACAAGACCTAGTCTATAAACAGGAAAAAAAAAAAAAGAGAATAAAATCAACCTGGTTGTTAGTTGGATTTGCTTTCTGCACGTTACTTGAATTTTTGAATCAAGATTATGATAACTAAACCACTGGAATCCATTTGTGATCTTGACTAGTTCTGTTAGTTTTATTTTATTTTTTTGAGAAACAAGAACTCAACCGTAGCTTGCAAAAATTTCAAAGACGGTAGGGGCCCCATGGATGAAATTTCTTCCAATACCTGAACTGCAGACGCGTGTAAGAGTATAACATATAAAACTCAAGATCAAAGCCGTTTTCTCAGTCAATCTCCTCCCTCCCTCTGTCTCTCTCTCTCTCTCTCTCTCTCTCTCTCACCTGCGATTTCCTTCCCTTTCCGCTCCTTCATCTGGAAAAAACTCCCATTTCAAAGTCTCCTCCTCCCTTCTCCTTTTATAATTGAAGTTTTTGAAAAAACTAATCTGACAAGCCAACAACAGCAATGGCCGATACCAGAAGCCGTAGCGCCAAAAAGATTCCGATACCGAAATGCCCAATCTGCCAAACAGTTTACAACGATCACTCCCACACGCCTCTGCTTCTCCAGTGCGGCCACTCTTTCTGTCTCAATTGTCTCTCTCGCCTCCTCCTCTCTTCCTCACCTTGTAAACTATCACAAAAATCCTCACTTACCTGTCCTAAATGCCGCCACGTCTCCCCTCTCGGCAACTCCCTCCTCTTCCTCCCTAAAAACTTCTCTCTCCTCTCTTCCCTCCTTCCCTCCTCCTCCGGCTCCGAATCCGACTCCGACTCCTCCTCCGACGAGAGCGATGTCAATCCTCGTCGATTTCATTGTTCTACAACAAGCGGCGCCGGATTGGCTGGGACTTTGTGTAGAGATCATGAATTGAGGATTGTGAAGGGGATTAGTGAGGTGAAGTGGAGTGGTTTGTTGGTGAAGGGGAAGGAGTGTAAGCATAAGGTAGTTGCGAGGAGAGTTAGGGTTGATGACATGGCCGATGGTAACTGGGTGGAGAAGGAGCTGGATGATTTGAGGAGGAAAGTTGTTTGGTGTAGAAATGTGTGTGGATTTTATGGTGTAGTGAAGAGTGGAGAGGATGATTTGTGTGTTGTGATGGAAAAATGTTTTGGTTCTGTTAAGGAACAGATGGAAGGGAATGGCGGCCGCCTCTCTCTTGATCAAATCTTAAGGTCTTGTTCATTATTTTTTTATTCAAAGTGAAATTGAATGTGTTTTTAGTTTGATTGTTGTTTGTTATCTTTAATTTAATTTAGTTGGCTATTGGGAGGAGATATTTGTGTTTTAAGCTTAGAGAACATGATTTTTGCCTTCCTAATTGCCAATCACTAGTTGAAAATTACTTTCCTCTGTAAGGTTACAGATAGCATCAAGATCTTGTGGATGGCCTGCATTTTATTAGGCTAGAGAGGTGGATTTAGTTTTGGCTTTATCAGCCTCAGGTTACCACTTTAACTGCAAGATAAAAAGACTGTAAAGGAAAACTAAGCATAAATTACTATTTTGTTTAAAACATGCTCATATTGGGAAGATATTTCTTGAAATATTTTTACACCAGGGGGCCTAGTTTCTTGTCTATTCTAAAACTCTAACTTGATTATCTACTGATCTCATCAGGCGTAGAAAATTAGTTTTTGATAAGCGTGTTATTTTATTTTTTTATGTTATTGTAGGTATGGAGCTGACATTGCACGCGGGGTAATTGAAATTCATGCTGCGGGTATTGTGTGCCTGAACTTAAAGCCGTCCAATTTTCTTCTTGATGCAAGCGGTCATGTGGTGGTTTCTGACTATGGACTTCCGATGATTCTTAAGAAAACTTCTTGCCCAAAGGGTCTACTTGTGCCTGAGGCTGATCCATTAAAAACACATTGGTGTATTGATTGTTTGTCGCTAAGTCCATATTATTCAGCTCCAGAGGCTTGGGAGCCATTAAGGAAGTCTTTGCACTTATTCAGGGATGGTAACATCGGCATATCTGCAAAATCAGATTCCTGGAGTTTTGGTTGTGCTCTCGTCGAAATGTGCACTGGCTTCACTCCGTATGTGAACCAAACTTTTTGTTTGTATTATTTTATTGATTGGTAATACTTTTTGTCTTACTTGGATATTTTATTCAGGTGGGCTGGTTTAAGTGCAGAAGAGATCTACCGTGCTGTTGTTAAGGAAGGAAGATCACCTCCACAATATGAAAAAGTTGTAGGTCATGGGATTCCTACAGAACTATGGAAGATGATTGGCGAGTGCCTACAATTTAAGGCATCAAACAGACCCACATTTCATGCAATGCTAGCCATATTTCTGCGTCATTTGCAAGGAATACGTCGAAGTCCTGCAATTCCTAATACGTAAGAATTTCCTCTGTGTTTCGATATATAGTTAATGTTGGTCATTCGATGATCACAATCATTCAGATTTGGATTTTACTGTCTGAAGAGATTATAGGCAATAACCTTTTAATTAGAAGATACAGCCAATCATGGCTATGCATGGAATTCCAACTCTTCAGAACAGTAGATGGTGTGGCAATACAGTGGTACCATTTGGCTGATTTTATGATTTTTGGCTCCAATGGTGGTGGTTGGCACCTGACTGTCCTTATTGTGCCAAGAGAAAATGTAAGTGGTAAAATGAAGGTTGATCAGTGGTATAAGGGTCATCAGTTTGTGCAACAAGAGAAATACAAAGGTGCAACAGCGAGAGAGGACGAGGAAAGTTTTATTGTAAACAAGAAAACTGTTGGGATAATCAGCTGCAAATTATCCTTCAAGTGGGAATAGATTCATATTGAGTACAGCAAAGACTGTCAGCAGTAAAATACTCTGCTAATGAAACATCAAGCTGGATGTCAAATGATAAGGATGGAAATGCATAGTCTAATTGTATTGTTTGACAAGGAATAAGCTAGATACCTGTTTTTATGAGCATTTTCCATTTCTCTACCCAGTTGGCTATGATATGACTACTATTTTTTGTCTTCTAGATTGAGTTGTAAACTTTTTCTGATATTTGAACCATGTCTTTTTTTTCCCTTTCATCTGTCAAATTTAGAGAACCTGCAAACTGTTCCAGAATTGATATGCTGGAACAATCTCCAACATCCGTCCTGGACATTTTCCCAGTCAAAAGCAACCATCTGCATCAACTTTTATCTGATGGGGACGTTGATGGTGTCAGGTCTGTTTTAACAGAAACTCAGTTTGTTGTGTGAACATGTTAATAGAAATCCTCCAGGTTTGTTTCTTAGCCCTCACTGTTTTTGCAGAGATCTTCTTGCCAAAACTGCATTGGGTAACGATGGCAACTCAGTTATTTCTCTGCTTGAAGCACATAATGCTGATGGTCAAACTGCATTGCACTTGGCTTGTAGACGGGGTTGCATTAAACTTGTTGATGCCATTTTGGAGTACAGCAATGTGGATGTGGATATTCATGACAAAGATGGTAATCCGCCAATAGTGTTTGCTTTAGCAGCTGGATCCCCAGAATGTGTAAGATCTCTTATCAGAAGATCAGATTATGCAACTTGTAGGATGAGCGAAAGCAATGGCCGGTCAGTAGCTCATGTCTGTGCCTATTATGGGCAACCAGATTGCATGTTGGTAGGCTCCCAAATCTGTATGTTTTATAGGAAAGACCTGGTCCTTTATTTTCTTCAGTTTAGATCATCTCGAAAAATTTTTACAGGAATTACTTTTGGCTGGTGCTGATGCCAATGCAGTGGATGATGATGGTGAATCTGTACTGCATGTAGCCATCACCAACAAACATACAGAATGTGCTATTGTCATATTGGAAAATAGTGGATGCAGATCAATGAGTTTTCTGAACTCAAAAAATTTGACGTGAGAGTTAATTCCGGTTTGCATATCATTTATTGTTGATATTTTCTAGTTGTTGTGAGAAAAAAAAGAGGATTTTTTTTTTTTGGTTTTTGATGCAATTTAAGGTTTTTTTTATTATCTGAGATGAAGTATCTCACTGAGGTAGATTTTCATAGCATATTTAGATTTTTATTGAGGGAATCTTATGATTGATTCTCTCTAGATATTCTATACTTAACTAGCTTATCTATGAAACTGACATAAGGGTCCACCCACTGGCTTTCCAACCTGTTTTTGGTTAGGAGTTAAAATGTTTGGAGTAGCCATTGCACATTCATTTTTGTCACTATTTTTTTATGCACCTCGGCTTCACTTAATTTCATTCGTCTGGATAAAAGGATTATGCTTTTCTATTCATCATCACTTACTGGATTATAATGTAGTTTGATTCATAATTATCATGTTTTCAGTATTCCAGACGTATATTTTTTAAGGTTAATGAATGTTAATATTTTTTTATAGAAGTCTTCTTGATGTCTGTTCAATAGAGATCTTCAAATCTTGCTCACACTCTGCTATTTTTTTTTTCCTTTCCCTTGAATAAATCTACAGTTCCAGATCGTTCCTGGTTATTTGTTGATCTGTCACACATGAATGTTAGACTACTGGAAGAATCAAATATGTATTTTCATGTCTTTTTTTAATTTGCATTGTTTTGCTCCCCTAGTGCATCCAACTTAAGGTTATTATAAATTTAAATCAGTGAAGAATGTGGGCTTGGATATCACCTTTGAGAATATTTTTGAAAGGAAGCTTGTGGCTACTGTATTTGATTTATAAGATTGACATGGAGAATAGAAAAGAGATTCCTGTAGCTGTCCCAACTAGTTGGGACTAAAATTTGTTGGATTGAGTTACAAACTACATTTTAGTAGCAATTTCTTGCCTATTAAGTTATCAAATGCTATCTGTTTCTGTAAAATTGTTGTCCAAAGCACTTGGAGAGGCATAAACATACAAACAAGGAGAAAAAAAAAATCAAGAACTCGAATCTCTCATCCATTTGGAGTGCAAGGTTGGTTGAGCATGGTTAGTACATTGACACTAATTGGGTGAGGTGTATTATTGTGCGTTCTGTTTGGTCATGGCAGGTTTTGCTTGATTATGAGCTAAATGCTTGGAGTTACTGTTGCTTTTGTAATACACAGGGTTGATTGCCTTTGGTGAATATTTTAATTTTTTCAGTAAGAGTAGCACAAAATAATGCAATGGTGAAGAATCTTTTATCAACTCTTTGAAGGGTTTTTGGGTTAAAACTATATCCTTTTGGCCTGTTCAATTGTTTCGATAAAAAAGGAAGTTTTCAAATGTCATAGACTGCTTATCATTTGAAGGTCAATTACTGAAACCTGGTATATGTTTCTCATGTTGTGTGTGTCTGTGCATTCATTTAGATATTATCTGTAGAAATGCGTGTTGTATGACAATTTGTCTATTCAAATGTTACCATTTTCTTTCTATGATGTGCTGATCCCACTCTGAGCTGCTTTTTATTACACTTCTGCTATCACAGACCCCTGCATTTGTGCATTGAAGCTCTAAATGTGACTGTTGTCAAGAGGTGGCTAGAAGTTGCATCAGAAGAAGAAATTGCTGGAGCCATTGAGCTGCCCAGTTCAGTTGGAACTGCATTATCTATGGCAGCTGCTTTAAGAAAAGATCATGAGACAGGTACTTCATTAGTTAATTCTAATCTGTTGAACTTTATTTGAGATTCTACCCTGTACGTATCTTTTCTTATCTTGCTTATGGGAAATTTTGTCTTTTCCATTTGGTTTTCATGTGCTATTGTTTTTTCCAAACAAGTGGAATGGTTCTTAGTACAGTTTCTGACATATATTTGTAAATCTTCATCAACTCAGGGAAATGGTCCTTTGCTTTTAAAGCTGCTCCTTGTGCCATTTTGTTGGACAAGTAATGTTCCAATAGTTGTTTAATTGGCAATTCAGTATTATAGAAGAGTTTGCATCAACTGTTTTAGTTTTATAAATTTTATGATCTTATAGTGGTTATTTTTATGTTATTTAGCAACTTTTTCTATTTGATACTTATTAGTTAGTATTAATTAGGAGTTTCATCATGTGTAATCTTTCGTTTAAGCTGCCAACTTTTACTAGACTTTGGTGTGCCTGTATATACTCATGTGTCATGTATTTTTGCCATGTGTGCTTTCATCTATAAATCTAGGTTTAAAGCTCTCAATTTAGTACATATAACTAAATTTCTATGTATTTGGTAATCATATATGTGGACAAACAGCAGAAGATTTGCTCCAAACCCATATCCTCATTCCCGGGAAGTAATAAATATAGATACATGTTTTCTTTTACCTCAGCTAATATTCAGTTTCAAATTGCAGAGGGCAGAGAGCTGGTGAGATTACTTCTTGCTGCTGGAGCAAACCCTGCTGCCCAAGATGCTGAAAATCATCAAACAGCTTTGCATACAGCTTCAGCAGCAAATGATGTTGAGTTGGTCAAGGTAATTCAATAATGGGGTTTTCCACTTTAAATTAACTTATTACTTCTACAGTTACTTGCTGTTTTTCACTTTTTGTAAGGTATATGCACAAGTTGAAACATAATCTCTTTGTTAGGAATCTTTTCAGTTTATAACTTATGATGAATGTACATTTGGAAAAGGAAACCAAAAGATGGTAAATGACAATAGTGGCTTGTTCCTAAAATATCAAGCATAAAGGATTTGGAAACTCATTTTGGAGTCTGGACATATTAAGTATTTAATTTTATAAAGCTGTTATGAATGTCCTGTTCCAGATCAGACATGACCTTTAACTTCTGATGAAAAGTTTACCTTTTGTTTCCAAGTAGATCATTCTTGATGCTGGAGTGAATGCTAACCTACGAAATGTGCATGGTACAATACCTCTTCATTTAGCATTGGCTAAAGGTGCAAAGCCTTGCGTCGAATTGCTCTTGGCTGCTGGTGCAGATTGTAATTTGCAGGTTTGTGATGTTTCCTTTTCTTTTGAATTCTATTGTCACTGTGATGTTGTGGTTATTAAATATGCCTGGTATCTCCCAATGTGTTTGATAATGTACATTTATGTCAATGTAGAAGTCAAAAGCAATAACAGAAGTAAAGTGTTCATTGATAATTATGTGTGTCTGGTCAGTTCATAGTACTCCATGTAATTAACAGATTGTTACTGTGCTAATCCAACCTCAAACTTCACAACCTCTAGCAGAGCCCTTTATTAATGAAAAGTTATAAAAAGTTGATTCAAAGCCCTTCATTAATGAAAAGTTATAAAGAAGTGATTCAAAGATCCTAACTTATCGTCAATTAGATGCCATTAAGATTCATTTGTTGAGAAAATTGATTTGGATGAACGTGAGTGCTTAGCTCTTCTTATTTAGCATGTCTTTATGCTAGTTTTTAAGTCTTTCAGAAGAACTTGATATATTATACATATTCAGCACTCTTTTGTAAACAGTTTCGTTTTCTTTCCTTTGCTCCAAAGAGGGTTTTTTTTTTCTATTGGGGGTACTGTGGCTTTGGGGAAGGGAAGGTAGGAAGGAACATGCAAACAGCATTTATAAAGATTTTTGTTCTCTTTTCTGGCTGTACAGTCAATGTACAGTGAATGTACAGTCAGAAAAGAGAACAAAAATTTTTATAAAATTATCTCAATATTGATTAATAATTTTTTATTGTAGTAGCAGCCCTTAATTACTATGAAAAAAGCCTAAATGAAATGAAATTCTTACCCTTAAAACTAAACAAATTTTAACCGTCCAAACTAGCATAATAAATAACCCATAAATAGACTAGTTAAGGGAAAAAACTAATTGTATGAAGCTGCTACAGCAACATCTACAGTACACTAGAGTATGGTGCTGTAATACTGCTTCCTAGGATTTGCTCCTACAACTCGTTGAGTTGAACATTAACTTAAAATGATCTTAACCCTGTTGGAGAAAAGGTCACAAAAATGTTCATCTATTTGGAAATTGGGTTGTACACATAGTTAGAATTTGATTTATCAACTATTCAAATTATTGTTTGATATTGAATAGAACTACATTGACTTAATGTATAATAACAAAAAAATTACCTGTATGAGCATTTTATTTGTTTTACATTTATAAATGATGTAAGAACTGATATGGAACTTTTTGATTCTTAAATTTGCAAATTTAGTCCAGTATTTGATTTGCAATTGGGATTTTTATTCGCAAAGATTCGGAAACTTTTCTTTTATGTGTATATAGGTGATTTGTTGAATGAGATCTACTATTCATCTTTCTGCTTCTAATGTTTTCTCAAGGAACCTTATTGATGCCCATGGATCATTTATATCTTGGTTCTGATGAGAGTTTGATGAATTTGGTACATTAAGTAGTATGATTTTGCTCGGATAACAAAAAGGTGGGTTGACGCTTTAGTCCATAGGATAAATCTTCCACATTATTCCACTTTCATTTGCAAGGATTTCTATGTGTAAAGAACTCAGCCCTTTTATTTTCAAATATTGATCATTGCAATTTGTTCACATGATTGTATACTGAACCAACTTCTTTTTAATTATAATCAGGATGAGGATGGTGACAATGCTTTCCATATAGCTGCTGCAGCTGCAAGGTTGATACGTGAGAATCTTGACTGCATCATTCTTATGCTGCAGTGCTCAAATGCAAGCATTAAAATTAGAAACAACAGGTAAGTGAAGCGTAATGTGGTTGCTTATCATTCTTTTTCTGTCAGGGTAAAACTGGAGATTCTGTTTTCTCAGTTAATTCTTAACTAATGTTTCTGATCTCAGTTCATACAGAGTTTTCTCATGTTACCAATCGTAACATTGAGCATACTTTGACTGAATGAATAAGCATGTTGTTGTGTCTTTCTGTGATCATGCATTTGTCTTATGGGCAACAGTGGTAAGACGTTGTGTGACCTCCTGGAAAGCCTGCCCCGAGAATGGATTTCAGAAGAGCTTTTGGAAGCACTGGCTAATAAGGGAGTTTCTTTATACCCAACAGTGTGAGTGCAATTTTTTGGGGGAATTATTTGCCAATTCTAAACTTCTAGTGTTGCTTAATCCAATATGATAATCTTCAGCTTGTCATTTTGACTGTAGGTTTGAAGTTGGAGATTGGGTAAAATTCAAGAGGGGCATGAAGAATCCAACATATGGGTGGCAAGGTGCAACGTGTGGCAGTGTTGGTTTTGTACAGAATATTCCAGAGAATGGCAGCCTTACTGTATCATTTTGCACAGGAGTTGCTCATGTCTTGTCAAATGAAGTTGTAAAAGTGATTCCTTTTGACAGTGGCCAACTTGTGCAACTTAAACCTGATGTTATGGAGCCCAGGTATGATCATGGTTGCTGGAGCAAATATTAGAGTGATGATGTGCTTGATTGTTAATTATCTTCCTTAGTAGGTGTTCATTTTACACATCATCATCCACTAGCCGCTGAACCCTTGATGTAAGGGGATGTGCATTAAGCTACAAGGGTGGCTGGTTAGTAGTAGATATTCAAGGACTCCATTCTTGCTGAACCTTTTTAAACTTAACCTCTAGACTTGCTTAAGAACCAGAACCTGGATAAAAAGTAAACAGGGAAAGTCATGGGATGATTTGTTGTATTGTTTAGATTTAAGGAAATTATAGATTTATTTTATGTAACCATTGAGAATTGTGACGATAGTTAGCTAATGGAACCTTGACAAAAATCGAAATACAGCTTATGTACGAGTTTATTTTTTGGGTTATTTCCAGGCTTCGAACCAACATTTTGATGATCATTATAAGAATCTCTGACTTTCTTTAATCATTAGAATGTTATGAATGCTTGAAGATGTTGATTCTTCTGTTTTCAGATATGCGTTGCATGAACAATTACGTGACAGTCAGGGAACTGTTCTGTGCATTGAGGATGAGGGGTTTATACGTATTGGTTTTCACGGTGCCTCTAAGGGGTGGCAAGCTGATCCTGCAGATTTTCAAAGATTCGAAGAATTCAAGGTTGGTGATTGGGTTTGTGTTCGCAAAACACCTGAGGCTGTAAAGCATGATTTTGGAATTGTGACTGCTGGAAGCATAGGGATCGTGCATGGTATCAGATCCGATAGTAGTTTGTTGATAGAGTTCAGTTGTGTACCTGCTCCATGCATATTTGAACCAGAGGAGGTTGAACCAGTTGTGCCTTTTAAGGTAGTGAGAATGTTTCTGTTTTTACTTGCCGCGTTTTCTTCAAGAACAGTAATATATCTTCCTACTCCAGCCCCCTTCCCTACATCATGCTATTCACTAAGCATCTATACATTTTTTTTTGTTTTTAATTCTGTTTTATTTTACAGATAGGTGAGCTAGCATGTGTGAAACGATCTATTGCAGAGCCCAGCTTTGGTTGGGGTGGTGAGACACATCATAGTGTTGGAAGAATATTTGACATAAAGAGTAATGGTCTTCTGATAATCGAAATACAAAATCGGTCCATACCATGGACGGCTGATCCTTCAGATATGGAAAAGGTGGAGGACTTTAAGGTAATTATTTGTGGCATATTTTTTAACTTATTTGACTACTGATCCGATTATGCTGTGAGTAGTTTGCATTTATTATCTCATCTTACATGATCAGGTTGGTGATTGGGTTAGAGTAAAAGCTTCGGTACCCTCTCCAAAATATGGGTGGGATGATGTCACCAGGACTAGCATTGGTATTGTCCATAACTTAGAGGATGATGGTGACATGGGTGTTGCTTTCTCCTTTAGAAGCAGGCCCTTTTTATGTTCAATGACTGACATGGAGAAGGTGTCACCTTTCAAAGTGGGACAAGAGATCCGTGTCATGCCGTCTATCACTCAGCCATTGCTTGGATGGTCAAATGAAAGTCCAGCTACTTTTGGGACTGTTGAGAGGATTGACATGGATGGAACCCTCAATGTGAGCATGCTTGTATTTTGCATTATTACAATCCTTGTTTATGTTCTTGCATGTATGTCTAGTAGTAGCATGATTCGTATTACCAGCACTTTGATCATGTTTTTGAGTTTGAGTCCCCCACAGTGCATTTACTGCCTTGCTGGATGTAAATTCATAGGTACAGTATATGCGTCTGAATCAATGGCATGGACCATTAATTATAACGTAGCATGCGTTCCACAATTTAAGTTGGCTGGATTGACCGTCCTCTTTTTTCTCGTGTGCCAGACTTGTGTAAATCTGCATTTTGACCTTCAGAACTTTTAAACTGTTTTAATAAAGTTCTACTCCCAATTATTTGTGAAGGTGAGAGTGGCTCGTAGAGCAAGCTTATGGAAAGTTGCTCCAGGTGATGCTGAAAGGCTCTCAGGACTCGCTGTTGGTGACTGGGTTAGGGTGAAGCAATGTCTGGGGTCTAGACCAAGTTATGAGTGGAACAGTTTTAGGAAGGAGAATATCGCTGTCGTGCACAGTATACAGGATTCTTTTCATCTAGATTTGGTTTGTTGTTTTCGTAAAGGAAAGCTGCCCGCTCACTGCACAGAGGTGGAAAAGGTTTCACACATAAAAATAGGGCTGCATGTTCGATTTCGTACTGGACTGGTTGAACCTAGGTGGGGATGGAGAGGTGCATGCCACAATTCAAGAGGTGTTGTAACTGCTGTAAATATTGATGGAGAAATAAGAGTTTCATTCCCTGGGTTGCACAATTTGTGGCGAGGAGATCCCGCTGATTTTGAGATAGATCAAATGTTTGAGGTGGGGGAATGGGTAAAAATGAAAGACAGTGCCACCAGGTGGAAAAGTTTGGGGCCTGGAAGCCTTGGAGTTGTACAAGGAGTGAGGCATCAAGAGGATGGTTGGGATGGTACTTTCCTTGTTGGGTTCTGTGGCGAACCTGAATTATGGGCAGGACCTGCATGTGAGCTGGAAACAGTGGATAAACTGGCAGTAGGCCAAAGGGTGAAGGTGAAGCCCCATGTAAAGCAGCCACGATTTGGTTGGTCAGGCCATACACATGAGAGCGTTGGTTCTATATCAGCGATAGATCTAGATGGAAAACTGAGGATATTTACACCAGCTGGCTCCAAGGTTTGGATGCTTGATCCATCAGAAGTTGACGTGGTGGAGGAAGAGATAATACAAATTGGAGATTGGGTAAGAGTCAAATCATCTATAGCTACCCCAGTATACCAATGGGGAGAAGTCACTCGTGATAGCATTGGAGTGGTGCACAAGATGGAGGAAGGAGAGCTTTTGGTGGCATTTTGCTTCTTGGATCAGCTTTGGGTTTGCAAAGAATGGGAAATGGAAAAGGTAAGGGCATTTAAGGTAGGTGACAGTGTGAGATTTAGGGAAAGACTGGTGAAGCCCAGATGGGGGTGGGGAATGGAAACCTGTGCTAGCAAGGGCCAAGTAGTTGGGGTGGATGCTAATGGAAAGCTACGAATTAAATTCAAGTGGAGAGAAGGACGACCTTGGATTGGAGACCCAGCAGATATAATTCTCGATGAGAGCTCTAGTTTTGCTTGATAGCAACGTTAGTCTGTATTGATTCTGGATGTGATACAAGCTAAAGCGAGAGCCAGTAATGTAAGAAAATGCAGCGACCACTGCAACAGAAGGCATATCAGTGCAAGATGTTCCACCAAACAGGACGGACAGCAAGGCTGTTTGATATATTATTCATCTCATAATTGAAGATACTGGTGAAGGAATGGCGTGAAGATCATGTGCAGGTTAGGTGGAGCTCATTTCTTCTTCGTAATATTTTCTTTCGAGGCCTTGCAGATATTGTCATTTTGCCAAGTGATTCAGTCATGATTTGCGTGAAAGCGTGTTGCACATATTCCAAATTTGTGGGGGTAGAGAAGGGTTTATGACTTGTGTTAGCCATGATATGCAGCAGATGGGTCCATCTCTGCATTTAATGTACACCATGCTAGTTTGTAAAAAAAAAATACTAGTTTGTAGCATATAGCTAGGAAAAGCAGCTGGAAGATGCGCACTCTTTTTTGTAGGAAATCTGGTTGATTGTTCTAGTTTCTGTGCTATCATTAGATATAATATGTCCGTAATTAGCTATAAAAGCTCTTTTAACTTTTATCATAATATCCAAGGTGTTTCAATAAAACAAAACAAATATCCATCCATTTCATATCATGTAACTTAGTCGAAATGGACTCTCTTAAGATAGTTATTTCACTAGCCATTCCAATTCACTATACAAATAACTATTCTTTTTATTTAAATTTTTCATTACTTCACTAATGACATTGATTGCATTTGATCCAACTTAGTTGTACATTTTTTTTATAAAATTCAGTTACATGATACTTACGAAATCGAACAATAATATTTTTTTTCTTTTTAAGTAGGCTTTAATATCTTCAGAGTAATTTAACTACATGTTTACACTATATCGTACACGCACACACACGTTCTAAAATATATATTAATTTAATAACATTATGTGTGATTTAGAGCCGGCTGGAATATATGAGCAACCTGGACCTCAGGCCCCCACCTAACAAAAACACTTCAAGAATAAGTATATTTTTCAATTATATTTTATAAAATAAAAAAGTATTCTCACAAAGGATCTAAATGCAAAATAAAGATTGTTCAAGACTCTACTTGTCAGACATACATAAAAAAAAAATATTTTTAAAAGTCTCATTTATAATTTTGTCCAAGACCATTGTTTATCATAAGCCAGCTCTGATGTGATATATATATATCTAATGCTGATTTCGAAATGAAATTCTAAAATGATTAAATATTGAAACTTTTCATATCAATTGAAAATATAAAATGGCTTCCAAAATAATATTGACAACTTTGATATAAAAATGTATGAATGAGAATTCTTAGAAGGGTGATGAAAGAGAATATATTGAATATACAAATATAAATTAATTAATCAACCCGTAAACTTATATATTAAATAAACATATAGAAGGGTGATGAAAGAGAATATATCGCTATAAATGAATTTGAACTCATTTAATTATCAATCTAAGTCGATAATAGTAATAATAAAACTACGAAGAGATTATAAATTGAAAATAATTACTACTTCAAAATAAAGTATTCAATCATCTCAATCAATCAATTTTATAATTATTATTTTTTCTTTTCTTCACGGTTTGTTTTTATATTTTAAAAATATTTTGAAAAAATTAAATTTTTTATTTTTTATTTTAAATTAAATTTTTTATATTTTCAGATTATTTTGATATGCTAATATTAAAAATAATTTTTAATAAATAAAAATTATTATTTTAATATATTAACAAATAAAAAATATTTTAAAAAATAATTACAACACAAGTATAATTAAAAAAGAGAGAATCGTCAAAGGACACACAGAATGAACCAGCACTAATCTCAATATTTATATTAATAAAAAAAAAAAAAAGTCGAACTACAAATGATGCAAACCGGAATCAATCAAATTGATAATCACACCTATCGTTGGAGAATGCTGGACAATCAGCCAATAGCTTGTACATGTCTGAACATTAGAATACTATTAACATGTCTCTCGGTGTGAGTATATCCGCTTGCCTTGCTACAGTCATTCTTAGTGCGTCCATTTTTTCCCTGCTAGATCCCGCACCCACATGTTTTGACAAATTTGCAAGAAAAAATCAAAACGAAACCACAAAATACACGGTGGAAGTACTGTCACAAATGAAGTGAACAACCATCGGATAATAATGAGACATATACCTCCAGCTGCCATTCATATTTACCCTTGTAACGCGTTGGGAAGGCTACGAGTTCTCCACCCAATATTATTTCTAAAAAAATAATGATATCAGGTGTCCCTTATCCACTACTGGTTTTTTATCATCACTAGTAGCCTCGAAATCAGGCCAAATCTCATCTAGCCACAAAAAAGTCCATTCTCTCGCTATTTTTTCAACCTCAAACATCACATATATAAACTTTCTAGAGATTTTATTAAACTTATTTATTCAATCAGTCTAAAAATTAAAAATCAACATGAATTTTTTTAAAAAATTAAATATTAATCTATTTTTTTAAAAAAAAAAGTATTGAAAGCAAAAAAACATTTAAATAAAAAAATTCATAAAATATACTAAGAATAATCTTTTTAGTAGGTAAAATATAGCACAGATGAAAAGGTAGTTTTTACTCTTATGAAACAATTATTGTAGCCACAGGCATAGCCAAATTATGTGAATATATATTATTGCGAAGCAAATGTTCTTTTAAATATACTTTTTATTTTTAATATTAACACATTTAAATAATTGAAAAAACAGCAATTCAATATTTGTTTCAAGTCAAATAAACTTTTAAAATGCCTTCAACCGCAGTTATAAACACAAGATCAGAAGGTGTAATATGTGCACAAAACCCGTCCTTCTTTCTTTCTTTGCTCAGTTATCTTCAAGATTTCCAAGTCTTCCCTTGTTTCTTTTTAATTCCATAGTCTCTGACGAACAGGCAGAAACTTCTTAGGCGTAGCTCGGCTGCTGGATGCCATGGATAGAACTAATATGAAGTTCAATAATTCTTTCAAGCAAGAATATTATACTCTTATTTGGTTCAGAAGGTTGTATACTAAATTTGCTTTCTGCATTTTTTTATTAATTTCTAAAACAAGAAATTTCCTCTTTCAAATTTTCTTCTGATTCCACCTGCATAATTTGACATGGTAGATCCGATGGAATGGAATAGGAGTGCTCTCATCAATATCAAAGTGAATCAGTTTGTCGTAGTTTGATAAGATGATTGCAACCCCGAGATCCAAACAAGAATATTCTTGCTTGAAAGATCAAATATCAATACCTTTTCTGGTGGTATTGATCTTTGATCGACTTGCTTGTCTTCTACGATATGGATTTTTATAGAATTGAACAAGAAAAAATGTATTCACGATTATACTCACAGAGAAAACACTGGGATAAAAGATAAAAGGCTAAATTCAGCAGCGTCAGGGACGAGGTCAGTGAGAAAAAAAGGCAGGAAAAGAGCAAGAAAAACCGAGAAGACTTTGCGGTGGAAAATTATTTTTATAAGAAAATATTTGTTTTAAATAAAAAAAATATATTCAAAAATAATTAATAAGTAAAAATCAACCTTACTGAACTGCTTTTAATACATGCATTTAAAATATTATCATGAGAATCCTCAAAACTATCAATTATTTGAAATAGTTGACAAGACTAAGGTTGTGTTTAGGATTACGATAGCATAGCAGTGAATATTCAAAATGTTTTTTATTTATAAATATATTAAAATAAAAAAAATTATTTTTATAAAATTATTTTTGATATTAGCACATCAAAACAATTTAAAAATATTAAAAAATTTATTTTAAATTAAAAAAATAAATTTTAAAAGAATATGATTTGCATTGCATTTCTAAACACTCTTTAAAAAAATAAAAGTTGTCTAATATATTTCTTTTCTTCTTCTTATATATATATATATATATTAAAAAAACACTGTACATGACTCTTTCTCCCTCCATGATTTGGATTGTTAGGAATAGAATAGTGTTTTTTTTTTCCCCTAAATTTTTTTTGGAACAACACAACCTCAAAATTTTTAAGCAATTAAGTTGTTATGAACATACATCTTGTTTATTTTAAGAAAAAATGTGTTACGCCATGGTGCAAGCCCAAGAATCCATCTTATTTTTTAAATCGTGTTAATTTACTATATATATATATATATATATATATATATATATATAAAAGAAGCTTAACCGGTGCTATTTTTTTATTTAAAAAAATAAAAACACTCATTATAATGGCTACATTTCTCTGCCCATTGAATGTATTTTGCTGGGGAGGGTTGATGGGTGCTCAAGAGCAATATCATTGGGCCTTGAGGGTCACTCCATAAAAGGCAGCATGAGGGTGAACGAAGCTCAAAGGGGATTAGTTAACTTGGGATTGTTTGGAATTTCATTTCAAATCAACCAGTGTTTTTAAAATATTTAATTTTTTAAAAAAATATTATTTTAATATATTTTCAATTAAAAATATACTTCAAAAAATAATCTATACTAATAAAATCCGGATAAAAGTTTACGACAATTACATGTCACCACACAATTTAGAGCCGTAAAAGAAACTTGGAATGACAACAAAATCATTTCTCCAAATGGTCCTGAAAAAGCAAAATTAACTAAGTCGAACTTGTCTCCTGTAATATAGGTTGTTGTCTTTAAACTCAATAAGCAATATTTTTTTTATGCCACCACACCGCTTCCCAAGTTGAATTACAGGCACTTGATGATGCTTCTAGGAGCAGAAAGGAAAGATAATGCTCGCATCATTTGCTGACTGAGATTCAAAACTTCAGACACCCCAAAGTGAGTTCTTGAGCATCTCGGAGTTATTTGCCATAAGTAATTCACCAACAACTACCAATCTTGTACAGGCATTAATTTCTTCTCGCTCTAGCAAATGGTTAAGTTTGCACAAGGAAAAACATCATTCCTTGTCAAGTAGTGGATCATAGAGCGGGATCGCTCCACCCCTAGTCATCTTCCATATCCTTCTCCCTTTCTTGATCTTCAAACAAGTCCTCAGCTGGATCATACACGATCATGTCAGGGAAAAGCTCCAGGAAGTCATCTTTTACCTGCTCTCTTAATTCTGGGAATGGAATAAGCCCCTTCAAGATCACACGAAAAGGCAAAGATATTGGTGGATCAGGAGATTGTCTCATTTCCTCATATATGTCCATTGCCTTCGAGGGCAATCCATTATCTAAGAAGGCTCTAATTATGTCCCCGAAGGTATGCTGATCAAACAGAACTTCCTCTCTCCTCAAATCTCGCCAAACCAGATTTGCTTCATCTACCTTCTTGTTTCTAGCAAGCATCATGAGCATGTCCCTGAAAAAGAACATGTCTGGCCGATACCAAATCTCTTTGCGTACAACATCATATAACTGAAGAATACACACTGAAGCTGAATGAATAAAAATCACACACGCATGAAAGATAGATATAAGTGAAAATTAAGACAGCAGCGTGAATATTTGTCCCCTTGACATAGTTGAGCTATCATATAGTCAACAGAAAGAGCAAACACGACTCCAAACAAAATTTTGGCTTCTGACCTTCCACTCAAAACTCGCTGGTACATAAAATAGAACATTTAATGAAATGTATCAAGTTCTCCAGTAAGATTGTGCAAACATGCAGAAGGAAAAGGTGGTTCACAGTATTAGCAACACACTGGGAGAGTCAAATGCCTTCATGTGCAAATTTGAATGACTCTTTTTCCCTCCATTTACTAGTTTCACAGCCAGAGCCTTGGCAATCCACGTGATTTTAACCTCATCTAAAGCGAAGAGTTTCTCAATCCATCAATTTGTCTTCAAATCATCTGGAAAATTATGTATAAAAAAATCCTCCATTTTGAGGATGATTACATAGAGCATCCTTTATTTTGAAACTGCAGTTAATGGTCATGAAAAAAGTTAACACTTAAAGATACTCATGCCCCAACTCTTAGATCACATCCACTGGCATCCAATTGTCAGTTGTGTATACAATAACTGCAAATACCTATGGCTTGCATTTTGATCCATTTTTTTGTATTCTATTCATATGGTGGATACTCGACTAATTTAAACAAAAACTCCAAATGGGAAACTTCTTTAGCAGTGCAAATAAATTATTCATTACATGCCCAAAACAGTATATTCAAACCTGCTCTAGAAGCTAGCTGAACACACTTTGACAGAAGCATAATTTTCTCAACACCAGTACTGCTCCTGAAGAACAAACCAAAGTGATGGAAAGATAGACCATCCAACAAAACAGAATGTGGAAGCTAAGGCACCTCTGGTTGCCCACAGGCAAAAGGAAAAAAGTTTGACCACTTGGCTTGTACACTAACAAAATAGTACACAATAACCTATCCAGATCCCAGGCAGCCTGAGCATAAATTACGGGCCGTGATTTTTACTATGATTATACAACTACCACCTATACATACCACAAAGATTCGACTAAAAACTTCATTAAATAGCCACATCAACGAGCACTGCCGGACTACAACACCAATATACTACAGCAAACGAACAAGCTTCGTCCATGTTGTCTCTTAGAAATCAAACCAACCTCAAATTCCCGACAACGCAAAAAATGCTTTCGCAGCACCCATTCATAAAACCAAAAGAATAAAAAATATTGTTTTTGATAAACCATTCGAAAACCACTTTCCTCTTCGAGATGAACCAACATGAAAGCACCTTCCCTTTCGTCTCACCAATAGATAAAACAAAAACAATCTCTTGACACCACTTCACCATCATCAATCCAAATGTAGCTTTTGCAAATAAGCATCTTTCAGCTTCATATAAGTTAAAAACATTTATAGCTCCAAAGTTCTACGGTCTTGAACAGGACCAAAATCAAAAGCAAAAGACGAATCAATTTTAAATGAATTGATAATTTAAGACAATAATTTAAGAAGATAATCAGAAAAGATTTCAAATTCAATCACATGGGCTTTGCTTACTGATTATTGATCAATCTTTAAGAACTAAGTAAATAAGCAAATAATTAACAGGGCCAAACCTTCATGCAGAGAAAGACCTGGTCTTGCCTTTGAAACTCAGCGAGAACAGCAAGAAGATCAGACTTAAGCAAGCGAGAAACATTTGATTTAATAAACCGGTCGAGTCGGACAGGATTCAATTGGAGTCTCTTCAGCTCTTTGGCCGCCATCAATCCTTCTTTTCCCATCTCCTTCTTTCGTCTCCATATCGATAAGCTAGGCCTTGAAGCTGAATGATTATAAATGCAGCGAAAAAACACCAAAATTTGATGTTTTTGAGTGAGAGAATGGGGTTTTCTAGACAGGGAGGCTTTTCCTAGAAAATTCGAAGCCACACGCCACATAAGAACCTCAATAGTCAATACAACTGTGTTCGCAAGAAACCAAGACTCTCAGCGAATCCAAACAGGTTTTCTATGTGGAATGCTCGCTTGTGTTGTTCAGGCACCGGCAGTCGATTCGTGAATGGTTTAAGGTTGGGCAAACCTTATTTCCATTCCCCAACTATTAAATTATATTCATTTCAGCTCTCAAAAATTAAAATGATTTCTGTTGCTTCCCCATACTAGAATTTCCTCAATTGGATGGACCATCTTCTATTTTTTTAAATATGAATCGTTAATTCTCCTCCAGATGGTTTCTCTTTATTGTATTATTTTGTAAATTTAGATGGAATAAGTTAACTAACATGGATGGAAGGACTCAATTGAATAATGTTCAATACTTTAGATATTCAATTGAGAATATTTGTTGTTTGGAATTAGTAGATAGTTAACCGAACATTTCTCTACGTGGTTCAACCATGCTTTTATAATTTTTATTTTTATAATTTTAAATTATTTTTTATTGTTTTGACGGATTAATATCAAAAAGAAATTTTAAATAAATTATTAATATCTAATACTAATATTATCAATAGAGTTTCGATGCTTATTCTTTTAAAATAAGATATTGAATTCGAATAGCTGGAAGAGTTTTAACTCTTAATAAAGTGATTTATTTATTTTTTTTATTAACATGGGTGTTTGGGCCAGCTTTCGCGCACCACGACTAATCCCACGGGCCCTGAAGTTAACGACCATGTAAACCTCCAGTGGTCATTATATGAGCAACCAAGGACTCGAACCTGAAATTACAGAGAAAGCAAACCCCTTCATCCCAAGTTCTTACCACTTACCACCACCTAAATAGTTTAAAGTGATATATTTTAACTGGATTGGTCAGAATGTTGCTTCCAAATACCGGTAAATCAAACAAAAAAAACACTACCTAACACTCGAGAGACTAATTTAAGTTAAAAGGCTCCAATACATGACTATTAAGAGCAGCATGATCACGCGCAATATCACCAGCAAGCCACACATTTCTACACTATAGGCTGATAAAGATACTTGGTCACAGAAAAACCAAGTCAGTCATGAACGCGGCACAGGCACTTTTGCAAAGAACATATGATTGGGACACATGAAAAGAGGAACTGAATAATACGGAAAAGTCCAAACATCATATGCATCCCCAGGGCAGCCCCGCATAAAATCAAATGAAGCGTTGAGGACTCTCCTCTGCGTCCTTATCAGTGTTCTGAAAAAGACCAAAGAGCAAATGAAGTTGACATTTTAATGGACAAAAGCGGTTGAAGCACACAACAAAAGAATTCGAAACCTGACAATATTAGATTCACGCACAGAGCAACATGGGATGGTATTGTAGCATCGGTGATTACCTGGAGATGGAAAAATATCAAGCAGCACTTGGAGATCTGGATTAGACTTCTTTATTTTCATCAGTAACTCATCACAAGAGATGCTTGTCCCTCCTGACCTTTCCGAGGAAAAATCTGGCAAAAGCTTCATTACATCGAGATGCCCCCTGCTATTACAGAGAAATGTCAAGATGCTATTGGTTATTTCTAAGTCGAGAACAACACCCCTATCTGCCATTTGACGAAGGAGGTTTATGACTTCTTCTGTCTCGTCTTTCGAACCAAAGCCTCTTATTAATTAATCGTATAGATGGTTGTCCGGTGTAATGCCAGAGCCAATCATGCTGTCGAAAGCACCTTTTGCCTCTTCCATTTGTCCAAGATTTGACAGCCAGTTTATAAATGATGAATAAGTATAAGCATCTGGCGTCATACCCATTGATGCATCTTCTTGGCAGATTGAATATCCCCTGCTCTCAGAATCCCGTCAATCATTATATTGAAAGAAATGATATCAAGTTTACAGCTTGAATTTCTCAGTTCTTGAAACAATCTTCTTGCTTGCTCCGAGCTACTCTCCTTGCACAAGGATGTCATCGATGTATTGTAATCAACTAATGTCGGTTTGACTAAACATTGCTTCTGCAAAATTAAGCATGAGTGTTTTACAAAATTCATCAATCATGACGCGGTAAGTGTTTGAACTCAGAACAAACCCCATTTCATGTACATGTTTCCAAACTTCCATGGCCTTGTCAATGATCGCTGCTTTTATATATTCTCCGATTAAAATATACAAGTGAACAAGTTACCAAAGCTCCCACTATCAACCATTGTATCATAAATTTCCACGACCTCGTCGAGGCATCCTTCTTTGCATAACCCTTAAATCATAGTGTTGTTAAAGAATAATATAAATCATATCTTGCAATCTCATTTAATAGTTCAAACTTTTAGTTGAGATATTTCTTTGACATGGTATCAAAACCTTGATAACTAAGCAGTCATGAGTTTGAATCTCACCATCCTATTTATTTGATAAAAAAATAAACACGAGGTAATGTGGATCTGTGCAAGTTTTAAATTTAAAGGGTTTTCACTTAAGGGGGTGTATTAAAGAATAATGTAAATCATATCTTGGAGTCTCACCTAATAGCTTAAGTTTTTAAATAAGATGATTTTTTAACAAGTGTTAGATATGATTACGTAATTTCCATCCTCCAACAATGAACTATAAAATTTCATTGCCACTATTGCAAAGTCCCCTTATTGAAGTATTGTAAGAAACCACATTTGATCTCTTTCCCTTCTCCATCATTGTTTCAGAGATTTTAAAAGCATCTCCAATGCGGCCATCTTTGCATAGTCCATTGAATAGAACATTAGATGTCACAAAACTAGGCTCTTCACCTTTTTTTCTATCATTAAATCAAGCAAATCCAAAGCCTTCATCTTTTATAAAGCCCAATAATCGTACAAGCATGAACATCAAGCTAAACCCCCCTTAGCGGTCATATTCTGTGACATAACAATAGCTTCACTCCATAGGTCTTTCTTACAAAAACCATTCATCAAACAACTATAAACAACTAAATTTTGAGAAATAGCCTTTTCCAACATCTAGTCAAACAATGCTCTATCTAAACATCCTTTACTACGGAAACCATTTACAAGTATAACATCCACCTCCAATCCTTTTCTCTTCATCTCTTCCAGCTAAGTTATTGCTTCTTCCACTCTACCATCCTTACAAAGACCATCCATCAAAATACAACAAATAAACGAATTTGGTTCACAATTTGACCTCTTCATTTCAACTAACAAATCGGCAGCCTTTTCCAATATTTTCTCTTCACGATAAGTAAGCATGTTTTTTTTTAACATCACAAGCTTAGAGCTTTATTAAGGAAGAAGCCAAAATTAGACATTGGATAGATCAAATAAAGCTTGAATATTTTAGCATTGCAAGAAAAGAAGTGTTATGCAGAGAAGCCATAGCCCAATTTTAGGCCATATGAGACACCAATTAAATACAACAATTGCAAACATCTACATAGTGGGCAAATTATTTCAAATCAATTTTTAGTATAATTGAATTTCATTATAGTATTTATAAATTTAATTAATAAATAAGTTGAATTTACATATTTGAAAAAAATTAAATTTATTTTATTTTGGTTATCTTTATTTTATTTCTTCAAAATTCTATAAGAAAAAAAAATGGTTAAATGGATATATTAAAAATTTTAATATTAAAATTAAAATTTTTCAAGGATTTTATATTTGTGATATTATTAAAACCTCAAAATTAAATTGAATTTAAACAGTTTAAAACATGTTGTAAGGGGTAAAGATAGATGAAAAATATCTTACGGAGGCAGGTAGCATGCCATCAATTTAATGAAATTCCATATATGAAGCTATGTACAAATAATTTATCATGTTTATAATTTTTTCAATTTACATCAACGGTAATTTGTGTTTTTTTAATAAAAACCATGCTTGACTTTATTTGATAAGTGATGATGATATAGAACTCACAAGAAATATTCTAGAAGGAATTATTCCTAAAAATCCTTATACATCATTCATGATGTATTCTATGACCTTCATTTCAAAGCTATATCGGCTTCTTTAATGGATCTCCTCAGGAGGTGTGAAACTCTTTTTAAAATAATACTTGCACAAAGTCTTTTAAAGACCACCAGTAATATTGTTGGGGGATCCTCTAAATATCAAGCTAGTACGAGGTATTTTTATGTTGCAAAGTGATATTAATAAAGGTATTAATGTGCTTTTATAAAGATAAAAATGAAAAAAGGGAAGAATATGTAGAATTCAAGTAAAAAAAAGAAATATGTTTATGTTTCAGAATATAAGGTTTTGAACCCTTTTCATGTATATTCATACTTCCTTTTATATTATTTAACTTGACCTACTTCATACAACATAGGAGTATAGATGTAATTTTATAGTAGTAAATTAATATTTTCTATTACTCGTACCATCATATCTAATTAATATAAGTATAAATTGCTTGTTTATATTTAATAGGATGTGATGAATATCATAATTATTAACTTGTCCAAAGTATAAGAAGCTCGGTATAAAGTTACATTTCAGCAATGCATTAAACTTGAGGGGCGCTGGGTTCAACTCACATACTAAGTTTACGAGAAATTAAGTTTAGGTTGTGATTATATCTAAGAATGGTAAAAAATGAATTTGTCATGTCTAATATTAAGTTGGGTGTGGTCATGTTCTTTACCTAACAGGAAATTGGGTTCAGACACTCTATAGCTCAATGTGAAGATAGGTATAGGTGCATTCTAGCCTATCATGTGGCTAGGTGTGTGTACAACATGGCTTGATCTAGGGTTGGATGTCAAAAGTATATATCTTTATGTGTGGTTATGATTTTTGTGTAATGTTCTTTAAACATGAGAGGTTTAAGAAATTTATTATCCATCAATATGTATATAATATTTTATCTTTTTAATGGATTTTATATAAAAAAAAATGAAATAGATGGAATTAATAAAGACGGGCACGAAGGATTGCAAATTATTATTTTCAATGTGAGCATGGTAATGTATGGATTAAAAGGCTGCTATGGAGACGAGGTGGAGCATGGCCGCCGTTACCATCTCTAGCCACCATGTGCCGGAGATTCGATTTGCTATTAGGCCTTAGACCCGATAAAGCTCGAGACTCTTGGGCGTGGTCCTGTAAAGCTTGGAACTTTCCAGGAGGATCCAATGCTATGTTAGGGCACTTATTTCGGGCCGAGACCCAATTGTCCCGAGATCATCGGGATGGTGGAGCCCCAGGGGGACCACTGCCTTGACTAGACAGCTGTGACGGGTACTAAAATAAAAATAAACCACAAGGTGTCTTTCACATGCTTTCGTTTCTGTTTGAACTGAAATAGACAAAACGGTATAGGGAGGCAGGAGACCTGTTACCGCTTAATAACTCGGTAACTACCCGTTTAACTACCCATACAAACTCGCAAGACTAGAGTTTGTTTTACACGCTCTGATCGTAGGCTAGACAGGAGGGTCACTCACGCGGAGAACGTGGTCCCGGAAAAAGAATTTGTTGTTGCCCGTTCCGAGTGGCGGCGCGTGGCTGACATGAACCGTTATGTCATCTGGTACGGATCTGTGTGTGGTTGTTCGGAAAGTAAATAAGATTTGAAGAGGTGAGCAAAATACGTCCTTCATGCTTTGTGGCGGTTCCTTGTTTTGATGGAAAGGAAGACACTCGGTTTCAGCAACGGACAAGTAACCAATCAAGGAATGCCAAGTCACGGGTGGCCTTTCAGTGTGGTGTTGATTTTTCTACGCAGATATACCACACTATGTTTTGGCGCAAGTGTCATTTGAAGCGATTAAACCTTTTCTTAAATAAAAAGCATGGGGTTTTTGGCTTCTAAAATTAAACCACAAAGCATATTGGTTTTCCAAGTTTTAGAGCGAGAATGCCACTCTAAACTCGGACCGTGGATGGATCTAATAAAAGCTTGCGTTGGTCATTGACCTAAAAAACACCTTGCTTTTTTCTCCATGTCGTTTTATGACATTTGAAAGCTGTACTTTAAAAAAAAAATACTAAGGCGGTGGTGATGATATACGCGCAAAGGAGTTTGTATTGGTGTAAATTACTCTTTGCATGCTCTCTCGGAATGTACAGATCTTATTAGTAACGTTGTTACAATACAATTAAAAAACACATTAATGTGCTTAGCCGTTCATCGGAATAGTCAAGCACCACAAGAAACCCTGTATCGTTTAGATTATTTAGGTGATATTAGATAATTTAATTCAATTAAATTAAAAACAAAATTCATCTATAAAAAAATATAAGTTTAACAACTAAAAAATTTAAAGGTAACGTGAGTTGTTTTTAAAGTTAGTAAAAATTATATAGAAAAAAAATAAAACAACCTCAATTTTCAATTAAATACATGTTGAGTGATGAAATTAGTAAAATAAATAAAATTCAAAAAAAAATAAAAATCAAGCGAATATAGTAAAAATTTTAAACCTGAGTTAATTTCTATGATCATAGCTTGTAAAATTATAAATATGAATCCAGTTAAAAAGCTTGATTCTTAACTAGGTTAATATTAAATTATAAAATAAAAAATAAATATAACATATTTGTCAAAGTAAAAAAATATTAATTAATTAAATAAAAAATAGATGAGGATGAATTCAGAAAAAAACAATTTATTTCAAATAAAANAATCTGTTTTAAAAACGCTTTAGAATGTAAAAACAAACAAAAATTAATTAAAAAAATTAAAAAAATATTTTATAAAAAATATATTTCAAACTTAATTTTTTAATACCTTTCGCAGCACATAACACGAGTTACTATTTGTTTCACCGCAAATATAAAATCAGGTGAAAAACATAAGCAGCCTAAACATGACCCACGGAGGGGGCCTCCGCAGGTACAAAATAAAAACCCTTGGGATGTCTAGTATTTCATTAACGACCAACTCAAATGCACTCACATGTAACTTTTAACTCCTTTACAGGTACGGTCCAACATCAGCTACTCAAACCTAACATGGTTATCACTGGATTAATTTATGCATCAATCAAGACTATTTGATTTGTATCAATTGTTTAAACAAAGACGTAATTTTATATTAATCTGGCGTGTCCAAATAAATTCTCGACTCTAAAGTTTGAATTTGACAAATTAATTTTTTTTTAATGCCTCGAGTGTCTTGCCTCACGTTTCAACTGGAGTTTTATTATATATTTTTATTTTAAATTATATTTTTTAAACTATTTTAACATGTTAATATGAAAAATATGTTTTGAAAATTTTTAAAAACATTATTTCAACACTCCTTAAACCTACCATTAACAACAACACGTGGCATCGTTTGCTAAATAGTCCTCCCCCCCTCTCTGAAAAATAAAAAGTTAAAAAACGAGTAAAATAACTGCTCCTCCCCCGCGCCCCCNCCCCCCGAAAAAAAAAAAAAAAAAAACCCACAAATAAGCTCAGGGGTTTCAAAACAAGTTCAAAGGTGGTAAGCATGGTCTCATTTTATTTGGACCCTGACCTGATTTCCACACCCACTGCCCACACCCCCACCACTCCCTTGACTAACCTCTCTCTCTCTAGCCAGCAAGAGAAGTGAGTGAAAAGCAAAGCCTAAGTCACTCCCTCCCCTCAATCGCTCACGCACACCAGATTACAAAATTATTAGCGCACAACCATTACACCCCCTCTGTAGTCTCTAACTGATCCAATACCTAAAACCAATATTATCATCAAAAGTAAAATTTAAACCAAATGAGATAAATAAATAAATAAATAAAACACTAATAAATTTACAGTTATTGCTTGCCGCTTGGTAGTTCTGGTTGTTGTTGTTGTTGTTGTTTATTCTTCATTGCCCTTTTTTGGTCAAATAAAAAACCCTAACTAGTTTTCACAACCAGTCAGATCTTGAACTGCCGCTCGAGTTTAACATAAAGAGCCCACCTACGATGCGGAACTCGGCTGCTGCGAGTTGACTCAATGGAAAAGTTACAATATTCTATTTGGAAATGCTAAGCATTTTCAAGGATTATTGTGGTTTTTTTCCCTCCAGTTCCAATGTCGTCGGCTTCTTTAGCGGCTCTCGAGCGGCCAAGAGCCGGACCTTCCAATACGGTGCGTGATTATTATTTTTTTTAAATATCTTCTGGTTGAATTTGAATTTGATTTGATTTTTTCTTGGATCTTTGTTTTAGTCAACAACCGAAACGGTTTTTCTTTTGTTTTTTTTTTTGAGAAATTGAAGTATTTTATTTTCTTTTTCTCGAATTTATATGTTTTGGTGCGGATAGAGAGGTTCAGTGGCTCTTTTTGGTAATAGAATTTTGAAGTGCATTTGCTTCTTAACATGTTTCTTTTTTTGACGACGAGGAATATCGGAGATAAGGAGATAAAAACTAGGATATTTCATGTTGTGATGGCAATAAATGCAGAAAACGATAAGGAATCTGTGATGCAAATCTATCAGAGTTGTGCTCGCGTTTTCTAATTTTTTCATAATCATAAGAAACTAAATCCACAATTACCAATGCAGTAGGAAGGACACGATACTGGGTATCATCCCGACTTAATGTGGGTCTTGAAGCTAATTGATTGTTTTTCTGCCATCCCCAAGAATGGATCATTCTTTGATTTTAGATAAGTAGTTGTGGTTGAGGGTTAATTTGGGATGGATATGTATTTAATTCTGTTAAAACATGTATTGGTGAGACTTGGCAATTTGAAGTTTTAAAGAGAGAAACTTGAACATGATTGGATTTCCTGTCGTCTAGATATTTCTTGCTGGAATGCCCTTGCTCCGTGTCAAATTCTTGTTCTCAATTTGTGCAATTCATCAAATAATCATACAACAATAAGGTTAAGATAGAGCTGCATTCAGTGCAAACTTGGGTTACACATCAGACCCTAAAACTATTTGGTGAACCATGTATATATCGAATGCCAATTTGTGGTTGTTTGCTATATAGCTTGTCAAAAATACTTAATGGTTAAGAGACTGAATGTGTTGCTACGTGATTTTTCTGGAAATATCTGCTTTACCAAACCAAATTTATGTTAAATATCTGTGTTTTATTGATAGCTCATACAATACTTTGGCTGTTCACTTGATGATATTATTGGGGAATGCAGCAAGTATATTGGTTATTTCCTTCTAGTTGTCTCTATATATTAGGCAGGTAGGAATTATTCATATCTTCTATGTCATATGTTTGCAGGTTTTCAAGAGTGGCCCTCTTTTCATTTCTTCAAAAGGTCGGTAACAACTGTTTTCCTGCTGATTTCAGTTTTATTTTTCTATGTCCTGATTTGGTTCTCAAACTTTTTATTATTATTCCTTGATTGATTTAAGTAAATATTTATGTGAAACTTGGCTTGTGTGCAAATGCTATGTATCAGCTATAGCGATTTTCTTTAATGAAGTATGCAAATAGATATATGCATGAATTTGAAGTGCTGTTCCAATTTCTTGAGTATTGGGTGCTGTGAACATTCATTTTCAGAACGCTTTGCATCCACTTTGAGAACTGGATTTTTGAGACCATGGCAAATTAGGTAGAATTACATGATATCTAAAAATTCTACAATCCATTTTCATTTCGAACAATTACCTTTTTCCCACCCATCAGCTTTACATTTTTTCAGATGATAATTATATTTGCTTAATTATCGTATAAAGTGCATCTTATTTTATCAATATAGGTTGAAGTACATCGGTAAAAAATATTATATTCATTGAATTGTCTTTAGAGCTTATTGAAACCTTTTGTTGCTACTCAATTAAGTTAATATTGAATTTCTGCAGGAATAGGCTGGAAGTCATGGAAGAAGCGGTGGTTTATCCTTACACGCACTTCCTTGGTGTTTTTCAAAAATGACCCTGTTAGTATGATTTATTCATCCCATGTTCTTTTTTTACTTGAATATGTTTTATAATCATTGCTTGATTGTCTATTTTTGTGATGGACATGTAGATTACCCCTCTAAACATTGGGTTATTGGTTTATAAAATGATGTTTGACCTAGTTACACATTTTGGTTATATGATGGTGATGATGATTTATTGCCTCAGTATTCGATGGAAATTTCAGTTTCTTTGTAAAGTTTTTTTGGTACTTTAACATGTGTCCTCTCTTGTTCATTATACAACCTAACATGCCTGTCTTGAACTTTTTCATGGTTGCGAACTAATTAAAATAATGCTCATTTTGAATTTCATGCAGAGTGCTCTACCACAAAGAGGAGGTGAAGTAAATCTTACTTTGGGGGGCATTGATTTGAATAACACTGGAAGGTACATATGGTTACTAAATACTGTTTATAGCTTGTATTCTGAAGACTTGGTAATAGCTGTTATTCTTATTTTCAGTGTCGTTGTTAGAGAAGACAAGAAATTGTTAACTGTTTTGTTTCCTGATGGACGTGATGGGCGAGCTTTCACCCTTAAGGTACTTATACCTTTTCTTTTTCAAGCTTGATTCTTTCTTGACATGTATTTTTCTCTTTCCTTTCAACATTGCTTATCTCTTCAAGTGTGTTCGATGTGTAAATCATTGTTGGCTTTCCTGCTCTAAATTTCAGGCCGAAACATCAGAGGATTTGTATGAGTGGAAGACAGCCCTTGAACATGCTCTTTCACAAGCACCAAGTGCTGCCCTTGTAATTGGACACAACAGGGTATTCCAAAGTGACCCAAATGAAGCTGTTGAAGGGTCTTTCCATCAATGTTTGTTCTTCTCGACCATAAAAAACTATCCTTTTCATTTCTCCCCTTTCCTTTTCATTTGGAATTTGGAAATGATATTCACTTCAGCTAACGTGCTAACTCCTATTCTGGCTTTGCAATTGTATCGCATTTTGATCAGGGAGGGATAAACATCCTGTTAAATCAATGGTTATTGGAAGACCCATTTTACTTGCCCTTGAAGATATTGATGGCGGTCCATCATTCCTTGAGAAAGCTCTCCGATTTCTCAAGAAGTTTGGTAAAGCTGTAATCCCTATTTTTTCTGAGCTTCTTGTTCTATAATCTGAAATTTTCTTTTAATAAAAAATGTGGCCATTCTGGTATATTGTTTTAGAAAAACTGGTATTCTTTTTTATGCCTTTTTCTTTATTAGGAAAAAAAACTGATTTCAGCAGTACAAGTACCTATGTAAGTGGCTACAATATCAAGTAGCGACGAGCATTTGCATACTCAATCTGATGATAATATGATTTGCAGAAGTGTGGCATTATGGTTAAAAATGGTGCAAAATAGCAGGCCAGCAGTTTTTGGACTCAATATTTTTTCTTCTTTTGGTCCTCCTAATTGCTGCATATGTTTTTATGTATATTTTTCACTTGCTGTGCACTTGGTTGTTTCGTCATTTTATATGTGTGCGTGTGTGTAATTTGTGGTCAATTATTGTCCTCACTTGCGGTGTGCTTGCTTGCTTATGGTGTTTATCTTTCCATCAGGAACCAAAGTTGAAGGAATATTACGTCAGTCTGCAGATGTTGAGGAAGTTGACTGCAGAGTACAAGAATATGAACAAGGTAGAGTTCCTATCAAGATAGCAATTTTCTTGAATGTTCTTGATGAACTGGGGAACTCTTGTATGAAGATTCCAGCTTAATTTTATTTTCCTTTGTTTTTAAAATGCTTGCACAACCTCTAAACTGAGACTTCTGTTCAAATTTTCTTGATCATTTATAGGCAAGACTGAGTTTGAATCAGATGAGGATGCTCATGTTGTTGGTGATTGTGTGAAGGTACTTTCTGGCTTTCATGATATAACTTTTGCCTTTAAGATTATACACTTTATTCCATGTCCATCCTTTATTCCATGTCCATCTCACATTTTTTAAATGCAGCATGTTTTAAGAGAACTACCCTCCTCTCCAGTTCCTGCATCTTGCTGCACTGCATTGCTGGAGGCTTATAGTAAGTTCAGATCTGTATCTCCCTTCTTATCTTATTTTATATTTTATGAACATACGCTAGAGTGTGATGCATATTGCTCAGTGTTGTTTCTTGAATGATTTTGTGGAACCATTTCAACATTCCAATCTCTCATTGATATTTTAACAAAACTTCCTTCAAATGACAGAAAAACTTTCATGTCCATTGTTCATGAATTGGAGCTCTTGTTTTTCCTTCTAATCGCAGTTGGATAGCTCAGATTTGATTATAATGAAATGTTTCATCCATATAATCTAAAGAAGTGGGTCAAATTGGTTCATGTTGAATTTATGCTCAAAATGCATACATATTTAGATTACCTTGAGTTTTGGTTAATTCAAGGATGCTAAGTGCTAGCTTTGATCTAATCAAAGGTAAGCTAAAAGTATTGCTTATCAATCTAAAACCTTCCTTTTATTCCTGCACCATGAAATTAAATCATCATAACTTAGTGCATAAAAATAAATCTACTAGTCAAGTGTATGAATCAATAAGTCTTCAGGATGGGAAAATAAAAGTCTATCAGATCTTTTCTTAAAAGTTATTATCCGTATGGGTTCATGTACGATATAGAAGTATCTCCCTTTCTTAATAGTGGACTAGAACTTTATCGGCATGATTAGATACTGATATTGTTTGTTTGCCATGTATTTCACAAGAAATTGATCGGAAGGAAGCTCGGATTAATGCAATGCGGTCTGCAATAGTGGAGACATTTCCAGAACCAAATCGGCGCTTATTACAGAGGTAACCTTTCCATGTTCTCAAATGACTGCAAATTTACTTGCTTTGTGACTAAATATTGTTAGTTTCCTGTCAGCAATTTTGGTATATCCATCTTATACTTGCTTGAATCTGGTAGTTAAGTTCTGGCTATTATTGCAGAATTCTGAAGATGATGCACACAATCTCTTCACATGCTCATGAAAATCGAATGAATCCATCTGCTGTTGCTGCTTGCATGGCACCCTTGCTACTACGGCCTTTATTAGCTGGGGAATGTGAGCTGGAGGATGACTTCGATGTTAACGGTGATAATTCTGCTCAGCTGCTTGCTGCTGCAAATGCTGCTAATAATGCTCAAGCCATCATTACAACACTTCTGGAGGAGTTTGAAAATATTTTTGATGTAAGATACATTGGTAATTAAGTTCTGGTATTATGACTTCTGTTTGTTTGGTACAAAGTGTGCTGCTGTTATGAAAACTGAAAATGTTGCTGAATTTTCTTTTTCATGGTCATTCATGCTTGGTTTCAGCTTGTTTAAGATGCATTTGCTTGTAATGTATAGGGAGTGACACCTGACTTTAGTGTTTACCTGGTTAAGATATGAAACTTGCCTAATAAATGGGTCAAGTTGACTCCATGACAATGTCTCATTCTAGAAAAAGGTACATCTCTTTGAGTCTAATTCAGTTCCAAGCCGCCACTCTTCAACAATCTATATTTTCCTCTAAATTTCATTTAGTACATTTTTTTTTACCTTTAATGGTCAGTTTAAAAAATAACATAAATGGGTAAAATTGTGTGATTATTATGGAATGAGGATTATTGACAATTATTGATCCCTGTCTGAAGAATGATGCTTTGCATTTCATGTTGTTTCAGGATGAAAATCTACACAGGTGCTCTATTTCAGCTGATTCCCAGATAGAAAACAGTGCGAGTGATGATTCAAGTGATGATGAAAATATGGACATGAAAGACAATGGTTATCATGATGCAGAAAATGAAGTTGATCAAGATACAGATAATGATCCTGAACGTGCTCTCAGTGGAAAATTGAGTGAAACCAGCGGTTCCGCTGGCAGTGATCTTTATGATTATAAGGTTCTCTTATATACACGTACACATGCATATGCCACTGACTTCTCTTTCTTCCTTTCCTTCATGTTGAATCAGTGATATCAGTAGTGATCATGTCTTTAGGAAGATAAAATTTCCTGCAACGTCACTTGGTGCTGGAAGACAATGTCTCTAGCCTGAAATTGTTGGGATATTGTGATCAGTTTAACTGTTTGTCAATGGGTTGTATTTTTTTGTGCTTCCTGGCAAAGATAATTTCTTTTCCTTTTCTGCTTCTGGTGATGTTATACCAATTGGCATTTTCAAATACTGGCATGGTGTTTTTATTCGGATTTTATGTGGGGAGTGATGAGTATAGTGTCCTAAATTTCATCCACGTTATTTTTTTCTATATCATTTCAGTAGATTTGTTTGTAAATGGCATCTACTCATCTTAAACATTACACACTTAATACCATCAAAGGGTGGGTGGCTAAGGATGCAAAATTGTGATAATTGGGATATGAATGGTCCCTGTCTCTCCTAACTGGTCCTTCTTTTAGTTTTTGGTTTGAAACTTCTTCCTAACGAGTCAAATAATTGGACAATTCACGGAAGTTTGGTTTTGTGGAGAAACTTTTAAGGATTTCATCTTCTGTTCTGTCCAGAGCATCTTAATTATTCCGATGACAATGAAGAAGTGGAAAATTGTAGTGTAGGAAGTTTCTTGAATTTAAGTTGGTTTTATTACAGTGGAGATGATTACATTTGCATTGATATTTGAGATTTATGCATTCAGCATCTGGCTAACGTATGCCTATAAAGTGTATGAATGAGAACCTCCTAATAATTTATTGGTTTATGGTCATCAAGGATCTTTCCTTTATGCTACTAGGACCCACACAACCATCTGGTGACTAGTCTTAAATTTCCCTTGTTATGCAAACAGCGAGGGTAAAAGTAGTGGAACAAATATTTTAAACTGTTCAAATGTCATATGATCATCCTGTATAGTTTTTTTTGGTTCTGTTTTGTTCAAACTCTTGTCAGCTTTGACCTATGATTATCTTGCCCAATGTATGCATTGGATTTTACTCCTGCAGGCATTTGGTGGTGATGATTCAGATATTGGATCACCTAGAACCAATAATGCTCCAGCTGAGAGTTCAAATATTTCTGTTGATCCTGTACAAATGAGAGATTCCAATGCTCAACTCATAGGACAACAAAGTAAACCAAAGAAAGGAAATGAAAATTCAACAAGCGACATGAATGCTTCAAGTGTGTTACCGATTGGTGAATCTTACCAATCAATGGGTGAAATTCTAGCCTCGGCAGATCCTGTGTCTCCCATACTCATATCTGGACTGGAATCATCTGCTGAGAAGTCAACGGGTAAAGTTTCAGCCTCCAATCTCAATGGGAAGCGATCAACATTCTGGGGAAGAAGTAATGTAAGCTATCATCTATTGATTTTTTTCATTCACTTATTAACTACCAAGAACCCTAAAATCAGTTGCAGTTAATGATGCTCCTTTTCAGCTTGAAAGAAATTCCTGGTAAATTTAGAGCGAGAATGTTCCTGTGAAATCCTCACCCATTATGTTATGTAAATGAAAGGATTTCAGAGTGATGCACTTTGATCAAGCATTTAAAGTTTCATAAAGGAACTGATTTAAGTTTTTTCTGAGGGATCAAGAATTGCAAGTTCAACTCACTGGGGCAAATGCAAAGCAGTGACAAACATCAAAGGCTTACGCAATATAACTATTGTCATATATTATCCTGAAAACCTGATGTGGTTACAGGCACATAATGGTCGTGTGTGGAACATAATTTCCAAGTATAAAATGCCTTGAAGGATGTTTGGAGTGAGTTTTTTAATTGCCTCAAATTGGTTCCCCACTCATCCAAAACTGTTCCTGCACCTTATATTATAGCAATCAGGGTGTGGGGTGGCATGGGTTCTCTCTTGTGGAGGAAGAAAATGTGATCTTTGTATAAGTTGAGTTCGTGCAGTTTATATTCCTAGAGTGTAAGTAGAAGCCCAATAATACTATTGATCTTTGTGCAGGCCAGAAAGACGCCATCAATGGAATCAGTTGATTCTTCTGCAGAAGAGGAGTGAGATACTCAATTTATGCATTGCCTTTGACAACATTAATACATGTTATTTGACATTTTAAAGCTGAAAATCCATATCTATGCATATCATCTTGCAGCCTATGCTGCCAAGCCAGTTTAAATTAATGTAACCACCTTGATATTGTGCATGTCAATGCTCTAAAATCAACTTGCAGTGTTCCAGGTAATTTAGTATAGCATTGGTATTGTCATTGGTATAAATTCCACTTGAGCCTAACATGATACAGTTCTCTCTTTTCAATTATAATAATTTATTTCCCTCGTTTCTCCTTGAAAGTTCTCCAGTGACATAATTTTCTGACTTGGTATTTAATATCATATGGTCTCTTTTCCCTATCAAAAATATATTTGAAAAAACATCTCTTAAGTTAAAAGGGGGTAGAGAAATGTGAATCACAAATTATATAGTGGTGTCTAAGTAAAGAATTTGAGCTGACCAGAATCAACATGCATTGGATTATGCTTTTCTTAATTATGCTTTTATTTTCATTATCTGTCTCCATTTCTCTTTAAAAAAAAAGGTGGTAAAATTACTCTGAATTGCAGCTCTTGCTTTCCATTATATTCTTGTCTCAATACATGAAGACACTCTACCGTTGATAGTCTATGTGAGAGCTGAAGTAATTGTTCAATAGGTTCTTGCATTAGCTTCTGAGTCTTTCTCTGAAGCATGATCAACTGTTGCTAAATAACTTTTTCATGCTTAACCTGATCCATATTTGTGTGCTATTCTATTTTGGGGCTGAAGCAATTGTTCAATAGGTTCTTGCATTAGCTTCTGAGTCTTTCTCTGAAGCATGATCTACTGTCGCTAATTATCTTTTTCATGCTTAACCTGATCCATATTTGTGTGCTATTCCATTTAACCATATAGAGTTGTATTCCTTTTAGGTTTGCTATTCAAAGGCTTGAGATTGCAAAGAATGACTTGAGGCACAGAATTGCAAAGGAGGTCTCAATGCTTTATTTAAATGTGTTTTCTATTCAATTATGAAATGTTGGCAGTTTTTCCTGATAGGATAGACTATTGTGTCTTTCCAGGCTCGTGGAAATGCAATTTTACAAGCAAGCTTGGAGAGGAGAAAGCAAGCTTTGCATGAGCGTCGCTTGGCACTTGAACAAGATGTAATTATTTTTAGCTCATTACATGCTGCTTACTCTTTCCAATGTTTTACCAGGTTTTATCTGTGTGCTGCCTTTTGCTTTGAATGTTAAATTGGTGGTGGAAAAACTTTGCCATGCCTACTTCGAATGTGGTGTTTTTACTTCAATATACATGTGTGGAATAAACAATTTAATTCAATCCAGTTCCACTATAGAAGAACAGAAAAAATAAGGAAGAACACTACCAGTTAGCCAATATCTGTACAATTTTGACAGTAAAGAAAAGCATTTTATGCTTGCTTAGCTATCTTTAGTACCAGATTCATGTTGATGGTACACCTTATTGCATGTTTCTAGTATTCTGGAACTGCATTGTGATCATCTTCTCTCAAGCCCCTTGAATTTTTTTATGGTCTTCTTCTGCCTTTGTTTGCTTGCGTAATCATCCTGTACAATGGAATAAAACTAGCAGTGTTGTTTTCCTACACTGTGTTTGTGTTGACTGAATGCAAATTACCTCATAGGTCGCAAGATTGCAAGAGCAGCTGCAAGCTGAAAGAGATCTTAGAGCTGCATTGGAAGTTGGTTTGAGCATGTCTTCTGGACAGTTTTCCAATTCTCGCGGCATGGATTCTAAAGTGTGTGTAGATCCCGAGGAGCTTTGAATTTTCCCCCTCTTTTGTTTTTCTTTTTTTCTTTCTTTCAAACCTGGAGTAACAATCATTCTTATGACTTAACTGATGTGAAGACAAGGGCTGAGCTTGAGGAGATTGCTCTAGCCGAAGCAGATGTGACCAGGTTGAAGCAAAAAGTTGCTGAACTTCACCATCAACTTAATCAGCAAAGACAGCATCATTATGGTTCACTCTCAGATGCAAGTGACTGTTATCAACATGTTCAAAATCATAACCCTCAACAGTGAGTCTGCAAAGTCATCATCTTTGTAATTTCTCCACCTAAGGTGGCAATAATTACAATTAGTTGCATTTCACTTTTCCTTGAGGTAGCAATGAATGTTAAACAGAACAACAATGTTGTCATTATCAAGGAATAGAGATGCATTGTTTCACCTAGTGGTGTATGTGGCAGTGACCAAGACGAGATAGGTTGTTTCACTGCTATCAAATTCTTATCACATTTCCTTTATTGTGTTTGACTTCTGCAGGAGATTTTTGCAGCAAGATTTTGATACAAACCTTGCTTTTGTTAATCATGAGAGGAAACAAAGAACTGAGGTATTGTGGAGCTCTGTTTACAGTTGACTGGCATATATGAGATTTTCACAAAAAAGGAACGAAAAAAAAAAACATATTTTATGAGCTTGAGAAAGTAGATACGTGAATCACTCCAACTCATCTTAATCTTGTATTCCTTGCCACAAGCTAAGTTTATTGGTCTTGATGTACATTGCTGCATGTGCTTGAAGCATTTATAGTAATGGGTACTTATTTAACATGGTATTTGCAGCCTGTTTGATTGTGCCATCCTTTTTTTGATTTGCAATAACTTCTATTTTTCATCCACCCTACCCATGCATCTCACTTGTTATTGAATGAGGTGGTCATCATCATCATTGTTTGCTTCCCTATTTCCAATTTTTTTTACTCTCATACTTTCCATTGTTAGTTAAAATGACCAGTGATTTAACTGTTATTCAACATTTTTACGATTGTCTGCCTGCCTGGCTGCCAAAAAATCTTCCAACTTTTTGGCCTTTGAGATAGAGATAAATAAAGTACAGTGATTAAACTAAAGTTCATGGCATGACGAAGGAAAATTTCAATGCAAGGCTTTCTAGTATTAACTAATGAACCGTTCCTTCTCATATGTTCCTCTGCATTTTTTGCTAAAGCTTTATTGCTAATTAAGTCCCTTGATCAGGATATCAAGCCACTAAGTTGTGTTAGAGATTCTGGTCATTTTACTATGATGTTGATCATGAACCTGCCTCGAGCTGGGCATCATTTAAGTTTGAGATAAATGTCTGGAACATTAATTGATCAAGGAGATGGAGAAGCTCCTTTTCTAGGGATTCTTGATTTATCAAGTGTGTTGTCTTCGAAATGATTTATAAAATTGAAAATAAAAATAAACAGGAAACAAATGGAGATATGTGACAGGTAAGACGCCACATAACTTTGGGAACAGCACCTTCAAAAAGAAAAAAAAGTACTTTTTGGATGAGCAGGTAAACATTCTCTAGGAAAAATTAGAGTGCATTTGATGGAGAGTTGAGCCTGGTGATAAATCAATTACATTTCCTTTATAATGTGGTGGTTCTTTTTTTAATTCATCTTGAAGTCATTTATTTGCAGCATGACCTTTTGTTTCAAATAATACCTGTTTTGTGCTCTTAAATATGTGACATGGGTGCTATGCTACAGGAGGGTTTGTTGGGGACTGATCGGAGACATCTTAAAGGACCGGGGTTAGCAACTGGAAGCAGCAGCAGGCAACCTCCTCGAAATCAATTTATGGAATCAACAAGTATTAGTGACTCAAAAAGTACCGAGGCATCAACAAATCTGTCCATGGACGAGCTTTGTGGTATTGACTCTGCTCCCTCCACTTCCAGAGCGGTGGAGGTAACTCTTTGCTTACAATTATTTTGCCGGCTATAGTTAACCTCAACACACGAATGCGTTGACTTTTATCAAGACCTTAACTTGTCACGCGGTCCTATAATTTGCATATTTGAGAGAGCTAATTTTTCAGTAATACCATGCAAGAATTATTTTTTTAATCCATGGGTCACTCACCATTGTTGCAGGCGATGGACTATCCAAGACATCCATCAGCAGCATCTTCAGCTTTGGTAGAATTAACAACTCGGCTGGATTTTTTCCAGGAAAGGCGTTCTCAGCTCATGGAACAACTCCACAACCTTGATCTGAACTACGGCACAACATCTTCACAAGATTTTATTTATAGACCATCATCCCCTCCATGGAACTGACCAAATATGGTGGTGCCCACGAAATTCACTCGTGGTCTTGTACATTCTTCCGTGTTGCATATAGTTGTATCCCCTGAACCCCTGCCTTCCTTAGATTTTCGTTCTCTCTCTGCCTGTTTCCGTTCCTGCGGGCATTTTTCTAGTGCGGATATGGTTGAATTCGTAATGATCAAGTGTTCTGTGTCATCGCTTTGCTCTTTCTTTTGTCACAAAATGTTGTATGCTGTGTCGTGTCAAGATTAGGTGGAGATGTGAATTGAACAGTCTGGAAGAGACTTTCTTCTTTTTTTCCCCCTTAAAATGGTGAGCAATATGGATGCATATTCATGGTCAAATGCTTGTAACTCAATCTAGTCTATTTTGAAGGTAATTTTGACTTGGCCAATCCAATTTGCTCGAATCATCCAAAATATCAAATCCCAGACTATCGAATACGCTAGCTTCCAAACAGAATTATTTGAATCTTCTGGACCCGCTATGATGGTTTGATCCCATTTTAATTCTGGGATTTAATTTGGTGGGTTCCATTTTTTGTTGTCATAGACAGTGTTATTAAATTTGGTCTGGCATGGCAGGTCAAGCTGGTGGTTGGATTGGTTCGGGTTTAATAAAAGACCTGTTGTAGCAACAGCCTGGTCAAATCTAAGTGACCCGGCGGGTCAACTCATAACTCGGGTAAACCCGAACAAGATCTGGTTTTTTTTTTTAAATGTGATATTTGAAACTCATTAGTGTATATATATATATATTCTATGTTTTCAAGAAAAAAATCATATTTTTTTAATATGGGATAAAAAAATTATTTGGTTTAAATATTTTAATTTAAAATAATAACATAGTATATTTTTAATGTGGGATTTGAAACATTTTCGCATATATATTCTATGTTTCTAAGAAAAAAATTATATTTTTTCAATGTGGGATAAAAAACTTTTTGGTTTAAATATTTCAATTTAAAAAGGTAACATAATATCTTTTCAATATAGGATTTGAAATCTTTTCATATATATACTCTATACTCCTATGAAAAAATAATGTTTTTTCAATATGGGATTTGAAACCCATTAGTATATATACTCTATGTTCTTAAAAAAAAATCATGTTTTTTCAATGTGAGATAAACAAATTTTTGGTTTAAATACTTCAACTTAAAATGATAACATAGTATCTTTTCAATATGGGATTTGAAAACCTTTCGTATATATACTCTATATTCTCAAGAAAAAATCATTTTTTTTCAATATGGGATAAAAAAAACCTTTTAGGTTAAATGCTTCAACTTAAAAAGATGACATAATATTTTTTCAATGTGGGATTTAAACCCTTTTCATATATATACTTTATGCTTCCATGAAAAAAATCATGTTTTTTCAATGTGGAATTTGAAAATTATTAGTATAAATACTATATATTCTCAAGAAAAAAGTTATGTTTTTTTAATGTGGGGTTTGAAACTTATTAGTATAGATACTATATGTTTATAAAAAAAAATTATATTTTTTCAATGTGAGATAAAAAAAATTTTAAAATATTATTTTAAACTTCATTATTTACCATATGTAAATTTTATATTTATATAGATTTTTTCATATGAAATATTAAAACTTTATTTTTTTTAATTTTTCCAAGTTGATCCAAGTTGACCTATAAAACCTAAAACCCGATCCCTTGACCGGGTCAACCCCCGGACTGGGTTTAATAACTATGGTTATAGGTAGATGGTAAATTACGGATGATATGTTGTCGACATCAGAGTGGAAGTTTCTTTGATATTGTGCTTTCACTGTATTATCAACATCATGTGGACAAAGTTACTGGTTTGTTTGACATTGCAGTTTAATAATATTAAAAGGTATATATTTTAATATATTTTCAAGTATTGTATTGTAAATATAGGAAATGATTTTAAAATATGTTTTAATATATTTTTAAAATATATTATTTAAGAAACATTTAAATAATATATCTTATAGATCTAGGTAGAGCATGTTTGAAAGTGTAATTGAAATGATTTTTTAAAGTGTTTTTTAAATTAAAATATATTAAAATAATATTTTATTTATTTTTAAAAAATTATTTTTAAGATCAATATATAAAAATGATTCAAAATATATAAAATAATTTAACTTTTAAAAAATATAATTTACACTGTATTTTCAAATATTCTTTAAATAGAAATCAAGTTAAGGAAGGTGTATCCCACGATGATAGATTTTTTTTTAATTATAACAGAGGGAGGTTTGAACATAAAATCCTTGAAAAGGAGAGGAATCTAGTGTTGTTTGAACTAGATGCTCGTTGACTGTATGTTCAACTGTATTTTTTTAAATTTTGGAGTTTTTTAATTTTAAAGAAAAAATTATTTTTTAATTATTATAATATCAAAAATAAAAAATATATATTATTTAAATATATTTTAAAAAAACTTTTACCGCACTCGAATCCTTTCCCTTACGAAAAACGATTTGGGAAACACACTGTATCCCAATAATCCAGTAAGGAGATGCCACGTTAAGCCATGTGGATCCCACGATAATAGTTACTCTTGGATTCCTGTGGATTATAAACGGGAAGCGGGGTCATACGTGATCCACTCCGCGAAATAAAGAGAGGAACGGGACCGGAATCAGAGAAAGGCAGCGAGACCATAAAAAAAAAAAAAAAACTTTACTCGCGAAGCTTCTGTCCGACTAGCAGACATAATCGATGAAAAAAATATGAAGTAAGTTCTCTTAATTTCAGCTTGTAACTGTTGATTCTCGCAAATTGTGATTTCGCTTCTGTTTGGTTGCTGAGAAAACGGAGGAAAATGAAACTATAACAAAGTTACTTCTTTTTACTAATCTCAGCTTCTTTTATTTTTTTTTTCATTTCTTATAATTTTACGGATGGAAAAAAGAAAAGGACCGTGAAGTTCAAATTACTGAGTTGTGTTTGTAATTACAAGTTTGTCCGTGTTGTTAACGTTTGGAATTTGGTGGATTAATCAAGTTATAGATTCTGATAATACTAAAAATTATCTACTGGCAGGTTTACTAGAAAACCAGTTCTGAATTTTTTGACATGGTGATTTATTGTGTTTTTCGATAATGAACTTTGAAGAGTTTAAGGTTAATACCCCATAGTTCAAGATGACTTCAAATAAGGATTCGGGAACAAATCCTAAACCAGCAACTGCGGTTTTATCAATGGGTTCTATGATGGGACAGCCGGGGCAACAACCACGTTTTGATATCAAGTTCTGGGGATGGTCGCTTTTAACGATTGTTCCATGGGCTATCAATGCGAAAGATAAAATCCGAGCACCAGATACCATAAACAAGAAGTTGAAAGGACACGCCCAGTCGCGTGGGATTGTTGACAGTGGTGGCGGCAGGGGCAATCCTTTGCGGTTTAGACCTTATGTTTCTAAGGTCCCGTGGCATACTGGTGCAAGAGCCTTTCTTTCTCAGTTATTTCCACGATATGGTCATTATTGTGGGCCGAATTGGTCAAGTGGGAAAGATGGGGGTTCTCTTCTTTGGGATAAGCGGCCGATTGATTGGTTGGATTACTGTTGTTATTGCCATGATATTGGTTACGACTCTCATGATCAAGCTGAACTGTTAAAGGCTGACTTGGCATTTCTTCAGTGCCTGGAGAGGCCGCATATGGCTACCAAAGGAGATGCTCACGTAGCTCAAGTTTACAAGACGATGTGCATCACAGGTATTCCTTGCATGAAATTTGTGTTTGCATCACTTGGTTATGGAAAGAGAGACGACATCCCCAGCTTCTCTTCTTTTTTTATGCTGTCAAGTGTTTGCTAACTGTTTTATTGTCTTAAAATGTGTTATAGGTTTAAAGAACATGCTTATACCATACAGAACACACCTTGTGAAATTACAGTCTGGTCAACCTTTGATAAATTTTGAGTGGCTGAGCAAAGTGAAATGGATAAGATGGAATTTGCAGAAAACTTGATGATAACCAGTTCTTAGAGTAGCCTGTTACAATATTGAAGCAAAATCAAGGCATGCGCATGGGTTTCAGTTTCGTTGTTATGTTTTTGCTGCGGCCTGACGCCTGGTGCTTCTAGGTAGGTAAAGTGCCTAAGGATCATGGCTTATCTTGGAGATTGAGATGCCTGGATCTCATTTTAAATTTGCACATACGCAAATGTTATTGTAAATAATTCCAGGACTTGCTTGCTATTGTTCCGAGTTATGTTTGTTCAGTGTTGCCATTTATAAGAGATGCTATGTAGAACCTGCATATCGTAGGCAGATATTAGTGTTTAAAGACTTGATCATATGCCCTCGTTATATTTATTTATACCTGGAATGGAGTATTCTTATCCATGAAATCTCATGATTTGAAACATTCTGAAAATTAAGTTTGACAGAAATTTGTTTCCTCCTTACGGCAGTCATTGTAGAATGTGAACTTGTGGTGGTTCTAGTTCATTAACAATTCTTCTTTTCATACAAGTTAAGTGATTCATTCAATCTTTCATGAAGTTATCCTTGAGAAATGAATTGTTTTCTTTACAATAAATGAATTGTTTTTTTTTGTCTTAAAGTGTTGGTCAAGTTTAATATATATGTATATGTATATATATATATATATAGTTAATTGTATGCTATGCCATATGATTTTAAATGATTTTTCATTATTATCTTTTATTTGAATTAAAATAGCCATGATTAAAGGTCCGACAGTATACTAAATAATTAGTAGTTCAATTTTTAAGTCAGGTTAATAAAATGGAAAGTTGGGACGGAGGGAGTATAAGACAAAAGCTAAAAGACGTACGCTTGTAATTAGGGATGAGAAAAAAAATTAAAAAAACTACTTAAATTAAGAAAATTTAAAAAAAAAACTAAGAAATTTAAACGGTGAAAAAACTGATTAAATTAATTAACATTTTTTAAAAAAATTACTGAATAAATTAATTAAATTTTTTAAAAATTACTGATTAAATTAATTATTTTTTTTAAAAAAATCAACTTGTTTAGTTTGGTGTTAGTTTTATAATTATAAAATAAAAAATCCAAATTGAACTTAAATAGAAAAAAAGGAGTCAAATCAGAAATAAATTCAGTTTAATTAAAAAAACTAAGCTAAATTAATTATTTCATAAAAAACCCTATAGAATCAAAATTGATCTATTTAAATTAGTTTTGTTTTTTTAAAAAATAATTTTAGTTTTTAAAAAGCTAAGCTTATAATTAGAGATGAGAAAAAAATTAAAAAAACCGATTAAATTAAAAAAATTAAAAAAAATAACTAAGACATTTAAACAGTGAAAAAACTGATTAAATTTTAAAAAATTACTGATTAAATTAATTAAAAAAAATTTAAAAATTTTGGTTTGAGTTTTATAAATATAAAATAAAAAATACAAACTAAATTTAAATAAAAAAGGAGTCAAATCAGAAATAAATTGAGCTTAATTAAAAAATCAAGCTAAATTAATTTTTTTTTATAAAAAACCATATTGAATCAAAATTGATTTGTTTAAATTAGTTTTGGTTTTTTTTTAAAAAATAATTTTAGTTTTATTATTATTTTTTTGATAAAAATCAAACCAAATAAAAAATAATTATTTATACTTATAATAATTATTTTTCACTTCACAGTTAAAATCATATAACTATCTTCCAGGACAAAATTATTATTATAAAATTGAATAAGAATATAATGGTATTTTAGCTTTTTATTTATACAATATAATATTTAAAATATATTTAAAGGTAATTTTAAACTATTGGAAAGAGACAATTTTAGTTTTAAAATTTTAACATGATAAAATTACTAAGTTACTCTTAAAATAAAATATATAAGGTTATGAACACTTAGATTTTTTCATAAATTAATAAAAAAAAATTATTGATGTGTGTCGAGGTGCTTACACTCTTCTCTTGGAGAGACAAGAACAGCACCTTCTAAAAACTAAAAAAGAACAATCACTTTCTCTGTTTATCGTTTATGTGGAGGTATATCCGCAAGGATGATACATGTGACGCTTCTCATGGTAATTAAATAGTTATTTGATTTTTCTCCACTCTCCTTTTCTCTCTTTCACGCAGAAAACATACTAGCCCAACCAAAATTAAAACTTGTCTATTTTTATTTTTATTTTTATTTTTATTTTTATTTTAGTTATGACCCTTTTTCTTTTCAATTTTTTGCTTCAAACACGCTTGCATTGCTTTAAGATCATTTTGTTTTTTATTAAAATAATATTTTTTTATTTAAAAAAATAGAATTAATTAGGTAATTTAATGATCAAGTCAAAACTTGATACCGAGCCGAGTTTAGAAACTCTGGTCTGCCCCTCTTATAACTCCTGGTTCAGATGATCCCTCTCTCCTTGGTTCACCATCCAATTCCTCTGGTTTATCCTCCTCCACTTCCAACTGTAACCAGGCAAGTCGGGCTGGTCCGAGTTGGCCTCGCATGATGCAATGAATGGGTTCTCGAGCTGGCAGGGAGTTACTGTGGGTGGGCTTAAAGTCATTCTGAACATCTGCTTCCAATCCTCTGCCGCTGGATCAAGGGCCCATTTCCCGGCAGAAAAGATGTGAACAGGAGGAGTTCCCCTGTTGTTCATGTGATCCCAAAAGGGGTGCCGTCTTCGTGAATTTGGTCAAGATCTTCAACTGGTCAGACAAGCTGCGTGGGACTCGGTCATCCCATGTGTTGTGTGTTCTTTTTTATATTTAATTTATCATAGTTGCAGTCCATAAAATCAAATAAAATAAACTTGTCTGGATTGATCAAACAATGCGTGAAACTGTCTTAAAATTATTGCTTTTCCCGTCCGCGTGAGTGCTGATAGTAAAATCATAAGAGCGATATCAGAACATCAGTGTCGATAACGACCTGGCTCACCGGCAGAGCTCCGCCGGCTGTGGTGTCTCGCCATTCTTGGAAAAGCTTGGCAGCCAAGTCTACGATAGATATAAAATCCAAATAATGTTTAATTTATCTCTTGAGAAATAAATAAAACTGCATTTATTTAAATCCAAACTGAATATCAGATTAAACATCAAATTACATACCACAAGCAATAAAGTAGGCAGCATTTAATGATTAATAAAAATTAATCTTTAATTCTTAACATTTTCCATATTATAATAACTGTAGATCATTTCCTATCAAAATTTTAACATGTCATTAAACATGCCTAGGGCAGATTTTTATATGCCTTCGAGAGCTAGACATCAACATGCAGGCCAATTCTGTGAATCGGATGGTCCCACCTGGGCCTGTTTTGGCCCATGACCGGAGCAGTTACGTCAGCATTGTTAATGGATAGGCTAGCTCTTCCTTGTTTAATTTAATTTATTTTTATACTGGATGGTATCGCCTGGCTAGGTTAAACCGGTGATGAATTATTCTTTAATTCATCCGCAGTTATCTTATCATCGGAGACGCATTCTCATTCGGGCAAGTAAAGTTATATTAATTTAGATGTGATCAAAGGGTTGCTCTGTCAGAATTCAACTTTAAATCCTTTAACAATGATAGTAATCTCTTCACCAGGATCCGTCCCTTTTCCTTAATTGCGTCTACAACGCAGCTGTTAAATGGAAAGTAAAAAATAAAATAAAACGTAATATTGTAAACTTTTTTTATATTCCAAAAAAAAATGCTAAAATGTTTTTTTTTCAAATACTATTTCTATATATCTTTTAAAAAAATCAAGACTAATGAAATGAAACCAACAAAGAAATAGACTAGTTAAATACAACTACGTGGGAAAAAATAAAATATTTATTTTATTAATTTATTTTTCTAAAATAATATTTTTTTATTAAAAATATTTTATTTTTTAATGATAATAAAATTAGAATTTTTAATTATTTATTACTCTATATTTTAATATTTTAAACTAAATTTATGAAATGAGTCTACGATATAAGATTTAAATGTAGAGTTTGTATGAATCTCAACTCACAAAGGTATTAGTATAAATTTAAATTTAAATTTAAATAATTTTTTATTTTTATTAAATTATTTAAATTTAATAAAAATAAATTTAAAGTTTAATATTTTATAAAAAGATTTTCGAAACGAGCTCTTGTGATCTGAGCACTTTCCTGAGGAATCCAGAGTTAGTTTTAAAGTTCAAAAACAAAAAGCGAAAAAGGGAGAACACGATGGGGATGGGATGGAGATAATGAATCACATGACCATGATTTTATGACCGTCCGAGGTCAAAGATAAAACCACATGGACGGCTGTGATGAATTCAAACAGTCGCAAGAAAATTTCCATGATGGGTCCATGGAGAGCATCGATAGGGTGTGGAATCATGGTTGAGTAGGCGCTACGTTACTACCGATGCCTGTCCGAATCAAAGCGTGGACCGACTCTATAATCTCGCAGCCAGTCAGCGTCTGGCAAGTTCTTTGCTCACTCTCTGTCCATGGCGCGTTCAAACCAACACTCGTTTTTTCTTTACTGATATGAAAAATAACAATAATCTCTCGAAACATTTTAATTCTGTGCATGCTATCATTTTCAGACGCCTGCTTTCTTTCTTTCCTTTTTTTTATTTATTTACGTGTAGTGTCCGGGCCAGCTTGCGCGCACCACGATTAATCCACACGGTTCACTGAATATCCTGCAAGCTCAGTGAACAAGTAAGGCACCGCGGAGGTGACAGGCGTGTATGGTAAGGTTCGAACCCATGTGTTGAGGAAGAAAACAAGCCCCTTTCATCGCTAGGCTAGAACCTCACTTGCCGCCTGCTTTCTTCCTTGTTAAGGTTGCTCTTGGTACGAGATAGAAAAAGAAAAGAAAAGAAAAAACATTGAGAAAATAAGATTTAGAAAATATGAAAATAAAAAAATTGAATGCAACTTTGAAGTTTTTCTTTTTTTCAAAATAGAGTTTATTATTTTTATTATTATAGGTGGAAGTTGTTGTCTTCTCTTTTCTAAGGAATGGAGGCTTTGTTAAATCCAAGATATTTGATATATTGTTAAACATAGAATTTCAATTAAAGATAGATGATTTTTTGGAGAAAAAAACAAAATAATTATATAACAATAATAATAATATCAAGTGATGAGGTCAGAATTTTTTGAATAAAAGAATAAATTACTAATAAATACTTGATATTATATATTATATAAACATGCAATATATAGAAAAATCAATTTGAAACATATATTTATATTATAATTGTTATTTAAGAATGAAATGAAATTAATTTAAGAATATTTTTAAATTAAAAAAATTTACATTATAATTGTTATTTTTTAATTTTTATATTTTAAAATTGCTTTATAATAACTTTATTATTAATCTCATTAAAGATATTTTTTTCAAAATAGCACAAACCATATAAAAATAAATATTGTCAAAAAAAAGATTTTGTGGTGTTTTTAATTGAATGCATATAAAAAAATCTAAAAATTGATGATTTTCTACTAAACATGTATTTGCAAGAAATAGAGAATTTTTTTTCCTCGTATTTTTTTTATAACTCCCCTTCCATTCATGAGATTTTTCAACTCCTGATTTATGTTTTTGTATATAAACATGCTTAAAAAATATTAAAGGGCAGTTACCCCTTATGCCTCAGTATGACTTATGCCTTAGTGTGGCTCTGCCTTTTATAACAACTTGTGTTATTATTATTCGACTATATTTTAAAATATATTGTCAAGAAATTACATGTTATTTTAAGTATACTAAATAGTCATCAATAACAATAGAAAGACAAAATAATATGTTTTGAATAGCATATTGTAATCAATCTATTTAATTTTACGATATTCTTTACGAGATAAGAAAAAATAATTGAACAATAAAATATATATGGCATGTCATTGATAATAAATGAAAGATGCTAACTTTAATTTTTTTCAATAAAAAAAATACTAACTTTAATTAATACATGACCCCAGTAAAATACATTAATTGTAAGCGTGAGTTGTATATAAATTAACGTGAGTGTTACTTGTATTTTTTTTAGTGATACCAGTCATTTTTCTTCAATAAATTATTTAAACACATTAAAATTTATGAAGATATGTATGTTGAATTGATCAAATAATGTTTTTTACAATGTGATGCATCTACATTTATTGTTTTTTTTTTATTTCAAATTACTATCCAAATAACTAACCATAGAAAAATTAAGACTTATCATTCTCAAGCTAGAGCAAGTGTTAAGTTTGATCGTCAAACTCACATACTTCTGGGCTGAGTTAAATATTGAGCGCAAACACCTATAGGTCTGGTAAATTTTTAGGCTCATCATTTATAGGTGTTGTCAAACGTTGAGCTTGCATGTCTATTGGTTTGATAAGTTGTTGTACCTATTATTTTTCAGCGTAGCTAAGTACTAAACTCAGATGTCTCTTAATTGATTAAAGATATTTTATTATGATAAGATTGTAAATTAGAGATATTTTATTCAAATATGACAAGCCAACATTTTCCTTGCAAGGAAGAGAAGCACAAAATGGGCTATAATGGAAGAAAATAAAAATGATTGAGCCAAATCTTAAAAAGGTATAATCAATTTCTCTTTAAATTAGCACTAATTTAATCTTTTGAAAGTCCCAAAATATATAAAAAGAGACCTTATATAGATAACAATGACTATTTATTTGTGCTTTCACTTTCACTAAAAAATAGTCGGGTATATTGCCAAGACCAGGAGATCAATGATTTTATTCTAAGCTCAAGCTTGACCTTGAAGCTCACATGATAAAATTGGACTTCATTCCTATCTTTGTTGTATTCATTTAAAAAATTTAGATAATTACCTTGACTTTAATTGAATCTTTAAATGAATTATCATAATCAATATAAATATACATAGTTATTGAATCTTGATAACCCTTATTTGAGTGCAAGTTAATAATCATGATCTATTAGGATAAAGAAAAATTAATTTTGTTTTCCATTGTATTAGGAAAAAGGTTATAAGGTAAGAGAGGACTAAATTTTTTGAAGAGAATGATAGAAAAATATAAAGCAAAACTCGATAATAAAAAAAGCAAGGTAAGAGTATCGGTAACTAATAAGATGTTGCTAAGTATTACCTGAGCATCATATGTTTCATTTTATTTATTTCTTTTTTTTTGTTTCCATTTTCCCTCCTCTTTAAAAAAAATGTTTTAATAAAGATCTATAATCTAATTGTTTTTAAATTGGATTTTTTTAATACTTATAGATAAATTTACATTGTTATTAATATCCATGGTACTATGAGTTTTTTATTTATTTTAAATTGTTCTCCTTTTAGTTGTTAGAGTTTTTGTTTCTTTGAATAAAGATTTAATGAGTATTTTCAAAAAATTTTTTTATAAAATTAGCATAATATATGTAAAAAATTAGTGGAATAGCATTGTTTCAAAAAGATTTGACAAAATAACATAGTTTGATATTTTCAAGCTCTGACAGTGCAATATTTAGTAAGTATTGCTATTAAAAAGAGTGAGAAGATAGATATTGCAATTCTAAAGTACGACATTAATTAAATTAAAATATAGCCTGGATCAAAAGAACATGCAAACTATATAGCCTCTCTATAAACCCATATGTTGTCCCTTACAATCTATTTAAAAATTCCATCAAATTCTTTTATTTTGCTTTTAAAACAACCAAAAATCAACCACTCTCTTTATTATTGCCATTATGATCACTATCGTTGATGCCACCACTCCAACCTTTTTCCTACCCTTACAAGCAAGACAAATACACTACAGTGTTATAAATTTATGTTTTGTTTAATTGAAATAAAATAATTGTCTAAATTGGATTTATGGTTCATGGTAAATTTAGGTTTTGCTGAATTAATATGAAATTTGATAAGAATATCATTATTTAGAGTTAATTTGATATAATTGAACATAACAACAAGTTAAATTAATTATTAAATAATATTTTTAATTTATTATATGTTTTGTTTAATTGATGTTACGTTGTTGAATTGGAGATTTTTTTTGTATTATTGAAATTAACTAATAATATAATTTATTACACTTGATGATTTAACGCAAGAGAGCATGAATTTGATATTTTCTTTATAAGTTTACAAATTGTGTTATCTGAACAAATATTTGAATTTATACCTCCTCATTCTGAATGAAAAGATAAGTAGCACGTGTCTTCAATTAATCGAGAAGATATCTACGCATCACTAGCTGATGCTAACAACCATGTTTTAAGAAGGTACATAATTAATTATGAATCTAGTGTGTTGGTTATTTGTTAATTTTGCCTGAATTGTTATGATAATTCTAATGTTTCATATAGGTATGTTAGAGCATATATATTCTATATATTTATATTTAGTAGTGTATTTATTATTCATTGACCTAATAGGAAGATATGTGTCCTAAATTTATTCGACTCTTTTTGATGATTTTGATGTCATTCCCACATATAGTTGGAGATCTACTATCTTGTCATGTTTATATAAACATTTATGTTTCGCATTCATGAATTGAGTTAAATAGGTTGAGAGGTGTTTGCTATTTTTACATGTATAAAGCGAGAAATACTATTATTATTTTAAATTTTTGTTGTTTTCACAAAATAAACAAAAGGTTTTTATTGAATAACAATTGTGATGGTGAAAACATTTTCACATGTGCAAACCCTTGATATCTTGATTGCTATTTATGATTGTCTAAACGACAAGAATTACACTTCATCTCACACTCAGGTGTAGGTAATGTGATGTTATTTTAAAATTATATAAGTTTATATTGTGTAACCATAACTTTAAAAAATACAATTAAACTAACATATTTTTAAGGTGGTGTGCTGGTAGAGTGTTTAAAAACAATTAAATATATGTATTTGTATTTTATCAAAGTAAGCTAGATAGAAAACATGTTATTAAGTTATTTTTTTAATAATTTGTATAGTAAAAATCATTGCATTTCAGTAAATTATTATTGTTTAATATTAAAAAAAATCAATATTCTACGAGTCATGTGGATGCTTTACTCGAAGTAAAAATTGACTGTTATCCCGGCTATTTGCACCATCAGGTGGACATATGAACATCAATGGTTCTGCTGATTTTTTTTAGAAAGGTTAAGTTACGTTGCCCAGATCATGTAATATGATAATTTCATTACAGACAATACATTCCGGTCAACATTAACATGAGCGATACATTGCATGCTCTAATTTATCGGGGTAAAAAATAATGATAATATCTAGTTAAGCTAACATGGAGCATAAGTTTTGTAGTGGGAAGCACAAAAAAATGTAATATTTGCATAAATGTATCATGTGATTATAGATGAAGAGTTTATTATTTGACACATGAGTGTTACACATCAGATCATTACTTTGAATCCCATATAGGTCCTCCATTTAAATACATGCAGTATGAGCAACATGTTCAGTAAATTCAAAATCTCATTAGTAATCAAATTTTTTTATAATTATAAAATATTAAAATTTAGATTTTATGTATTAATCTTTTAATTTATTATTAATATCTTATAATATTAGGTTGGTTTCATGTTATGGAAGGACCGAAATGCTGCATCTTATTGTTGTAATATTGGTTAAGAAAGTGAAATTGACATTACTAAATCTTAATAGTTATATATTTGCCACACTTGACTTGATGCATTTATAGAAAGATTAATTCTTAATGATGACATTATAGAGGATGAGACCACTTAAACACGTGGAAAAGCTAGATTTAGTCATGTTGCTGATAAACCTAGATCATTTAGTAGATGACATAAATAGAAATAAATAAATAGATTATATTTGTATATTTTAAGATTACTTGAATATTATATTATTGAATTATTCTTGATTTATTTAAAATGTATACATGTTTTTTGTTATTACTGAAGCTATTTTGTGATTATAAAAAGTGATAATTTGTGAGTTTAGTTATAATTTATTTACTGAGGTTATTGTGTTTTTTTTATAATTTTTTTTAAGGAAGAAAAAAAATTGGATATGATTTCAATGTAGAAAAACTTTGTTCAAAATTTATCAAAATTATAAATTTTTGAACCCTTTAAAAATCATAAAATAACATAAATTATTATTTTATAAAAGCAATTTTAAAACACCAAAATTTTATAGAATTAGATAATAAAAAAGATATTTGACTATTTTTTTATTGCCTAATCGATTTTCTAAAATATTTAGTCATTTTTTAAAATAATTAATAAATTAATATTACAATTATAAATAATAACATTAAATTAGATGTCATCATTAAGGATAACGACATCCACAAACTGTATTATTTAGTCATTTTTATTTCATCCGACGTTAATTAGCCATTTATTTTTATTTTATATACCAATTACCCAGTTTAAACTATCTTCAATTGATTGAAGATTTAGATATTTTGACGGATATGGATTTTTCATTCAGTGAAGCTTAATAATGTTGTATATTCCTGGTTGATTCACGATGACTTCAACTCACATGTTGCTACAAATTCCCATAAAAGCAGCTTAAATTTAAAAGTTTTAAGGAGTTTAGTTTTATCGAAGCCAATGGAATAATCGTTTGGTGCTTGAATTGTCTATATATATATATAATTAATTAATTCTTTTGTTATTTTTGCACAATTCTAATGTAAAAACAGTGATATATTTATATATTTATGTCTTTTTTATATTAATAAGATATTATTTTACATTCTAAAAAAATAGTAATAGGAGAGTGAGATAAACACTGGGGGCACGGGGCGTGAAGATTGATGATAATCAGAAAACTAATTAACAATAATAACACCAGATAATAAGACTTAAAAATCCTATTCGTCAATAGTGAACAAAACGGTGGCGTTTCAAGGAATAGCAAGCCGCCTGGAAGAAAAAAAGGAAAAAAGAAAGAGAGAGGAAGAAATAGAAAGAAATTGAAAACGCATAGAATTTGTAGCCTCATCATCTCCTCCTTTTACCTAAACACATCCCCCCCCCTCCCCCTCTTTCTCCAGCGAACCATCACCAAACAAACCCTAACTGAAAATCAAATTCCACTCATCGATGCCTTAATCAGACGAAGAAGAAATTCTCGTTCCGTCTCAGATCTGATTGTTCTGGTATGCTTTGTTCTTATACCCTCTCTCTATTTCTTGGAATCTGTATTTTCTAACCAATTGACTTTCATGTGTTTTTATTGCTTTGATCATCCACTCTTTGCAGATCGGTTAGTAGTTGTGTTTTATTTCTTCCTTTTTTTTTTTCTTTTTGTTTCTTGCTTCGGGGAACGCGTTGTTTTTTTTTGCTCGTTTATGGATTTTTTTAAAAGAAATTCAGTCTCTGTTTGGCTGCTGAGGATATTGAGGAAACCTTGAAAGGAAAAGAAATTTTAGAACCATATGAATTTTTCTTTTCTTTTAATTAATTTTTAGAATCTGAAATAAACTGAACTGTAATCTCTCTTTCTCCCTCTTTTTAAATTTTAATTTTACTGCTCTCTGCGGACAAGGAAAATTTGAGAAAGCCAGTTTTCTTTCTTTTCTTTTTTTTGTTGTTGCCAGTTTTCTTTTTTTTTTTTTGTCAGTAACCAAGCTGGAGAGTTTGTGCAAAATTATGGAGAATGAATCTTGACTTCATAATTTCTTTTTTCTTAAATTTGTTGATATGTATTAAGTTAGTCGACTGAGAAGTAAGGCATGTGATTTATTTTATGTTTTATTGATATGCGTTAAGGTAGTTGATTAGTTTATGAGGTCTCAATTTTAATGGATTGCCAGTCATATTATAACAATGAAATCAAATATGTCTTAGTGAGTTGTGGTTGTGCTGTGCAAGACCATGAGAAGGACATGAAATCTTAATGTTTGGCTTAGTTGGTCTTGATCGGTTTTTTCTAGTTTTGTCTTGAATGTTGAATGGTGTTTTAAATGCCCTAATGAGGGGGATGTGAATTTGTTGTATAGTGTGGAAGGCCTGTGTTGTTGTATATAAAAATGGGAATCTTTGTAATGAAACCATAAAGATTGAATCTGATTTCGGATGAAGGTGGCTTATTTTAGTTGTTTTCAAATGCCTTTTTTTTATATATATATATTCTCCGTTTCCTTTCCATGCTTCTCATTTATTTCTATCAATTCTGAATTTCTCTTCATATTGTTGCTAAGCTGTTCTAATTATTTTTCCAGTTTTTCCCTTGCAGATTGAGTGCAATTTAAAGTAGTCAAATACATTTGATGGATAATGATTGTGCAGATGGATAAAATGTCTGCTCCTTCACCACGGGAGCGGGCCCAACGTCTGTATGAGAAGGTATTTCCTTTTCTTCTACAAGCTCAGCCCTTGTTACCTAATTTCTTCTTCTACACAACAAGGATCTTCCCTCTCCCAAGCAATCGCGGCTTATTTCTATTTGCTTCTTGCACAGAACCTTGAGTTGGAGAATAAGCGCCGGAGGTCAGCTCAGGCTCGAGTTCCATCTGATCCCAATTCATGGCAACAGATGCGTGAGAACTATGAAGCGATAATTCTTGAGGACCATGGTTTTTCTGAGCAGCACAATATAGAATATTCTCTGTGGCAATTGCACTATAGGCGCATAGAGGAACTAAGAGCTAACTATAGTGCTGTTTTAGCTTCTACTGGCTCAAATGCACCTCCAGGTCCAAAAGTTCCTGCACGACCTGATCGAATCAACAAGATAAGGCTTCAATTTAAAACATTCCTCTCAGAAGCAACTGGATTTTATCACGATCTGATTCTGAAGATCAGAGCAAAGTATGGGCTTCCTCTGGGTTATTTTTCTGAGGATTCAGATAATCGAGCTGTTACGGAGACTGATGTTAAGAAAGGTTTGGTCTCTTGTCACCGTTGTTTGATATACTTGGGTGACCTGGCCAGGTATAAAGGACTATATGGGGATGGTGACTCCAAAACTCGTGAGTATGCAGCAGCTTCAAGTTACTACTTGCAAGCTGCATCTCTGTGGCCATCAAGCGGGAACCCCCATCACCAGGTTTGGCCTCAATAGCACATACAATCAGAGTTCTTTTTTGAATTTTTTATTTTTATTTTATTTTATGGTGATCCTGATCTCCTGTTTGACAAGAGCTTTAATCTTTGCAGCTTGCCATTTTGGCTTCCTATTCAGGGGATGAGTTGGTGGCTGTGTATCGCTATTTTAGGAGTCTGGCAGTGGATAATCCATTTGCAACCGCAAGAGATAACTTGATTGTTGCTTTTGAGAAGGTATCTTTTTTATTGTGGTCTGCTGTTTTTATGTGCCTCATCTTAAAACTTGATTAGCAAATTCTGAGCATGGAGATGTAGCTTGACTTGTGTCTGGAAGGCTAAGGGTTCTGCTAAAGCTAAAAGATGCACAGATTGATTGTTTAGTCATCTACATGCAAAGTTTAACCTTTTAATATTTCTGTTGAAGTTAAGGTCATCTTTTGTGTGTTGGCAGAATCGTCTGAGCTACTCGCAGCTGCTCGGGGATGCAAAAGTCTCTGGTGTCAAGGATTCACCTGTGCGCTTGTCAGGCAAAGGTAGAGGGAAGGGAGAAGCAAACCCTGCATCTAAGGATATGAAACTGGAAGCAGGTGCTGTCAAGGAAAAGACAAACAATGTTCGGGAGATGCACAAGTCCTTCTGTGTTCGGTTTGTTCGACTGAATGGCATTCTTTTCACGCGCACTAGGTATTTTACCTTGAAGTTTTCATAATTTAATAGATTGTTAGCCTACTTCTGATGACTAATTTCCCTAGTGTCACTGTTTTCTTGGTCCAGCTTGGAGACATTTTCGGAAGTTCTGGCACTGGTTAGCATTGGATTCTCAGAGCTTCTTTCTTCTGGACCAGAAGAGGAGCTGAATTTTGGTGCTGATGCTTCTGAAAATGGACTTTTCATTGTTCGCCTCATCTCCATTCTTATATTTACTATTCACCATGTGAAGAAGGAGGCTGAAGGTCAGACATATGCAGAAATCGTGCAGCGTGCTGTTCTGCTTCAGAATTCCTTTACTGCTGTTTTTGAGTTCATGGGACACATATTAGATAGGTGTGCACAGCTTCATGATCCCTCTTCGAGTTACCTATTACCTGGCATTATGGTTTTTGTAGAATGGTTGGCTTGTTGTCCTGACATAGCATCAGGCAGTGACATGGATGAAAAACAGTCAGCTGTAAGATGGAACTTTTGGAATCACTGCATAACATTTTTGAACAAGATTGTTTCATGTTGCTCAATGTCTCTTGATGAAAATGAAGATGATACATGCTTCTTTAACATGAGCCGTTATGAAGAAGGAGAAACAGAAAACCGGCTTGCTTTGTGGGAAGACTTTGAGCTGAGAGGGTTTTCACCACTTCTTCCTGCACATACTATTTTAGACTTTTCAAGGAAGCACATGTTTGGAAGCGATGGCAGTAAGGAAAAAATAGCTCGTGCTAAAAGGATTCTAGCAGCAGGGAAGGCCTTAGCCAATGTGGTTAGGGTCGATCAGCAAACAATATATTTTGATTCAAAGATGAAAAAATTTGTTATTGGTGCCGAGCCTCAAATTTCAGATGATGGGTTGTTGAGAGCTGCTGATGTGATTCAAGAAATGCAGCCTGAAGAAACAATGAATTTGGTAGCTTTGCAGCCCAATCCAAACCTATACACTGAAGGTGAAGAGGAAGATGAAGTGATTGTTTTCAAGCCAGTGGTGACTGAGAAGCGAAATGACGTGCTTAGTCCAAAAAGGGCCCCTCATGAAGGTCTAAAACCTAGTCGAAATGCAGCAGATGATTTGCACTTTTATGGCAGTTCTGTTTCAGCCCCTCTTGATAATCTTCGGCAGCAGGCTGCTTTTGATGCAGCTTCTCAGATATCTGTGTCTCATGGTTCTATTGTCCCTCCGCATCTCCAACTTATCCAGCCTCATACTTCAAAGTGGTTAGTTGAAGAAGCTGCTTCTCTTGCCAATGGCTTGAAAGGTGTCAGGTTCATGGAGAATGGGCATGTCATGGAGCATGAGATGCAGAAAGATTTAGGCATGGCCTATCCTGCTGTTCGTCCAGTTTCTGTCCAACAATCTCTGAATGTAAATACTGGTATGTTTTATGGTCAGACAAAAGTGGCAGAAACTGCTGTTCCATCAAAGGTTGATAGTTATGCACCTTCTGGGGTTACTGCTGAAAGTTTGGCTGTGAAGACATCGGCAGCTTTGCCACCAGGTTTCAGAAAAAGTCCAGTTGGCCGACCTGTAAGGCACCTTGGGCCTCCCCCAGGTTTTAATTCTGTTCCTCCTAAGCAAGCGAGTGAACCATTTTCTGGTTCAGTTTTGATGGCTGAGAATCCACTGCAGGATGATTATAGCTGGTTGGATGGCTATCAGCTGCCATCATCAGCAAAAGTCTCTGGGCTCAATGGTTCTGCTAATGTCACTTCTCATGCAGCACCACAGTACACAAGTAACAGCAATGGCTTGAGTGGGACAGCCAGCTTTCCCTTCCCGGGGAAACAGGTACCGCCAGTGCAAACCCAAGCAGAGAAACAGAAAGGCTGGCAGAACTATCTGGGTTTTGAGCATCAACGAGTACAGCAAGAACACCAGCTGCAGCAACAACTCATTAATGGAAACCAGCAGTTTTCTCCAATTCCTGAGCAATATCATGGACAGTCCATCTGGGGTGGCCGATATATTGTGTGAATCAGCATGGAAGCATAGATGGTAAGATTCTGGCTTATACACTGCGTCTCACCCATCATTGGTGTGTAAGCTCTCTTATTGAATGTTGTCCTGATCTCACAAAATTCCTTTTATCTTGAGGTTTTGAGAATGATTTCGGCGAATGTACTGCATCCTTTTGCTACCAAATTCAAACTCCAACTTAGCAGCCTTGTCAAATTTAAAATTTAACTTTTTGTTGGAGAAAGCCTCCTTTGCGGGCACTTGCTATTGAACAGGTCAGTATCTATCTACTTTTTCGCTGACTAGATTATTCAACAAGCACTTGTTTGATTTGGTTAAGTAGTGTGTTTATGTGCTGTATATTGCATGAACTGATTACTATCTCAAAAACAGATTTCGCAGAGCTCTCCTGCATGGTGAAGACAAGTATTGCAACATCCTGATGATGTGAAATTTGTAAGAAGTAAATGCCTGGTCTGGTTACTTGGGTTGGAGATAGAACATGTTAATAAGAGCAACTGTTGGTTTTGGGCTTATATTCGGAGGACTAGGTGGAATAAAGATATGGTGTACTCGCCATCCTACTAAACTTTCGGTCTGCTCTCCGTTTTCTGGATTACTGGTATGGTCTCAGTCTACAGTGATATGTTATAGCTTGCTCAACCAGTTCTGTGCCAGTTAACTTCAGAGCTCTAGTTGGGAGAGTGCCAGGGAATGATATCAGCGTCAGAAGCTGGAGAGTAGCATGTTGATATTATCAGAAGTTCTTTATATGGATGATTGGAAGTCTCATGTGCATGGTCTTAAGAGTCCATAGATGAAAGACTTTTTATTTTTATTTTTATTTTTATTGTATGATGTTATTTACGGGTTACAAGTGACCTGGTTCAGACCCTAACGTCCAGGAATAAGTCATTGAACGGTGTCCTTTCCATGCTTTCCATGTCAAGACACTATTATGTTTGGAGTCCTGCATTTTTTTATGTTATATGTTTGTTGAGTCGCTATCTTTGTTTTGGGTCAGTGTATGGATGCTTGTCTGGCCAAATACGTGTTGGGCTTCACTCACAGGTTTGCTGATTCAAGTCTGCACCATGGCTGGTGCAACCATTCTAAGCCTCACTGGCCTAGGGGTGTTATCTGTTAAGCCGAAATGTGCTAATACGTTCTCCGTTCGAAGTTTGCATGTTGCTTCATTAGCTTAGGATCAACGAGCATTGTATGCGCTCCTTTAAGCCGGACACTAGGAATGGATTCTCGATCTGTGGATTATTCTTCTCATCTCACTGCGGAATGTGATGATGAATTGGGGTTTTTTTAACTGCTTCTTGGCTGTGACAGCATTGCTCTTGATATTACTTGCCAGTTGCCATTTTCTGGCTGTGATAGTTACTGTGCCGGCATAATTAGATAATAGAGAATAAATGACCCTGCATGCTTAAAACTAACTAAGAACTTTTTTTTCCTTAAAATCTTCAGACCTGAGAGAGGAAATGTGAGAAATTAAAGGGATTTTTTCATATTTTGTTTGGATGATGTTGCCATCGCGAGTTCAAAATTATTGTGAGACATGTTCTAAAAAAGGGGGTCAGGTTTTAGAGTCAAGTGAAGCCGAGCTGCCCCAGTTGATTTTTGTGTGGACAGTAGAGTTAATTTGTCAACCCGAGTGGCTCAGTGACCACAATCTTTTCAGTGTGAAAGGTGAGGACTTCGGTCGTCTCGGTGAAAAAAATAATGAAGAGAGTTTGAGGATACGGGCCAGAACCTAACTTGGTTGATTGATGGAAAAGAGATCACATCATGTTTCCCAGAGCGGGACCATGGAGTTTTGTTTAATTAAAAGATGATGAAGAGGAGTGATTCACCGACACCTTATCGGAGTCTTTTTCTAGGTCACAATCAGAAGACGTTTGGAGTATTCACATTTGTAGTCGTCGAACTCAACATGCCGTGCAAGGAGTCGGTGCGTCTGTCATTGCACGATTTTTCATTTCGTGTACATTATTGTTAGCCATTGTTACTCTCCGTCCTGCGGTCTATAATTTTTATTTTTATTTAAAATTATTTTTTTATGATTTTTGAGATGATGGTATTGAAATAGATTTTAAAAAATAAAAAATATTATTTTATTATATTTTTAAATCACAAATATTTTAAAAATAATTAATTATAAGTGTATATTTGAATGGAAGATAGCTTATGTTTTTTTTATAGAAAAAATTATGTTTTTTTAGCTTTTGAAAATATAGTTTGTACTTAAAAGATATTGCACCTTAAAAAAAAATATTTTAAGATTATCGTTCATAATAACATAGATATTTTCTTCAAAATTTTTATGTTAGAATTTGAAAGATAAAAAATGTCTGAAGAAATAAAAAAAATGAACGTCTCATTAAAATAGCTTTCCTCCCTAATTCAATTAACTTTCCTTAGTTCACAAAGTATAACCATCATAGATTCGAGCATTTATTCGGTTGTACATCCTTCCATTTCCTTAATTGTTATATATATATATATATATATATTTCTCATTAATAAATTAAATCTCTCTATAATAAGTCTCATTAATATCTACATCATCCCCTCCCAAAAAATAAATAAAAAATCATCAATTGTCCCTTTCTTTTCGTATCTTTTCTTTTACTTAATCAACTTTGTCCTATATAGAAACGCATTTAAAGTTTCACACCCCTGCCTTTGATATATTTTTATATGCCTTTTCAGTTTGTTTTTTTTTTTAACTATTCAAAGAGAATGATTTTCCTAATTTATTTTTTCTATTAGGTAAAGCTAGGGTTTTCTATTTCTTTTTCCATGTAAATATTGATAAGTGAAGATTATTACAAGTAAAATGATGTCTTTCTATAATTAATCATGATTTTCTTGGTATTTAAGGATTTTTACTCATAAAAAAAGCATCTTTATAGTTTGGTTTCTATCTACATGAAATCAAGTGGTAAAGGAGAAGGAAGACAGAGAGACCTTCATCGTTTCTCATCCGTGAGAATGTTTGGCTGTGTTTAAATTCTTGTCTTATCCGAATACGAATATCCGACTCCTCAACACAGAAAAAGAAATCCCAATTAATTTAGAAAATCATGGGAAATAATAACGATATTATTGCTGAAAACCATTTGAAGGCGGCATCAGTGTACAATGAATCCCCATGTCCAGTATTCGAAGGCCTGCGTTCTTACAAACAATGAAAGTCTCCCTGTCCAGCGCCTGAATTGCAGGAAAAAACACGAACCCTCGTTTACACCTGTAAGGAGAATGGAGAAGAGGCAACAGCTGGCTAGCATTTCCCATTAGATTAATAAATCAATCCACGTGGTAGAGTGCGCATCCTTCTTTCTGAAGTATCATAAATTCCAGTGTCCTTTTCCATTTATATATATATATATATAAAGAATTTAGTCTCACAAAGTCTGATGTGTCAATGTTAGTGAAAGTGTGAAACGTTCCAGAGCGGATTACATGTACAATCTCGTATTATCGTAACAAATATCCTCAAAGTGAAGGGACGTTTTAACAGTGTTTTTTTCCTTGGCATTTCACTGTTTACTGCCATGGTAAAATTATTGTTTTTGCTACTTGTTAAAATAACAAATGGTGGCCTTGGGTATCTTTCTGTCTTAGATGAATATTTGAAATACTAAATTGTTTTTGAAGATTAAAAAAATATTTTTTTTTCTATTTTAGGGTGCAGTTCGATTACTAAAATACCTTTTAAATCAAAACAATAAAAGGATATTTATATCTTTTTAATTATTTTTTTTTCAATTTTTATCATGGGCATTATTTTATTTTATCATAATAAAATAATATTAGATTTTAAAAAAGAAAGTATTGTATGCTCCGTCACATGAAGCGCCCCTCGTTGTTAAACATTATAATTCACTGTGTAATTAGATACATCGATATATTTTCCTTTAATTGATATGACGTGTGTCATCAATAGATAAGTGGTTTGTATTCGTTACCTTTTCATTTTTTTTTGTCACCCCTGAAAAATGATTGAATCATCTTTTTTGTTTTTTGTTCTTGTAATTTAATCGTTATTCTTTTAATTTTTTATTTTCTTTACTTATTTCATCATTTTATATAATTTTTTAATTTAAATTTTCAATCCAAATTTATTTGAAGTTGTTTTTCTTTAATTCAGTACTTATTTTTTTTTGTTAGAGTTATTTTTCTTTTCAATCTAACCTTTTAAAAAAATATATATCTTTTTTTCTTTTATTTTTTTTCATCCTTTGTCTTTTTGTATAGGTGTTATTTATTTTTGATTTAGTACTTTAATTTTATTTTCTTATATATTTTTTTATTTGATTTTTATTCTTTGATTTTTTTCTTTAACTCTTTTATAAAATTTTTATTGATTTTTAATCTCATCCTTCAAATCAAGTTTATGTTGTGTTATTTATTTTTTAATTTTTTCTCATTCTTTTGTTTCCTTTTAGTTTTTTAATTTTTTTTTCAATTTAACCTTCAAATAAAAAAACTAATTGCCCTTTATTTATTTTTTTAAATTTTTACTCTTATTATTTTAATTATTATTTTTTAGCTTATATCTTTTTTATAGTTAGTTTTTTCCAGTCTTGTTCTTTTATATTTGTTGACTCGATGTAATTTTTTTTATTTTTTTATTGTTTTTTTAAGATATTATGATATTTTTTTTAAATTTATCTAATTAAGATCATTATATTTTTTTATTTAATTAGAATAAAACAATCTCAGGTATCATAATTCAAATCATTAATTACTTTTATTTCTTTAAAATATCTTTACATCACTTAAAACATTATTTTTTGAAAAAAATAAATAATCAGAACCGCAGCTTAACTTGGGCCCGTGTCTAGTTACTACAAAGCACTCTTGGCGTGAAAGCACCAGCTTTAGTGCATCCAGTAAATTTCTATGCCTAACTCAAAATATACTTATCAAAAGAGGATTGGGCACATGGCAAAAAAGACAAGCAACGCCGACTGCATCTAACTCAACTCAACAAGCTACCATTAAGAAGAGCACAATGGCACGGGCTGGATCACAGAAGTTGTCAAAACGGCCATTACCAAAAGCATCCTCTCCCTCTCTCTCCTCTACTGATCTATCTCCAAATGCAACAAAGCATGTCCGCAAAAAGACCACCTAAACTAGCCACTTCCATCTTCCTCTTCCTCCTAGTACTCCTCCATGACCAAACCCATGCAAGTCCAATAAAAAGTGTTGTGGTATTAGTGATGGAAAATCGTTCTTTTGATCACATGCTAGGTTGGATGAAGAAAATCAACCCTGAAATCAATGGTGTTGATGGCACTCAATGGAATCCACTGAACATAACGGATCCAAATTCACAAAAATTCTTCTTCAACAACCAAGCTCAGTATGTTGACCCTGATCCTGGTCACTCTTTTCAAGCAATAAGGGAGCAGATATTTGGGTCTGAAGACACGTCCAAGAATCCTCCTCCCATGAACGGCTTTGCTCAACAGGCTTTCTCTATGGACCCATCAACCAACATGTCCCGGGATGTGATGAACGGATTCGAGCCTGATATGCTAGCTGTTTACAAGGCACTTGTATCGGAATTTGCTGTCTTTGACAGGTACAGCCATTCCTTTTTGTCTGTCCAAATTTAACTAAGCTACGAACTAACGACTCCATTTTTCAAACTGAACACTGATTTTCCTTCTATCCACAATCATATAGAATGGATATATAATCCAATAATGTCATGATTAATCTCATGACTGTAAACATGGCATAGTCTAGGTGGGATTTAACCATAAGAAAAAGCAGAGAGAAAAAAGATAGCTTAACGGATGATTAATTTTCGTCTTCAAAGCCATCTTCATTTTCTCTTTAGTTCTTACACATGCCATGTTGCAGTAAGTAGGAAACCGATTTTTCTTTCTTTCTTTCTTTTGTAAAAAAAAGGGAAAGATTTTTTATTTTAATTATAGAAATCTATGTTGCTTAAAGGACCTTTTATCTGTAACCCTCCATATACTGGAAGGAGAACGTTCCTATAGCCAGTCTATCTAGTCATCTACATATATAATTTTTGTGAAAAAAGACTGAAAGTATTAAATTAATTTGTCGACTATGAGATACCCACTTAGCTATAATTTTGCAAGTACATGTAAAAGCACATGCAATGTCCATTTAACAGCAACCATTCTGGTACTGGTAGGTGGTTTGCTTCGGTTCCATCATCTACACAACCCAACAGGCTATTTGTGCATTCAGGCACATCTGCCGGTGCCACCAGCAACATCCCGGCAATGCTCGCTAAGGGGTACCCTCAAAGAACAATTTTCGAAAACCTTGACGATGCTGGAATATCTTGGGGAATATACTACCAGAACATCCCGGCCACATTGTTTTATAGGAACCTAAGGAAGGTCAAGTACACTGCTAGATTCCATCCTTATGACTCGGCGTTTAAGAAGGATGCGGGAAAAGGCAAGCTTCCTGGTTATGTTGTGATCGAGCAGCGGTACACGGACTTGAAGACAGCCCCTGCCAATGATGATCATCCTTCCCATGATGTTTATCAGGGGCAAATGTTTGTCAAAGAGGTGCTCGGCATTTTTTGTTTTACATATATTTTGGATAGTCATTCACGTGCATGTAGGTGGTTCTACCAGTCTTTTACGGTTTTTTTTTTTTTTCTACAAGAGCATCGTTGTTGAGATTGTCCGAGTTTTTTCTCTTAAACATGTCTTCTGCCCTCCCCCCTCTCAATCGCAAGAAACATTTTGGTGATTCTGGATACTGCAGGTGTACGAGACTCTAAGGGCAAGTCCACAATGGAATGAGACACTGTTAGTAATCACATACGACGAGCATGGTGGGTTCTACGATCACGTGGCTACACCTGTAATTGGGGTCCCTAGTCCGGACGGGATTGTGGGACCAGCGCCTTTTTTTTTCAAGTTTGATAGGCTCGGGGTTAGAGTTCCCTCTATCATTGTCTCCCCGTGGATAGAGAAGGGCACTGGTAAGTAGCACATCACTTTCAGAAGGAATTCCGGTATATATATATATATATAATCCAAGAATATTACTTGTTCTGTGGGCATTGATTCATAGCATTATCATAATATACTGTTAAGGCCTAGCTTGAACTTATAAGTCACCCAGCAATATGTTGGTAATGTTTTTTAAAATTTTATTTTTTCTGTTTTTAGATCTTTTAATGTTAAAAATAATTTTTTAAAAATAAAAAAATATTTTAATATATTTTTAAATAAAAAATATTTTAAACTATCATTCCTATCATAGTTTTAAATAGATGGATTATTTGCAAAATAAACTAGCCTATTTTACAGAACTTTTTCATATAAAAAGAGAAATAGGTGACCACCTGCTTCTTTTTGGGTTTTTCGCACTCGCCCCCATTGTCAATGCGTGAAATGAAATCCTCGCGGATGACAACCAGGCTTGCGAAAAAATGACAAATGCCAATTTCTCACTTCCTTCTTTTCATCAACCAACGTACATGTCTTAATGTGAGGAGATTAATTATGTCTGGAGAATCAAGATCTCCTGTGTGATTTTCTCAAATGGAAGGCAAGGAAAATTGTCGATGTATAGCATCATCGTGTAATCATTTTGCTGATAATTGACAGTAGGAGTGTTGATCTATCACGCTGGAAATGAGAAATTAACTAAAAATTGATGGATGTTACTTTGTCATGGTGGTGCAGTTGTCCATGGACCCAATGGGTCACCATTTCCAACGTCAGAATACGAGCACTCATCCATTCCTGCGACGGTGAAGAAGCTCTTCAACATGACCACTTTCTTGACAAAGAGGGATGAATGGGCGGGTACCTTTGAAGGCATCGTACAGACTCGGACTGAGCCTAGAACTGATTGCCCAGGTTAGCCACCTTAACTCGTTTTCCAGGCTTGGAATACGTGAGCTTTTTGCTAACGATAGTTCCTGTTCTCATCCCCTCTCCTTCATAGAGCAACTACCGATTCCAACTCGGATCAGGAAGAGTGAGCCCGATGAAGATGCCAAGCTTACCGAATTTCAGCAGGAGCTACTACAGCTTGCAGCTGTGCTTAAAGGAGAGGATACTTTGACGAGTTACCTTGAAAAGATAGGGAAGGAAATGACAGTCAAGCAAGGGAATGATTACATGGAGGATGCAGTGAAACGATTCTTGGAAGCAGGCCTTCATGCTACGAGGATGGGAGTTGATGAGGAACAAATTGTTCAAATGAGGCCCTCCCTCACTACAAGAACATCCAAACCAACAACCAATCAACCATGATGATCTTTGTTACATGCTCAGCAACATTAGCAATTGTATAGACAGAAAAACACAAACAATTGTGAAACAAATAAAGGTCTCTCCATTTCTTGCTATACTGATACTGTTTTATAATGAAATCAAGCTCAGCAATACTACAAGATCACAGAAACAAAAATACCCTAATACATCCGGAAACATTTTAATGGATATCGACAAATTAACAGAACACAATTGCATAGCAATATTCCAGGGCTCATGCATGCTAGAGCTAGTGCTTGCAGAACAAGAGCTCCATGATGTTCACTTAAAACATGACAGCATGAGGATTCCGTAGATGAACCACTAGAATTTGCACCTCTACTACAGTCGGGCACACTCTTCTTGTTTAGATATATGCTTTTCGCTATCTCAAGAGTAATGTCAGTGGGGAATCAGCAGGAACAATGGACTACATTAGTGGAAATTAGGCCTTTATTAACTAAAACAACAACAGGAAAGACGACCTCAGTCTACTGAAAGGTCTTCAAACAGAATTAGTCGTACAAATGCCCATCAAATTAACCTGCCCGTTGACTTTCAGCCACGGTTAGCACAAGACAACTTACTTCGCCATCGTTTCATAAACAGCAAAGAGTACTACAAACTGTGGAAGCAAGAAATTCCCAATTTACAGGACTGAAACATTCCAAAACTCAGCACTATTTCAAGTGTAGCAGATATGTGTACAAAAAGAATCCAGAGTCTTCATGATCAATTCACTAAGTGTAACTAACCAAAGATCCCTCTGTTGTGAAGGCATTCCTATTTTTCTATACCACTCTTCTGTTATCTTGTAGATAGTATGGGTGAATCTCTCCTGCAAGCGATTTGCATTGAACCAAGGATCAATGAACTTATTTACGATCCAGATCTCAATCTCAGCCACTGTTTAATGAGTCCCAGTCAGGAATGTTAGCTGTAGCCTCGTTAATCATCGTTACAAGTCTCACCTGCAGAGAATCATAATAAATGGATTAGTAACTCAATGAGAAAGACAGAGTGAGAAAAAAAGCGCCTTCACTTCCATGGCATCCTATGAGAATAAGGTAAAATGACTCATATCCAGACAGGAATCATCATCTTAACTATCAGTTCCCATGGCATCAGTCACTGGAAATAACATAAAATATCACAGAACCCTTTACTTCACACCAGATAAGGATGTCATCAGAGACCAAGAATACTTGAACAACTCAATGAAGGTATGTTTTGGTTTCTTTTCACCTAGGATGCTAAGATCCATGTAATTTGAAATTTGGATGGAGACCAGATAAGGTTTTTGCTCTATACTATAAAATATAGACAGACAGTTTCACATTGCAACTGATCAGGATGGCCAGCAAGCCAAGTTGATATGTACACATGGTTTCATACAAACTATTGTTTTTATATAAAGAAATTTAATCCAAGTATCATGTGAATATTATGGGCATCTTTTCAGGGAAATCAGACATGTACAATGCAGTGCCACAGTATCTGCCCTTCATATTCCTTCTCGACAAGGTCTGCCTAAGATGACAATTCCTTGATCATCTTCAGTGTATGTGTAAAGCCTAATTGGCTTCTAATTCAAACATGCTCCTTAAAAAGCAAGTTCATTATAGAAAGAAAACAAATTGTACAATAAAGCAATTTGTTGTAGTTCCAGGCATACTTCATTTTAACATTTTCCCTCTAAGCCCACTTAACAAACATGAATCTTCTGACATTCATATAATACGATTTCCAAAATGGTCTGAAAGATCTAGTTGTGAACATACCACACTTTCAGGAACTCCTGGTGGGGGCAGGGAAAGGTTCCTTGGTGGAGGACCACTGAGATAAGATCTCTTGTCGAACCGCCATTCTCCAATCTTTCCATATGTTAATTCTCCCTGGATAATAACAAATCATAATCAAATATTGGTTGTCTGAGAAACAACTTGTGAATATTTGCAGGAAAAACACAGAAAAATAGAAGGTGAAGAATAACAGTTAAAACATCAAAATCAGAAAAGATAATTATAAATATGAGAGAGAGAGAGAGAGAGAGATCCCGTCTTTTACCTTCATATTGTAGTCGCATCCATAAGTGTAATGGATAATATATCTCTTCCCAACTTCCAAATCCCATGGTGGCTGAAACATTCATGGATATAGGCAATTCTGAATGAGTGACTTTAAGAAATAGAGAGGTACAAGAAGCATTACCATAAACCACAGTTACCTGTAGCATAAAGTCTTCATGGAGTATATGCCGCACACCATGCAATGCTGATGCTATAGCATAGGCATACCTTAGATCAACAAAGATATGTGAGCAACATTGAATATATACCAACCATTCAAGATCTAAATTCATTAGCAAAATAGAAAGAATGCTATCAAACATTACTCACATTTCAAGCACCCAACCAAATGCCTTATCAGTCTCTGGGTCATCTTTCATTCTTAGCGAAACATTCACCCATGTTGGTGAAATTTCCTCCAGCAGTGACTGTAAAGATAAAGTGTAGCTCACCAAATGTTAACAAGCAAAACTGTTTAGCGTTAAAGCAAATATCCCATCCCAATGGCTACGACAATAGTGAAATTTTGACAAGGACAATGGCATGTCAATGATAAGCACTTCATGTGTTTCCAACTGAAATTTAAATTATATTCCCACAATAATGAGCCCTGATAACTAATATGGAAATGCATAAAATTCTCAGAAGTTCAAATGGTTTAAACAGGCTATAAATGAAATAAAAGGAGTACCTTTTTTATTATTACAGGAGAATTGCCGATTGGATCAACATTGGTCACAGGACCCTTCTCCTCAGGATAAAACTTTCGAACAATTTTCTCGTGTTCAGTTGGTTTAATATAGAAAAATGGAAACCCTGCTGGATTATCTCCATGTGCCAAGTTAGGCAAAGGATTTGCAAATATGTGGTCAGGTTCTGCCATTAGAATGTACCTGTATCAATCACAAAATGCTTCTGTATCAATCATACAATCACTAAATTTCACATGTCATAACAAAAGAGCAGGTGTAAAAAGGAAACTGAACTGTAGCTTTAAAACTTACTCTTCCTCAATAGGTGCTTTTTCCAGCCATTGCACAAAAGCCCACGGTCTATTTAAGACAATATAGCCCTGGATAAAGCATGAAATGGCTATATGAGCAAATTATGTTAACTAATTATTGATAATTTGATACAAGCAAACCATGAGTATTGACTGCTTTTGTACTAATATTTGGAAGAGCCACAGATTTGGTATGGCAAACACATTAAATGCCTGCATCATTATTGATAGAAATCAATTTAAAACCAAGATGCTTGAGAAATGTCAAGATTTCTCATAGCCCCAGAAATAACTGAGTAAAATGAAGATTGAACCTGTATAGTTCATGTTATTGATGAAACACAACACTTCCATGATCCCTCATCAATTCACCAGGAACACTTTTAAATTAACAAGGTAACAACGTGTAAACAAGCCAAGGAGAAGAATAAAAAATGACTAAGAGGCATTTCCTAAAGTAAATTCAAGGTCACAATAATTTTAACTTTGAAATCAATATGTAACAGAATAAAAGCTGAGAAATAAATATAAGCAACGGCGGCAAAAGCAAAAATAAAAAAATTCTTACCCGATCTAAGCCCTCCGGAAGAGGATCAACAATGAAAGTTGGAATCTCGTCCATCAAATGATCACCTTTTCCTGAATGCAACACTCGAGTAAACTTTCCCATGTCTGATCCTGGCATGTTTTTCATCTTCTTATACCAATAATACATAATCCGGCATTGCCATTGACTATAAGGAGCATCAGTAGCCGTAAGGGCAACATGGAATTTCGAATTTGACTTCCCTAATTTCCTCAAATTGGTTGGCATCCGTATTACAGGATCAGGAATCCCTGATCCAGATCCTGAACTAGAATCCTTATATTGTATTACCAAAGTCAACAAGTTATACATCGCAAAGAAAAACCCTAGTGCCAAAAGCACCAAAAGCAATGGCGACGCTCGCCCCATATTTTTTCTCCCAATCATCTCGAACCCTCAATATACAGAAACTAAATTCCAGCTCTCTTCACAATTCACAAAGCCAAACAAAACCTCAATTATGCTATCTGCAATAGCATATAAATAGAAACCCAGATGTTAACATTTAAACCACAGCAATTCACATCTCCAACACACAATTTCACCAACGAAAACCCGACTATCTTTTCAAAACATCAAATGGTTCGATCATAAAGCTAAATAAAAAAGCCAAGAATCAATCTGCATTAAAGTAACAATAAAGAAACAATGAGTCAATAATATAACACAAAAACAACTCAATTTCTCATCATCAAACCAAACTAAAACTTGAAACAGAAAAAAGCAAGAGCACAAATCTTAGTTTCAAGCACGTATAACGGCAATGCAAAAACAAGGCCCAGAAGTACGAAAAAAAATCATTAAAAATGAAAATCCATGCAAGAATCAGAATTCAAGTTCAAAAAGACAACCATAAACAAATACACAGATCCGATGAAGGGTCTTTCTTTATCTGTTTACCTGAATAAAGAGAAGAAAAAAACGTAGATGACGGGTCAAGTCAACGCTTTGCTAAAAGCAAAATGAATAACGTGGAGAAGGCTCGGTTGACAAGTTGCAAAACTGAGAAAGTGGGAGGAAACTGAATGCTTAATAAATTATTCATTTTTATGTTACGAATAACTAAATAAATAGCGGTGTTTTCAATTTTATTTAATACATATTAATTAGTTATTACAACCTGCAAATATGGGTGTACTTAGGTGGAGGCTGATGCGGTGGTGGTGGCTCGTTTTAAGTATGCAGCCACCTTTTGGATTACAGGATTTTGTTTTTGTTTTTGCTTCTAAACTTGTCCCATTCTTCTCTTAATTTTAATCTTAATGTACAGCAAACCACGTAAAAGAAGGAGAAATGATTGGAAAAAGGATCATCACCTGGGCTAGTAGCCAGGACCAAGATAATGACTTCTTAGACTAGGTTTTATTCTTGTCTTAACGAAGGGTGAGTGCTTTCATCCTCCTCAAAATAAATACATACAAAGAACAAGTGTTTTAAGATTGCAAGTCCATTATACTTTTGTGAGTGCAGATTTAGGATTTTTGTCGTTGTGGTAGATAAAATCGTGCTATTTGAGTTGAAAATTGCATGAAAATCTAACAGAGTATTGTTTTAAATATTGAAGATTTTATTTTTTAAAAAATTATTTTTACCATAAGCATATCAAAATGATTAAAAAATATAAATAAAATTTATTTTTTAAAAGAATATAATTTATTAGAACTATATTTCTATTTATTTTAATTTTTAATTGGTCGGAGGTGTTTTTGAATTGAAAATTACATGCATATTTAATAAGATATTTGTATTAAATGTTCTAATAAGTTATTTTTATTAAATGTTGAGGGAGTATGCTGGTGGTTGTTTTTTACATTGTTTTTTATTCAAAAATACTAAAAATAATATATATTTTTTATTTTTTTTAAAAAATATTTTTAGCATAAACACAACAAAACCATTTAAAAATATAAAAAAATAATTTTTTTTGCCAATCAAGTTGTATCACAAAGGGGTATGCTCTTCTATATCTTTATCAATCTAGAAATTTTTGCTTGCATTGTATTATTTGATCTATAAACTGGAGGAATTGATAACATTCAAGATTATGTATGAAAAATCCTTTTTTAGCTTATTTTTAGTCTTATATCTTTTATGCCTAGAAGGTCTTCCTTTTATTAGATGGATAGACTGGCTACTCTAATGCTAAAATATTCAGTCAGAGCTGCTCCTGTATAAAGAGCGAGATATTGTAGTGTACGTGGATAATTTTCTGTTTGAGCTACCACAATAATTTACTCCATTGCTCTTCTTTTTTGTAAAGTAGTTACTATATGAGTCATAGAAGATTTTTTTGACCAATAACTATATAAACACACATTATATTTTGCCCTGGTTGATTGAGAATCGTATATGTGATTACTATTGTTTTACTGGTTTGCCTATCCTAAACAATTAATTATTGCTAACCATGTTTTATAGGTATCGTTGAGTTAATAACAACAAGTCTAGTTTGAAGAGGCTCATATACCGAATGCCTCAAAATAATCCGTAGAGAGGAAGATGAGATTTAATTAACCGAGCTTCAGAAGATGAAATTGCACCATAATCATAAAGCTCCTTGTTTAATTTTTTCAAATTCTGTGGACCTTTTTCATCGGTTTAGAAGTTTTCCCCTTCATCCACTTAGTCTTAGAGAGTAATTAAAACAAATTCAGGTTTTAATTAAAAACTTTATTTTTTTATTTTTAAAGAAGATTTTTTTTTTACCAAACATATACGAATCCAATCTTATAATACACTTGATATTATAGAATTGTAAATAAATAAATAAATTAGGTTCTATAAAACAATTTCTACTTTAGTCCATTTTATTCAATTCAGAGAGTGGCCAAAAGAAAATATTGATAAAAAAAATTACATGAATTTTAAATCAATCAAAAACTTATATTTCTATGTAATGATTTAGACTAAAGAAATCCTCATTGAACCTGAGTTTTTATTTTTATTTTTATGTATATAGGTATGTTTATTATAAAATTGATATATAATTAATGGAACGCTTACAGTTCTTGGAGCATTTCCCAAAAACACAATCTTGTTTAATATCAGTATAAATTATTTTTCTCTCGTGTTTGACTAAGTTACTCAAATTGGGATAATAATTCTATATTTATTCAAAGAGAGAATTAGCGATAAAAGTACAAGAATAACTTAATAGTATGAATTAAAATCTCAACATTTCTATTATAAGAATTGAAAACCCTTACCTACACTCGAATGTTTTTACAGAACTTACAGCCGGAAAATTAAAGAATCGAGCTTCATTCCTCGCAAAGCAATAAAAAAAAGCTATTGAATAAATGGATTTGTCTTCCTACCCTCATTAAGATTGATTAACCTGGTTTTAACCGATGCATTATCTTTTCTTTTACAAGATGTACTGGACGCCCCTTTCTTCAAACTTCAGAAAAGGGGAGCTACATGTAATGACGGATATCATGGTTTTAGATGCTCCTACTTTAGACGTACATGGGCGATACCCTCGATACAGCCAGCGGATAGGGATAGGGAGAAGTAAAGAGGCATAGCATAGCTTTCAGGGAAGCTCCTTGACACAGGAGTATTAGAAATAGAAATACAGATCAAATACCTTCTAAGGCGGTGTTCCCCACATACAGTACGGAGGGGAAGTGGGAAGAAAAGAAGGGCTAATTAGAATATGCAACAGCGCTGAGCCCCTCTTGAACTCAGCCATACAAGCCTTTCTAGTTATCCTATACCTTATGTGCTCAGTTAAACGGTTACACGACTTCGACTCTGGGCGTCCCCCTCAACCAACTAACCTTCTTTCCACGGACAGGCAGGTTAAGCTGACTAGCTGCCGTTGCTTTCAGATTCAAGGAAATTTTAAGATAATATACATTAACAGCAAATATTTGGAATGACGTATCCAGATAAGAGAAAGAATGCTCCAAGAACTGTGCAGACGAGTGAATTTCCTGAAGTGAAGTCAGGAGGGACTGCACCTGGGAAAAGAAATAGAAAACTAGCCATCAGGACAATAAGCCACACCACAAATGCGAAGAGTGCGAAGGCAGCAACGGATGGATTAAGTCCCACAATCCAGTACACAGGGACGGCGAAAAGAATAGCCACTGCAAAGAAGAAAGGCAGAAAGACAATGCTATTGGCAATCATGTAGGGGGATATATTATGGGCTCCTCTTGAAGATTCTTTCATCAGAACACGCCGCTCCTGAAGGTATATGGGAAGAGCTTCCACTGTCGAAGAAAGGATAAAACTAAGACTAAATGCAAAGACGCCTAATCGCTCAGCAACTCCCTCTTCATCCTGCCCCACCTTGACATGAACACTGCCTAACCCAAATCCTCTAAACATGGCTTGCGTAGTTCTTGCCAAGAATAACTGCTTTGTTCTATAAATGACCTTCCTAGATCTTGATCAGAGAAACATGATTTCAGACAAATTGAAGAAGGAACAGAAGCCTGAATATTTGCTATCAATACCTTGTTGGGTTTGGACAATTTCTTCCTGGGGCCAAATTGTGTAGGAATATGGTTCTTTGTTTTCTAGAGTAGGGGTGGACATTTTGGATTTTGCATCTTCTAGTGTATTGATAATTTCCATTGCAAACTCCAGAGCATTTAGTTGCAATGGAATTTGGAATCCCAACTTGGTTATGGTTTCCTCAAGTGATTCCAGGCTGCCATTATGCACAACTGAACCGTGAGACACGATTAACAAATTGGGAATGTATCGAAGAATTCTATAGCTCGGTTGATGGACAGACAACACCACTGTTCTTTGCTTTGCTTTCGCCATTGATGAAATTAGTACAGTCACTCGAAGAGCTGAAGTGCTGTCTAGGCCTGAAGTCGGCTCATCAAGGAGTAAAATTGGTGGATCGTGAATCATGTCAACCCCAATTGACACACTCTTTCTTTCTCCACTAGATATACATCTACTCTCTTCATCGCCAACAAAACAATCTGCAACATGGAAAAGGCCAAGCTCATGCATCAAGCTCTCCACCCTCTCTTCTCACTCTCCTTTGATGGTTGCAGATACTCGATTCAAACGTTAGCTTAACGTGCCTAATCTAACGCATAATTTATTTTGCTCACATCCATTTCATAAAAAAAATTGATATTGTTTACAAGAGTTGAACTTGAAGTGAAGATTTGGAGACTTTCAGATCTTGGGTTACGTAATTGAAATAGATGGAACAATTTCTGAACTTGGAACCTTCAAATTGGAATTCCAAACTAAACTCATTGGGCTGAGATGTCTTAGTGTGGGGACGCTAGCTGCTGCAACAATTTTGCAGTCCTGTCTCGTGAAAGCCATGATCTACATGGTATCTTTTTCACTCATTACTGGGCAAAACTCTAAAACCTCTATACATGAGGCCAATCTCCACCTTTCTTTTTTAAGATCCCTTCACCTTCCCTCCTCATGAGCCTTTCCAGATTAGTACCAAAATTCCCTTTTATTGTTTATCCTCGATTATATTATATAATTTCCAAGAGACATTTTTGAGATTATGCACAGTAGACAAACAAAACGGACGGAGTGAGTTGATAGCAACCAACTGGTTGATGTAACAAAATCGAAGCCAAAAGGGAGACAGAACTACTTGCAATTACATTCAACAAATCAAAGCAAACGAAGCTAAATTATAATCTACTGCAAAGCGAAATCCCAATTATCGCAAAGAAATTTGGTGAAAGCTGAGAACTCTTGGACTGGTAACGTTTTGTTTTCTTTTTTTCAGCGTGTCTCAATATATCGTGCTATAGCCCGGGCCCTGAAAGTTGAACAAAAACGAACCACATCGTCAGCTAAGCTATATATCAGAGCGCGGTGCCATGTTCATGTGGATCACATACACACAGATTCCCAAACATGAATGAGGCCGTGAGGATCTGTGTGATCCAACAGAAATCCATCTCTCTTTAAATTAATTTTTATGCTATTTCTAAATTGTTTTTGATGTGATATCAAAATTAAGTTTTAAAAAGATAAAAAATATATTATTTTAATATATTTTTAAATAAAAATTATTTTATAAAATAATATTTATCATAATACTAAACATTACCCGTACATCTATATAAATCCATGGTGTTTTATTTTTTTTTTGATAAATTGCATTACGTGGTATATTAATTTTTTTTAATTTTCAAATGTGCTTACTTTCATATATTTTTAAATAAAAAATATTTTAAATAACATTTAAATAAACAGTAGTGACAAAAACAACCATACAAACTTCAAATGCTACATTGATTTTCTGTAAAACTAGTAGAAAATTCAAAGTAAAATTTCATTTCAAAAATAAAACCGGTTAGCTCAACTTAATTACCCCTCTCTCTCTCTCTCACACACACACATATATATATCAACACTATAATTGGAGATTTCATATTAATTTTTCAAAAAAAAATCTCATATTTAAATTATTAAATTTAAGAGTTCCTTCGATCCAGTAAATTATAAATAATAAAAAATTAATAACAGAGATGTCAAAACATCTTGAGATGGTCAAATCAGACTAAGAAAAAACAAAGTGATCTCCAGAAGGATATTGAAAAGTGCTATAAAAATTTACAAAATAATTAAATAAGGTTTATGATCATGAAATACAAATAGTTATAAGTTTATAATCATTTGATTAAGGTGAATAGTGTTTTTTCCTTCTCTAAATTAAAAAAATAAAGAATTTGAATCTTCATGTAAATATGATCTATTATATTTCACATCTCATCATTAATTTTGAACTCAATTATTTATATAGATATAGATGCTTTTTTTTTTTATCATGTTCTTGAACTTGTTAAATCAAATTATTTATTTCAAATTACTTGAACATGATTCATTGCCTCATGTGCCTGCTCCAATAGATAAGTAAATTACAAAATTGTTTTTTATATCTATTTTAAAATTTAAGCTACTTTCAAATATGCTAATTGTACTAGTTCAAAATTCTTCAACAAATCAAAATTCTCATCCCATTTTAACCCATGAAAAAGGTGGTATCTCAAAGTCCAAACATTATATTTATGTTTGTCAAGTTACCTCCTCTCCTTTATTATCATTATTATTAATAATGAAGAAACTAACATAATTTAAAAGTGCTGTCAAATCACCCATTCATTGTAATGAAGGATAAAATTTATGCTCTTACTCACTACTAAACATGAGAACTAGTTCATAGACCACTTGATACTAATATGATTAGATCTAAATGGATTTTTTGAATCAAATATCATTCAAATGGTTCATTGATAGGGTTAACGCAAATCAAACTACCAAAGACTATGCTCAACTATATGGACTTAATTTTAATGACATGTTTGGTCCATATGTTAGAGCTTTTATAGTTCATATTGTACTTCTATTATAGTATTTTGTGGCTGGAATATATATCAACTTGAAATTAAAAACACCTTCTTGCATAGTCCTCTACAAAAAAAGGTTTATATGTAACAACCACCAAGATATATTGATGCTTCTCACCCAAACCATGTTTTTCGTCTCAAAAAAACAATTTATGATTTGAAACAAGCACTAAGATCATGGTTCTATCGCTTTAACAATTTTTTAATCAAAATTGGTTTCAATTGTAGCAAAGCTAATTGTTGTAATTCAATTTTAGCCTCCTAGATTTTTTAATTTAATTTTACAAGGCTAATATATAAAATTAAAATATCAAAGATTTATTTCGATGAAAAATATAATTTGTTAATTTGTGTGAAAACTAGGGACTACATGTATTTTTTTTATCCTATCCATGTCTTCAAAATAATCCTTGTCTTCAAGATAATCCATATCTTAAAGATAATCCTTGACTTCCAGATAATGATAGTTATCTACTTTCAAATTTGATTTTTAATTAAATTTAAACTTTCAGAAAGAGAATGAATTTCATTAAAACTTTGTTTTTCACATGCGAAGGGACTCTGACATTATAAATACAAACCTCAGTGTATGCAAAAGGGGGAGGGGACAATCAAAGAAAAACTCTAAAAGAAAAGACCTCAAGAAGAGATCACTACTAAAAACTCTAAAAGAAAAAAATATAAAAAAGAAGGGGAGTGGTGAACCCTATGCTAGTCATCACCCCCCCTCTGCCCCTCTAGTTTTTAGCCCAGTCTCCCTCAACTTTACCTTCAGCAGTCGCACGTCTAGATAAGTTTTCTTCCTTCTTTGTTAAAATAATTAACTGGTTACAATTGCATGCATGCGTTAACCTTTAACGCATGGATGTGCTAGATCCAACCTAAAAAAGAAGTATGGGCTGAGTTTGGACTTCAGGCTCAGCCAACCCAAACTGTGCTACTTAAGGGTGTGTTTGGCAAACACACTTATGCCTTGATTGTAATTTTTATGCCCATTCTAATTTAATATTTGACCAAATGAATCTCTTTTCGATAACATAAAATTTCAAAAATATTTGGGGCCTTTGTTGATTTATTTGCGGGCTCCTCACACTTTGTTTTATTTTTTTACTTGTGTTTGTATTTTTTGTAAATGTGCTAAAACTGTGGACTATTACTATTAAATGTAAATATGTTGTGTAATGTTTTTTTTTTACTTCCATCTAAAAAAGATAAATAATAATAAAGGATAAAAAAATAACATAAAAATATCTTCTTTAAACTCATTTTTTACAAAAATATTCACTGACGTCAGAGTTAAGAGTATCATATTTTTTTGAATTTGTGCCATATTTACCAATGCCAGAGTTAGAAATATTCATAGGAATTGTTCACTGATGTTAGAGTAAAGAACATGAAAGGAAGAATAAAAAAGAAAAAAAATAAGAACAATTTCATAGCAATTTTAGACAAAATCAGCATTGCAATTTTTTTTAGGTAAGACGTTCAAGGGGTGATAGTATCTTTCCTTTTGCATAACCAGTCCTATACCATAAAATCTCTGTTGAACAGTTAGAGTTTCTAATGACCATAATACCAAGTGACGACTTCTTAAACAAGACTTTTTTCCCTAAAAGAATAAGATGCTAAAAATATGTTCTTTTTTTTCAATCAAGTGATAATTTTTTTTAATAGTTGCCACGATGTCCTGGTGTGACACTAATTACGGTTTATTTGTTCATTTATCGAACAATGCCATCATTTACTTACTTTTATATATAGATGATATTGTCACAAGCAACAACGTGTCTTTCATTGACACTTTCATTAATAAGCCATGTTAAGAGTTTAATATGAAGGATTTTGGCAATCTAAATTATTTTTTTAGCCTAGAAGTTACTCACTATCAAAAGAGAATGTTTCTCAGACAAATGAAGTATACAAAAGATATTCTTATCTGGGTTGATCTCCATGATTCAAATCTAACTACAACATCAATGATTGTTTTTAATCATTTCACTATTAATGTTCCTCTCTTTCATTCACCAACTTATCGATCCCTTGTTGGTGCATTGGAATATCTCACCATTACCCACTTGGATATTACACATGCATCGAGAGAACAACATTTTCAAGCTATAAAAAGAATTTTTAGATATGTTAAAAGAACTCTCCATTTTGGAATCAACATTAGTTCGTTAAAAAATCTCAACATCTTAGCTTTTTTAGATGTTAATTGAGTTGGTTGTCTAGAAACCAATCGATCAACATCAGGATATGCAATTTTTCTAGGTAGCAATTTAATCTTAAGGACATCTAAAAAGTAAACCATAATATATAAAGTCTTTGGCATAATTCGAATATAAAGTATTAGCACTCACTGCAGTTGAAGTTGAATAATTGTTAAACATTCTTTATGATTTACAAATTCAACTAACAAAGCATCAAACTTTACTCTGTCACAACACAAGTTTTATTTTCATAGCTCAAAGAAGGTCCATGCATATTGATATTGATATTTATTTTGGTAAAGAATTAGTCTGCAATGGTATATTGAAGATTAAACATATGTCATCTACCTTACAAATAACATATATATTCACCAAAAATCCATAAAAACCCATGTTTTTGCTATTACGATCCAAACTTCATATGTTGCCAAGCATGCTTAACTTGAAGAGGGTGTTGGTGATAACAGAGCCTTATTCTCTAGAGCCAATTAAGGTAGCAATCAAATAGAAAATCAATCCAAGCATCATGGAGCACAACACGACAATTCAAACATTGTATAAATATACAAAAGTTGATTAATTGCAAATATAGAATGTGTAAAAATCTTTCCTCGTATAGCTTGTACTGTTATTGCTAGCTTTTAATACTTGTAATAGTTTTCTATATAATAAAGAATCTTAAGTCATAAGCAATTGCTATGGTTTCACTATTGTCTCTAAAATCTTTTTAAGACCTAACTTCCATTAAATGTTCTTATGTGCGACCAAATCTAGTCACAAGTTAACTAGAATGATCCATATTTGATTTACAGGTCAACATCGCTTCCAACAAATGTTTGAATAATGGCATTATAGGAACTGGAGTTATACAAGATAATTTTAAAATATTTTCTTATGATTTTTTTAAAATATTTTTTTTAGTTTAAAATAGTACTAAATTGGTGGCCATCATTACGCTACATGTCGAGGTAAAAAAAATTCAATGTAAAAAGAAGAGATAATATGATGATGCTAATATCTTTAAAGAATTAAAAAAAAGCAGACACTTGAGTTATGGATTGAACTTAGTTCAATAGGCATGATTAATTTAATAATATAATTTAGAGAATCGGTAAATGACAGTAAATAAACCAAACTACAAAAAATACAATGATTAACTCAAAAAATAAATACATGTCAATATTTAAAAAAAATAAAAAACTAGTAAGACCATATATATTCAAAATAAAACTTAAAATAGAAGTTCATACATTTTCTTGTATATTTTTCTCGATGCTTAGAATACAAGACAAGCAGTTTTTTATAAGATAAAAAAATAAAAATATTAAAGTACATTAGAAAAACTAAAAGACTATACTCAAGAGTCAAAAAGTCTAAGAGATTTTAATGAGCATTCAATAAATATAATTATATATTTTATAACACTTTCTTTTGAATGACCATACACTAAAAGTATGTTTCTTTAAAACCTTATAAAGGAAAACCCAACGGGGAAAAAAAAACTAAGCGAAGGAAAAAAAGTATAACATTTTTTTGTGATTTCTGAATTTTTTATAATTAAATAGAAGGTTTTGTATGGATGCTTTATGATTCATATTTTAATACTTAAAGATTGCTAAAAAAGCCAGATGACCTCATTAAAACCTTGCAAAGGAAAACCTAAAAGGAAAAAAACCTAAACGGAGGGAAAATAATATAATTTGCATTGACTTCAACTAAAAAATATATGTCTTCTGATAAATCTTTAAGATAACGGATTCCAATACTATGAACAAGCTCCTTGAAAGTTGAGGTTGATAAAAACTTTGTAAATAAGTCTGCTAAATTATCACTTGATCTAAGTTGCTTTATATCAAATTTTTTTCTTTTGTTGAAGCTTGTGAGCATGAAATTTTTTTGGTAAGATATGCTTTGTTTTGTCTCCTTTAATGTAACCTCTTCTATGCTTCTTCAAACAATATTGTAAAACTACCTTTAATGGCTTATAATCCATATTTTTTTTATGAATTGGTTAATTGATCCTAACTGTATACATTATTGACTTACTTCAAAGAATATAATAATTCCTGAATGATTTAAAGAAGTAGTCATTAATATTTATTTGATAGATCTTCAAGAAATTACAGTATCTTAACATGTAAATAGATAACTTGTTTGTGATGTCTCTTTATAGGAATCAGAGAGATAACTTGAATTTACATATCTGATCAATTATGAGTATGATCCATTATAAAAATAATCTTATTTTAGTTGTTCCATAAGATAACGAAGTATATTTTTGACCCCATTCCAATGTTTTTTTTTTGTAGAAATAGAACTATATCTTACCAATAAATTAACTACAAAAGCTCTGTTTGGTCTTGTATAATTTGCAAGAAATATGAATGCTTCAATAGCATTAAGATTCATCAATTGATGGATAAATTTTTTATTTGAAAGATATTTAATCTTTAAAACAAGATAAAATTTTATCTTTTCGAGATCTTTCATATCAAATTCATCTTTCAAATAGATTGTAGTTTTTATAAGCTATTCATGAGTATTAAAAAGATTTAAATCATCAATATATACTACAACAATAGAAAATTCAAATGTGGTATTTTTAATGAAAATACGAGGACAAATCTCATTATTCTCAAACTTTTTTTTTAGAAGGTATTTATTAAGACAATTACACCACATTTGACAAAATTCTTTCAACCCATATAAAATTTTTATAGTTTAATAGAATAAACACTTTTGGGTTTATTATAAAAGGCTTCAGACATTTTGAATTCTTCATGGATTTTCATATAGATATCTTTATGCAATGATCCACCTAGATATTTTGTAACTACATCCATTGAATGCTTATTTAGAGTTTTTATGACCACTAAACCAATCAAAAATTAAAAAGTGATTGCATCAATAACTAAAGAATAAGTTTTCTCATAACTAATGTCAAGTCTTTGTGAGAAACTTCATGCAACAAATCGTGCCTTATATTGAATAATTTCATTGATATCATTTATTTTTTTAATAAAAATACACTTATATCCAATAGGTATAACACCTTTAGGTGTATGAACTACAAGTTCAAATAGTTCATATTTTGTAAGTGGGTTTTAACTTTGTTTGGATTGTATTTTTTCACACTGACCAATCATTTTTATGTTGAAATTCTTCAATAGTTTATGGTTTAATTTTGATGCCAAAACTAACTTTAAATGCAAATACATAATTTATCACAATTTTACTTCAGTCCAAAATATCTCTTGTGTGGACATAATTTGTAGAGTTTCTTATTATTTCTAGGTACCTAGATCTCTAAAATAGATATCTCTTCAGGAGGTCCCTTTTTAATAGGATTAATATTAGAAGATGATTTTGATATAATATTTATTATTATTATTATGGATGATAAATTTTTAGGAGCATCATCATTTATTTGTTGTAATTTTTATTTTTTAGTATTTTTATCTTTAGCGCCAACAAGTCTTCCACTCTTTAAGCATGATATAGATTCATTTGATACTATGTTATCTTTTTTCTTTCAAAGATTTTAATTTTAAATAGAGCATTTGCAGCTAGAATATGAGATCTAACCTCCTTTTCATTGTTCGTGAAAACATTTGGTAATTAATTTGTAATATTTTATAAATTACAAATTAATTAGCATGTCACTAAACAAATATAAGCAATTTTGATTTCATAGGTAATGGTCTAGCAATTAATTGAAAGCATTTTATAAATGATTTTACTATACCATTTTGCGTATATACATGAGTAACATGATATTCAATATCAATTCTAATAAAAGTGTAAAACTTATCAAATGCTTAAAAAGTAAACTCACTTGTATTGTCTAAACAAGAAATTGCATCCGTAGTATGATAATATGTGTTATTAATCTAGCAAATACAACATTTTAACTAGAAAGTAAATAGACACATGAATATTTACTTGATGCATTAATTAATATCATAAAATACTTAAAAAGATTTTCATGCCCACATATATCTTTTTGAATTCATTCCATAAAAGATAATGATTTTATAACAATTTTTAATGAAAATGGTTTGATAATTAATTTAACTAGAGAACATACATCACATGGATTTTCACTTGGTAAAAAAATATAATGTTCTTTAAAAGATGTTTATATGAATCTTCAATAATTTATCGCATCATTATTGATCCTAGATGTTTAAGTAAATCATGTCAAAACATAAATATTTTTGGATCCGAACACTTCTGATGTATCACAACATTTGTTTCAATAGATTTTATGATCGCATAACATATTTTTGAAGAGAAAGCATGTAATTTTTCAAGTACAAACTTTTAGCCTGAAATATGTGAAATAATACAAAGATATTTTTTTCTTCATGTATTGTTTCAATATGATAACCATTAACATATATATATATATATATATTTAAAACAAAGTAAATTTCTTTTGGATTCAAGTGAATATAATACATCTTTGATGCCTAGTTCTTTGTTATTTGGTAACAAAATATTATCTTTTTCAAAGTCTTTAATCATGTTTGTTGAACTTGATATTCTAGTGACATTAGCTTTAGTTAATGTTAAATATTTAAAGTATTTTTTTCCCTGAGAATTGCGTACGTTGTTGTATTGTCTTCCAAACATAAATCTTCATCATGAAAAATCATGCCTCTATTAAAAATATAATTTAAGTTTATTATTTAACTGAAATAAAATTAAATTCTTTATTGAAAATACAATAAGATAAATATCCTTATACAAATAAAAATATTAATCAACCCTATAGATTCCACCACTAAATATGTTATCTGTTTTACAGGTTTTCAAATAAATCAGAAACATCAAGATAAGCATCAATATCAAAATAAGCATTGTGACCTTCAAAATAATCTTTATGAATAAAATTAATCTCAACTACATTTTGTTTCAAATGGGTTTATATAAATTTATAAGATATTTTGGCATTCGACAAGTGTGAAATCAATGACCATACATACTATACCCATAACATTTATTTTCAGTTGATGCAAATTCTTGCCCTTTTCTTGTTTGAGTTCACGATGTTTCCTTTTTTAGTGCTATATATGGTAGATTTCCTTTTGAATAATTATCTCTTCTCCTTTTCCATTTTTTTTTCATATCTATATCCCTGGGTCTACTTTTCTTTTAGATAAAAGGTTCCATTTATTTCACGAAATGGTTTAGAACTTATAGGATAAGATTGATGATTTTTCATTAAAAACTTATTATTTTGTTCAATCACGAGAAGACATGAAAATTAATTCTAAATATATCTTGAAATTGCTTCTCTATATAATTGTTATAGAACAATATTTGAGGCATGAAAAGTAAAGAATGTTTTCTCAAATATCTGGCTCTCTGTGATATTTTCACTATATAATTTCAGTTGCAAGGTAATTTTAAAAAGAACATAATTATATTCATTAACTAAGTTAAAATCTTACAACCTCATATGCAACTAATCATAACAAGCTTGAGGGAGTATAATAATTTTTTGTGGTCATATCTTTCCTTTAGATTTTACCATAAAAAATATTTTATTATGAGATGTTCAACTTTTAATCCTTTATGGAGGTGGTGGTGAATGAAAATTATTGCTTTTGCATGATTTTACAAGGATATGTTATTTTCTTTTTTGATGATTTCTCTAAGATTCATATCTTTCAAATGAATCTCAATGTCAAGGATTCATATAAGAAGTTATTTCCACGTATCAAAAGCAATAAATTCAAGTTTTGTCAGATTTAACATTATTTTTAAAAATAGAAACAACTTATTAAATAAAATCATGAATATAAAAGGAAAAATCAGTCTTTTTAAGGCAAGTATTCAGTTTTTCAAAAACTATATTTAATTTATTTAATTCTTTAGAAACTTACAATACTTGTTATTCAGAAACTTTAAACTCAAAGAATAAAAAGGAAATAAAATTTGTTAAAACAAATTACAGAGTGAAATATATTCCATAAAGTATAAACAATAATGAAAAGAGAAAAAAAAATATTGAAATTAATACGAGCTATATAACATAAAAGATCATGTATGCCAAGTCTCAATATAAATTAATACAATGATCGATAACGTGTTAAAAAAACAAGTAAAAACATAAATATCCAAAAAAAACTTAAAAGAGAAGTTCAAACAATTTCTTGTATATTTTTCTCAATAATTAGGATACAAGACAAATACTCTATTTATAAGAGAAGATAATAATAGCATTAAAGGATATTAGAAAACACAAGTATCATGGAAAACCAAGAGACTAATCGGTATTCAATATATATAATTATAAATTTTATAACAAAAAGATGTTTTTCTAATATTTTTAAAAGGCCGCAATAATTTTATTTGGTAAAGAGAAAAAAAATAAATGGAAGCATGATAATCCTACAGAAAGAAAAATAAAATAATTAAAGACAATTCATAATAAATCAAATATTAAAAGATGAAATAAAAAATAATTAAAAAAAGCAAAATAGATATCCAAGTTAGTTTACCAAATACACCTTGTATGAAATTATTTTGAATAGATAACAAAATTCAAATCTCAAACAACACAATATTGAAAGATAAATTTAAAAAATAATTTAAAAAAAATAAAGAAAGAAAACTTGAGTCAACTAAGGTAATCCGCTAAACTTGTGATTTGGGACAAGATCGAGATAATTTCATAAAAAGAAAAGTGAAAAAAAATCATGAAGTTTAATCTTTAACTAACTAAATATTAAAAGATAAAATTAAAAAAAGGTACTTTAAAAAAAATATAAAAAAATTAAAATCAACTCATACTAATTTTTAAAACCTGTAATTTTGTTTGCGAGTTTAGAACTAACCTCATAAAAAATAAATGTAAAAAAATCATAAAATTAAATCTTCAATTAATAAAATACAAGAAATGAAATTAAAAATTAAATAAACAAAAAAAAGGATAAAAACAAGAAAAAAAAATGTGACTATATTATTGTCCCAGGGCCACACAAACATACCATGTATCATCTACGTTGCAGGTCACATCTCCAACTTGGGGTTCCATCAAGTAAGCATATGTATACATTATTGTACTTTCTTTTCACTCGGCATATGTTATAAGACTCTTTTAAATGCCATTGCATTGTTGATCTTATAATCTTTTATGCTTTAAAAAATTAGCCTATTTGTTGTGTCAGGTTATAAGAAATTTCTTTTAATAACCAATCACCTACATTTACTTTTGTGCTTTGGAAACTTTTTTGTGTTTTTCATTTTGTTTACATAGTTCATGTGCATGTACTTCACTCATATCCTTTAAATGTTTGTTCTTGCTTTAGATGAAGATTATTAACTTCAGCTCCCATTGCCTTTTCATATTTCTCACAAAACTTTGATCGTTTCGTTGCAGGATGACAAACCAACAAATGTGTTTGTTCAATAGTAGAGTAAATAGCATCTCTGTCCTCATCTTTCTACAAAATCTTGAACCCATCTCTCCATTTGCACATATCTTTGTTTAAAATTTTTGTATGAGACTTTATGAATTTTTTTTTAATTAATATGAATATTCGGGATAATTTATATATATTTTAACTAATTTTATAGATTCTAAAATTAAAAATAATATATATTTTTAGTAGCTATAAGGTTTATAAAACTCAGAACCAATAATCTTACAAAAATCAATTTAAAACTTAACATACATTTTGAGTTTATGACTTTTACTTTGTTTTGTGTTGTTCAACAACATACACTCCTATACTTTTGCTATTGTGCTTCGTAGTTTCGTCCACCCTTGCAGCATACATTATGAAATCGTAATTCTTGCCTTTGGCTTATAAATTATGCATCTGCTTAGACTGCTATATTTCATGTATTCGTTACTTTGTTAATACACAAGAGATAGCCAGCGAAGTAGCGCGGACACCTTATCCAGTGCAAACTAGACAATGGCCCCTCCTGTAGGCCTTAGCTTCACTCTTGTACGTAATAGAAGCAGCAAAACTCAACAAAACAAGACTACTTCATTCATATGCACACAGCTCACAACATGGCAACCAAGTTCCAATTCCCAACGCATGAAAAAGCCCGCTTCCAAACTCGTTTGATTTCATGTTTGTTCTTTCTATGACAAGTTATAACACCTTTTGAAAGCAAATACAGGCATTAAAATAGCAATCCCCGTAAGGTTGTTTAAATGTTTGACCAAGTGGATAGAAACTCCCACTTGTTACCAGCTTTTTACCTTTCCTCTACGTGACAGCTCGTGAAAATATTTGGCCAATTAGAGATCGACAAAGTCTACAAACCCCAGACTTGCTGACTGCATTTACTGACCCCGCGTGCCCCCTCCTGGCCTGAACCCTCCCAGTTCTTGCATTCACCTTGACCTATGTTTTCACCACGGTAATAGCAACTTTCATCATTTTTTTTATCAGAGAAATAAAAAAGAAGTTACCTTTCTCTCTGCAGTCCAATTCAAGGGGACTCCATGGGTAATAAATAAGAGAGAGAGAGGAGAAGGGGGTTGAGGTGGGAAGTGCAGTGATTGTCATGTCTGAGAGCAACAACGGATGTACCGTTGTGTATTTTGACTGGAATTTGGACTCACTATCTTCATGCTATCTTTCTGAATCAATGCCGTAGCATGTACTTCCCACCATATGCTTGATCTTTCCTTTGATTCAGTCCCCATTAATTACAGGGTGGGGACAATGGTTCAGGGACCGAAGCAACACACAGTAGGAAAAATACAAGCAAAACCCACCACGAACCACCATGGAAGAAGAATGCACTAGTGCTTTGTACAGGTATGAAGGAATGTATCAAGCTAACAGCAAGAGATATTTTATGATATCTATTTTTTAATTGTATCATGTGACATATTACAAAAATTCATATCAAATGCTATATAATATTCGCAAATAAGTTGCACGCAACTCGATTGGGGTTAGATTTCAAGGTACGAAAGACATAATAGTAGTTTTATTTTATTACTGTTTTTCTGTTTTTAAAAGTATTTTAAAAAAAAAGTAATTTTTTTTATTTTTTAATTAATATTTTTTTAGTATTTTAAATTATTTTTATTTATTAATATTAAAAATAATTTTTTTAAAATAAAAAAATATTATTTTAATGTATTTCTAAAATAACATTTAAAAATCAATCACTTTCTATCATGCGAAACTCTTTTAAGGTGCATGAAGAATGTGCGTGAATCGGATATTAAGAATCAAGAAATACTCAGCTTTTTTTTTTTCCCGAACTTAAACCATTGTCAGCCAACTAGCCTCGAAGACGTACAGCATTCTATACGCATGCATTTCAGTACATTCATGATAGTTAGGTTATGGTTTAATGAGTCCTAACAAGTTGTAATGTGAAAAGAAGATCGATCAAATGGGTTGTTGACCATGACAAGAAAGAAAAGACGACTCAGTAACGAAAGCCACTAGATCATGATAATAATAGTACAGTTATCTAGCCTGCAGCACCAGTTGAAGGCTTTGGATAGAGTTTCTTGCTTCCTTCAGGCATATATCTGTGTACTTTAATTGCTTGGGAGAAGGTGAGCAATTGAACCCTTACAAAGGGTATTGGACCCCTGCCATTGAATTCCCAAAGATCTTAATTACGATGGCGTCAGGTCACTTGTTGCAGAAAACAACATGGTCACAGTAGCCTAAACCGTGACAGGGTTCTGCACCACTGCCAGTGCCCCCCTCTTTCTTCATCAGGATTTCTAAGAAACCTGCAAACAATCTATGTGAACCCGATCGACTCTTGAGAGAAATGTAAGCATATGTTTGCACACACAAACGCCATTAATGAAACAATAAAACCAATCCAAGTAAAGGGAAGACCTCATATCGATATAGAAGATTCATAGATATCATATAAATTAAGGTGTAGTCTAAAATTCGCGCAAACATCAGGCAACATAAAATAAAAGTACTATTACAAAACTAGCCAGAGATACAATTCTATTTTAGTTGCCTTTATTATAGCAATAACATTCTCTAACTAAATTTCACTTTAATAAACGTCACCTACACAATTTTGGAGAACTAAGAAACACATGCTGCAAGACATCTAACACAATTTTGCACCTAAATGCTTGCCCAGGAAAGTTGAACATTTTATTCCTCCTAATATGATGGACGCGAGGAAGGGCCAGGCCAGTGCACAATATCAGGAGGAGGCATCTGGCAATTGACGGGGGTTGGATTAGCCAAGCCATAAACAGCCATGGACATACCAGTGCTAACACAAGACTCACTTGCGGTACCACCACCACCAACATTACTAGGTTTAGTCTCTTGATCATCCTTATCGCTCTCGTATGGTAGCCTGTGAAACGTAGGGTTCACGAAAGTAGCAGCCACCACCACAACTTGATTTGCAGCTATCACCTTGCCAGCCACTATCCCTCCAAAAACCTGCCCTTGTGCTCCTGCAAGAGATATCCCAAAAGAAGAGCAAGAATACACAGAACCAGGAGAAGAAAAGGAAGAAGCGCATGGTACTTTATTCGATGCAAAAGAACCAACAAAAGAGCCAAACAGTGCGAGCAAGTTAAAGGGTCCATGTAAAGATAGAGAAGGAGCATGAGAAACCGGGTGGCTAAGAGTAACATTAGATACAGACCCATTTGCACTCATAACACTTATGCCGGCATGGTTTCTTCGAGCAAAGTTGATTATCGTTTCGATTATATCAGAACCAGCGGAGATCTCGAGGATGACTGGTTTCATGGAGGACTCGCAGTCTTTGGTGATGATAATGGGCGGTTTGGGCCTGTTTTTCGAGCCAGGTGGTCTACCTCTCGGCTTTCTCTGAATCTGAACTGATTGGATTCTGATGTCCTCGTGGTGGTGGTGCTGATCGTCAGGAGAGGTATTGTTGCAGGGTCCACCAAACCTTGATGGAGAGTCGGTGGACACAGGAGTGGTGGAGAATGTAGGGACACTTCTTGGACTATGCTCGGAGGAGGAGGAGTCAGAGGTGTGAGACAGTTCTCTTGAGAGAGAGAGAGCACCTTCAAAGTGATCAGCCATTTCGTGGGGAGGATTTTGTCGAGTGAGTGAGAGAGAGAGAGAGAGAAGGCTAATGGAAGAAGCCAGGAAAACACTGTTTCTTTAAGGTTGTCTTTATAGTCAGGTTTTTGAGTTTCCAGAGGAGAGGCTGGCACATACGATACGAAGGAAGGTGGGGGACACCTTAGTCTTTCGGGGAGGGGGCGCTCTTTGAAATGATGGGTATCATAGAAGCTGGTCTAGAAATAGAGAGGGGTCAGGGAGTGTACGCCAATCTCTTTTGTGTTTTCTTGGGAGTTTGCTCGCTTGGACTTGGCTCGGTTGGGTCCTCCTCACCTCTCTGTTTTGTTAGTTCGCCGTCGGTGAGTAGTGTTTTTTAAATTATTTTTTATTTATAAATATATTAAAATAATTTTTATTTTTAAATTTTTCTTAGATATAATATATCAAAATAATTTAAAAATATAAAAAATTAAATTGAAATAAATTTCTGTTTGGACCAATGTCCCAGACAAGGGTGAAATTAATCGATAAACACAATTCCCGGTGCAAAATAATTAGAGAGAGTGCTTGAGAGTCTATTTGTTTTTGTTTTTGAATTTCTGAAGCAATCTTTTTTACATGATTTTTTAAAATTTTATATCAATAAATTAAAATTAAAAAAAATTAAAAAATTATTAATTAAATATTTTGATTAAAAAATTATTTTAATACATTTTCAAATAAAAAACTATTTTAAAAAGCACCTTGCATCATAATTTTAAGCATATATTTGTGATATAATATTTGTGATATAGAATATTTTTTAAAAACATTTCTCGTTTAAGAAAGTATTAAAATAACTATATATATATAATTTTTAACATTAATAATTTAAAATAATTGAAAAGTATTAAAAATATTAAAATTTAATTTTTTTAAATAAAATATACTTTTACAATATATATAATACCGTACTTCGAAAATCTCACTAAAGGAGGGAGGCAAAAAGGAAGGGGCATCGTTGCATCAAATATTAACACCACGTTGCAAGAAAGAAAAAGGAACCCTACGAAAAAATCACGATGGACATTGTGGCATGCATGGTAATTTTATGTAACTTCTTTGTCGATTATTTATTATGTTTCTTCGTTACATGTTTTCGTGGTATGAAGCATTACCGCATGGTTGCTTCCCATTCGGGTTGAGCGATACTACCGTCCTTAAGTAATTTTTTAATATTAAACATCGTTTTTATTTGTATTGATTTTCAATATTTCACACCTGCCCTTATGGTTTTAGAATTATCTTTATTCACGGTAAGATTTAATAGTTTTATTGATAAAAATATTTACTGATATTTATACTATTAGTTTACTCATACATATATTATTATTGATTTAATAGTTCATGAACAAAAATAATCTTTTAAAAAATCTTTTGTCAATAATTCATGAAGTGTTAGCAAATCCATTGATAATAAATATATTAAAAGATTTATAAATGGATAAACCATGCTAAAAAAATTAACCATTTTATTCTATTAATATATTAATCAGTAAAATTATTTATAATATTATCAACTAAATTATTTCATCAATAACTTCGCCAGTCATTTTATCGGTAAAAATATCATGTCACCATATGATGTACTTTTTTAAATCTTATTAGAATACTCTTTATCATTCTCTCGGTATATACCAACATAATTTTTTTGTTATTATTCACCAATAGATACAAAGATTGAAAAGTATGTCTATAAAGGTCATTTTAATATATTAATAAAATTTTTTTATCAGTGTTTTTATTTATATTTTTTAATTTTCTGGTATTAATTGCTTTTTAGTTTTTAAAAAATTTAAATTTTAAATAACTTATTTTTTAACATTTTTTTTAGGTTGATAAGATGTATAATAACATTTAAGGAGACTTGAAAGGAAAAACAAATAAGAAAAGAAAAAAAATACAAACTAAATTTATTTTTTAATACTTATTTAATAGCAAAGCACAATGTTCAAACTTTTAGAAATTATGTTAGTAATATTAAGATTTTAAATTACAAGAAAGAATTTGAACATTGATAAATCCATGAAGGAAAAAACATGGATATCTTTTCAGAAGGGAAAAAAATAGAAATTATTTTGGCTGAATTATTAAGTTTGTTTTTTTTATTGATGATTTTAAAAGATAAAACAAAATTTTGAAAATAATAAAAATTTATTTTTTATTTTCTATTTTTTAAATTAATATGATATAAAGCACATGACTAATATTTTTAGAGTGGTTTAAAAATCTCATTTAAACCATAGATGAAAAATTTAATGTATATTCAAAGATTAATTGAGTTAATTAAATACATAAGTGCAAATTAAAGGAATCATATAAGGAGAAGAGATGTTGAACCATTAAATCTTATATGGTGACATTGATATTTTTAAAAACAAATATTTATCTGACTTGACATTGATATTTTTAAAAACAAATATTTATCTGCAAGTCATTTCAATCACTTTGTCTGGAAGAACTCTTTGAAATAATAAAGCCATGTTTGCTTTTTAGAAAATACTTTATAGAAAATTATTTTTAAATTTTTTTATATTTGTTTACTATTAAAAAAGTTAATCAATAGAAAATATTTTCTGGTAAATAAAAAATACTTTCCAGTTAATAAAAAATATTTTCTGATCAACGAAAAATACTTTCTAGTCAATAAAAAATATTTTTTAATAAAAAAAATTAACTTGGTTTTTAGGAAAGTGTTTTTCTTTTTTGCTATGTTTGTTTTCCAGAAAATGGTTTTCAAAAAAACACTTTCCAAACTTTCTTGTGTTAAGTAGTTTCCGGGAAATCATTTTCCAAACTTTCTTGTGTTTATTTGCTGTTAGGAAAGTTGGTAAACAAAAAATACTTTTCAGTTGAAGAAAAATTTGGCTTGATTTTCAGGAAAGTGTTTTCCTGAAAAATTTAAGAGGAAAACACTTTTCAGAAGTTGTGAAAAATTTAGAATTGTCATTATTTGTTGATTATATCAAATTTAATCGCCAAACTTTTTATTACTATATATATTTTGTTTTGAATATTTATTTTTTTAATTTCACTTCTTAAAATTTAATTTTTATATTAACTTTGGTCCTCATTTTTATAATTGTTATTTGCTTTTCTCCTATTATTTTTTATTGAATTTTTTTATCTATCAAATTTGATCTTTATTCTTTTGATTATTACTTATTTTATTTGAAATACTTTATGAAATATTAATTATTATTATTATTATTTTAATTTCTCCATCCTTTTGTTTCAATATTTGATTTTTATTATTTTGATTATTATTTATTTTATTTGAGATNTTTTATAAAAGTATATATTTTTCTTAATTTAATTTAATTTTATTTTTTATTATGATACTTTTCTATTTTTTATATTTAAAGGAGATATTTTTCTCTATTTTTTTGTTCAGTATATCATCCTCTCTTGAATGGTGAATTAAATTTTTTTAAATTAAAATTTTGAGTTTTAAATCAAAATATGGAAAACACGTCTACTTATTTTAAACCTTCATAGTAGAAGAAATTAATTATGCCATGAATGCATAGACTCGCCCACCTCCCGGTTTAGGGGTGCCAATGTCCTGTGGTGAATTGGGCCAAAATGGCACCTGGACCCAAATCGTGGGTGCATGCTCTGGGGTTATGGGCTCATCTGCATCCTATATGCAAGAGTGCTTATATGTTCGGTCTCAGGTGCATAAAACCCTCTTTTATCATGCGGTGACTGTTTATTTTCATGATCTTTTAAGTCTAAATTTTTGGAGTCATTATTTTTTAAAGCATTTTTTTTGTAATATTTTTTTTTAAAAATTATTTTAATATAAACACATCAAAAAGATATTAAAAACTAAAATAAATTAATTTGAAACAATTATTTTTTTTAAAAACAATAAGTAATTATGTTGAAGTTAAAGCTTAAGCTCGAGGGATAAGGGCTCTCTGTGATTTCATTTATTTGCAATAAAGTTATTTTTTTTGAAAAGTGAATTTTAAAAAAAGTGAATTTTAAGGAAAATGAATTCATAAACTGAAAAACATTTTACAGTGTTTGGTTATATTATGGAAAATGAACTGGAAAATAATTTATTAATATTTTATTTTTCTCAAGTTTATTAAAATAATAAATAATAAATCTTACAAATTAAAAAGTTCAATAATAATAAAATTGAAATTTTTTTCATAAATTATCTCAAATAAAATAAATAATAATCAAAATAATAAAGATCAAATCTAAAAAAAAAGATGAAGAAATTAAAATAATAATAATTAAAATTTCATAAAGTATTTCAAATAAAATAAATAACAATCAAAAGAAAGAGGATCAAATTTGATAGAAAAAAATTTCAATAAAAAATAATAAAATAAAAACAAATAACAATTATAAAAATAAAAACCAAAATTAATATAAAATTTAAATTTTAAAAAATAAAATTGAAAAATAAATATTCAAAACAATATATATATATATAGCAATAAAAATTTTGAGGATCAAATTTGATATAATCAGCAAATAATGATATTTTTAAATTTTTCACAACTTTCAGAAAGTATTTTCCTACTAAATTTTTCAGGAAAACACTTTCCTGAAAATCAAACTAAATTTTTCTTTGACTGGAAAATGTTTTTTATTTATCAACTTTCATAACAGCAAACAAACACAAAAAAGTTTGGAAAGTGCTTTTTCAGAAACCACTTTTTAAAAAACAAACACAAAAAAATTTGGAAAGTATTTTTCTGAAAACCAGTTTTCAGGAAACAAACACAGTTAAAAAGAAAAATATTTTCCTAAAAACTAAGCTAAATTTTTTTTAATTAAAAAATATTTTTATTGACCAGAAAGTGTTTTGCATTGACTGAAAAATATTTTTTATTAATCAAAAAATATTTTCTCTTAATCAATTTTTTTAATAATAAATAAATATAGAAAAGGCTGAAAAGAGATTTCCTGAAAATTGTTTTCCAGGAAACAAAATTAGGTTAACATTATTGGATAAAAAGAAACGGAAGGGACACCATGCATTAAGAAGTAGATTATCATGGGAGCCACAAGATTTGCAGACACAAAATCAACCCTGGACACTGGACAATTGAGCATAGAAACGGCACCTCGGATTCCTGCTGTTTCCAAGACCTATTTATTAAACGTGATTGATTGTATATTAATTTTGAATTATATGCAAAGTGCGTGGAAAATGATCTTAATCTGCCCCACCATTACAATGATATCCACCACGAAATTTAGTGGTTTCAACAGATATTGCAATGCTTGCTCTTCCTCCCTTCATCATTACTTGGGAATCACATATCTTCTGTTCTCCACACACAAAATGATACTTCGAAAGCATCCTCATGTTCTAGTACCATGCATGAACAAGAACAATTCATCAGACTACTATTGCCTTGCAATTTGAAAAAAAAGAAAAAGAAAAAGAATTTGTTTAAAATTAATTTTTTAATATTTTTAGCTTGTTTTGATATGAAAAATAATTTTTTAAAATTAAAAAATATATTATTTTAATGTATTTTTAAAAACAATAGCTACCGAACAACAAATCAGACTACAGCAGCAGCATTTGATGGCTCTTATCATTGATGAGTAATAGAAATACTTAACGACTAAGCAAGACAAATCTCCTTTTATAAAATTGTTTCCTTGCTAGTCAAAGAACCTCCAAAAGAGTAATATGAAAAACTCAAAACCCCAAACGAAGATTTAAATTCAAACATGCAAAAGCTCATATCATTGTTAATATTATCTTTTTAACAAATAACTGATATTTCATGATGTAGCATTGTAATCATGTCACTCTCTATGGACATAAATTTGTTTTGACATTTTACATATTAAATCCTGTAAGCTTAACCTGCAGAGATGTCTTAGTGGATTCAAGATCCCCTCCTACAGCATACAAACCTTTGGGAACCCTTCAACACGGATACAGTTATTATTACATAGTTGAAAACATGTGAAATGTCCCGAATGCTTGAAAAACAAAGATTTACTAACCACCCAAACAACTAGATAGCAGAACACAGCTTAGGTATGCGTTTGTGAAGGTTAATGAAATGAAAGATATTAGAAGAAGTTGTCGTGACAAGAAAAAAAAAGGAAGTTAAGAAACAGGAAGAATATTTCGAATCATAAAAACCTCTGAAGAAGCCGATAATTGAACTCCATTTCCTGATAGGACAAAGCAAGGTAACATATGCAGCAGAAAGGGTTATTGATTAGAAGAATGCGCGGCTACCATAAAACACTCGCCCTCCGTCCTTTTTCTTTTTCTCAAGCTCTAGTTGATTGCTAAGACTTTGAATCACATCACCACGATCAACAGATTCCAGCTTGTCAAGATCCATAGGTAGCTCCATCTTGGCCAAGGATTCTGTGAATTGTTGCATGCTCCTCATATACATATCTACTATTTGCTGCTGCATTGCAGACTGTTCGGCCTCGAGATTGATATTTCCTAGGGGGGATGAAAATACTTGATCAAATTTAACAGGACTCGTGTTTCCTTCCTTCCTGCTCTCCTCCTCCTTGCTTGTAAAGTCCGATTCCTTTTCGTCTCGGATTTCATTTCCCTTCTTTGATGTTGGTGTGTCAGGACAAGTACAGGAGTTATGATTAGCCTCCGTGGTGATCGAAACGTTAAGAGAGCTTGAGAATTGACCACCTAAACGACTCTTCCTATCAAACGAGTCAGAAGAATTTCTGTCGTCGCTCAGGCTTGTTGTCGTAGAGCTCAAGAAACTGGAATTTTTTATGCTGCCACTAGGTGAAGAGGAACCACCTTGATTTTGCTCGGAGGAATTTATGTTCATTTCACAATCATGAATAGCAGGTTGCGGAGAGGCACCGAGGTGAAGAAATGAGCCAGGCCTGGAACCCAAGTCATCAAAATATTCTGAGACCATTAGCTGATTCTCTCTAACAACATTGATATCAGGAAATTCAATTCTCGAATACTCAACTGGGTCCAGAATAGCTTCTGATACCTTTCTATCAAGAAGCACGACCTCTGATGATATCGAAGATTTGGCAGCTGTTGTTGAGGGCTTGACGGGAAAAGATGTGTTTAAGGAGAGAGACAATTTGATAGTGCCAGCGGGAGAGTGAAAGAGATCAGTGGAGGAGAGGCTGTAATCTTGCGTCACCTTTCCTTTTCCAGAAACTTGTGAAATAGGGACCAAAGCAAATCCTAGAAGCTGATCCTCCATGTAGTTTCTAGCTCTACTAAGCATCCAGATCTCACATTTGAGGACTGCATCGAGTTGAGCGAGTTTCATCATCAATTTTTCATTGAATTCTGGGTTTTTTCCACCTCTATTGATAATTCTAGTTGAAAGGATCTCATCAGGATTATAAGTTAGAGAGAATTTTGCATAAACATCTTGGTTATCATAGATACATATGTTGTGAATATTCCTGGCATGATGAACATAGATTTCAAGAATCCCACAGAACTCAGAATCACCATCTGCATCGCCCATCGTGTTTGAATTTGGATTATACCCGAACCCAGTTGATTGATTGAAAGAATCCATCGAAAGAAAGTTAAATCCTCAATGTGATGCTCCAAGGAAGTTCCTATACTATATCCTACTTGGTTAAGATTTGGCAAGAAAGCTCCGATAAATGAGAGAAGAGAACAAAACAGAGCCGACACAAAGAACAATCTATGAAACAATGATATATTGGAAGATCTTGTTCCTACATGTGTATCCCATTTGATAAGAAGGCTTTTTTAATAAGCTTTGTAAGATAAATGAATGGAATTAACGCAAAATGTGGTAATAGCAAGAATGTTTTAAAGGGAAAGAAAACAAAACAGAACAAATCAGGGCTGTTTCAGACAGCAGATTAATTACTTATAACGCACCGGAAGCCTTTCTCTCTAGTTTCCAGTCCTTTTTTGGATCGTGTTGACATCATCATAAATCCATGAATTCAAGAAAAAGACTGGACATAAAGGAAAACAAAATGGAGACAGGTAGAGAGAGACTTGCGGTGGAATAAAGGAGTTTGCTTTGTGCAAGTTGAAGAGGTGGGTGAGGATGTAGGTGGTAGGTAAGAATCAAAAGAGAAGGAAGGGAAAAAAAACAAAGATGGGGATGATATTGTTGATGATGATGGCATGGCTAGTTTTCATATGCCACTTCTTTTCCTGCTTGTATTCTTTTTCTGTAGGAAGTGGTGGGTGGGGGATTGAGATTTTTGGAAGGCTTTGCTTTGCTTGACATTGCAGCTTCCACACCCAGTGGACTTTTTCTCCACCGAGGTAATTGGAGGCCCCACTTTCTGGTCCCATTTTTCATCATCGTTTTCTCCACCTATCTCCCTCTCACAGATGCTCTCCTAAGCTTCGAGACAAAATAATCCCGTCTGTCCTCCCTCTACCATATTCAAGGCTTTATGGGGAGAAGTTGTCTCAAAAATAATCCCATGCCAACAGGCTGTGGAAAAAACCAAGGTTTGAGTGCTACTGAGAAAATCTACAGACTTTCAACTACACATGCATGCAAATTAACCCTTGCAAAGTTCTTTGGCTGCAAGGGGAAAAACTTGAGGTTAACTGATCAATATAAACAGCTTAAAGCACCAGCAAACTATTTCAAACCTTGCAACTGCTTCCCTTGAATGCTACTTTGTAGACTGTAGAGTATAAGCGATGTGATGAAGCTCCTTTGGTTTATGGTTAATCCTAATCTTGAACAATGAAATGATAGGACTGGGCTAATGTTAGGACGTCTAATCTGGCATGGCTAATTGAGTTCGAAAGTAACTATAGATGATCTTGGTTTGCTAAGACATGTCTCCATCCATAGCGCTGGACCTGCTATCATTAAATTGAACCTCACCTTAAAGGACAAGAGGTGTTACTATTGAATAAAACCTGACGAAGGGCCTCCAAATCGTAGTTCATGTCTTATATATATATATATATATATATATAGGACACCAAGATATTATTCTTATTGATAGCAGGAATTATCCAAAATATTAAGTGGAAAAAGAAGGAGCGACTTTCCTAACATTGAATTCATACGTTCAAAAGGAGATTGCCATGATCGGTTACAAAGTCTTGACACATTAGCTTAGGGGAGCAATATTTCTTGATAGTAGCCAGTGCAAGATTCAAACTTAAGACGGCATGCGTGTGGACTGAAATGAAGTCCACAGCTTGCAATTTCTTGATAATCATGGGAGTATTTTTGACTACCACTATTAATTAAACTTATAAAAAAAAAAAAACGGTGAGAAGTTCTGGGCTACGTCCGGCTGATATTGTTTTTCATTTCTTCGAAAAACTGAGAAAACCCTTTTCATGCCTCACTGGAAAATGCAAAGTTTTTTTTTCCCTTTTTTTTACCTTTCTGGGAAAGAAAGAAAAGGTTTAATTAGTTCGAAAAGGCACTCAAGTAATATCTGTCAAAGGAATTGAAAGGCCCCAAGTTGGTGGCAATGTGCTTTCATCCAATAGCTGGTGTAGGGCCTGATCCAGTGATTAGAAAGTCGAGCACTAATAAGAACGCAATTCGTGACTAGAATTCTTCGGCTCCTGGGGCCTCTGTGCTTCATCCTCCTCCTCCCAAAAGGTTTGGTAGTTAAGAAAGGATGATGGCTGGCCTGACTTTGACTTGAGAATGTATAGCCTTCTTATTTCTCAATGGAGCTTTAATTCATGTCATTATTACAAAATAATTGTAGCAATACAAGTGGTGTAATCAAATGCGCTTCTTGAGGAAATACTCTATACAAATACTTCGAATTTATTAATTATATGTTCCAGCCCAAGGGTGCATGTCTAGCTGAAAACCATGTTTATTCCTTTTCGCTAAAAATATTATTTTCATGAATAGTTTGATTCCATGGATAGTTTTATTTATAATCTTGTGGGGTGGCTGTTGTTTAAAGTATTTTTTATTTGAAAATACATGAAAATAATATATTTTTTAAAAAATTATTTTTAATATCACTATATTAAAATATTTTTTAAAATTACTAAATAAAAATAATCTTTAAAAAATCAAATTATTTCAAAGTGGTGTTCGAAAACAAATGAGTTATAAAACTCAGTCGTGACTCCTAATACATATTAGGCGGATACTGAAAAACTGATATGGGCGTTTACACGGGCCTTATACTGCAAACAAGGAGCAATAATGCAGCTCAAGGCTCAACAGGATTCCTTCACCGGACCCACCATTCCCGACCAGACACGTTCCTCGCTCAGTCTCGAGTCTCTCAAACTTTTATTGCTGCAGACAAAAGAAAGCTCAACTAAGGCATGATTGCCACGAGACTTCCGTGAAAATTAAGATTATGTTTAATTTTTTTAAGAAATATTTTTTATCTCCAGTTTTCTTTTCCATTTATAGCTTTAATTCTCCATCAAAGTACACAGAAAGCGTGTTCGTTTGGTTAATCTATGAAATTGCTTCCCTTCAGAAATTGATAAAAGTGTTCAAACACAAGTTTTTTCCTGAGTATTTTTTTGAGTTTTTACTTGTGAACAGCTGTTTATTCAAATTTATTTTAAAAAAATTGTTATAACTTGGATGAAAAAAATTATTCACTAATTAATTTTATTATCTTTCCAAGTAATTCAGAACATGGATTGAGCAAGTGAGTTATTTACTAAGTACAGAAAAAATTGCCCTAATCAACGTCAGAGATACAGAGCTCCACGAAAAAAGATAATCCAACGGTACAAATGATCCTGGAAAATTCATTTTGAAACTGGGTACTCACTTGTTAAACCTATAACAACTGAAATAAATAGAACTGTTGCACAGAAATCGCTGTGGTGCCTCGATCCAAATGCCACAGCACAGGAACGTCCATCTGATTCCCAAAACAGCCGTGCAAACAATGCAATATAATCTCTGGAATATTGCAAATCCCAGTCAACTTGTAATCAATGACAAGTTTAAAAAATACATGGTGTTAGCAAAGCAACTGCAATATGAAGCTCAATGAACTTCTTTCATTGTGAGTTGAATCAAGCAGCGTTAAATCTTGAAAGAACAATGAACCTGATATTAGTTTCATCACCAACCACGGACCCCCATCTCCTAGATGTTATCCAACTACCATGTCATTATTCCAGAGAGTTAAAGCATGGAAATACAGACAGAAATTGACAGAGAATCACTTCCTGCCCAGCCTTGCCAAATGCTGCTGATGTTTTGATGCAGCAGCCTTGTCAGCAGCTTCACGCTTGAGTGTCCTCTTCGCCCGTCTCCCAGTCCTATCTTTTCCAGCCTCTTTCTTCTTAGGTTCATGTGAAGTGCTCGCCCCCGAGTCTTTGAAATGTGCTTGATACACTGGCCTTGCTTCTTGATGCCCTGCCCTAACATAGCCATTATCTCCCCACCTCCGATTTCCAATGCGAAGATTGGATAAACTGCTCAAGTACACTTCATCCAGATCATCATCCTCATCCTCAAGTTCATATGAATAATAATCCTCTGGATCCTCATAAACATCTTCATGATCCTCCACAGTCAAAGTCATGACGAACCACGAGGCTCGACGGAGGAGGCAAACACTTTCCTCAAACATGTAATCCTGGATGCTGTTAAAAAACAAAAATATATTAAAATGACCTAAAGTAGGGTTTGCTTTGGCAATATGGAGAACAAATGGCAATACTTTCCCCGAGTTTATATAAGCCAAGTTTATGTATTATGATCAAATTACCCAACTAAGAGGGTGTTTGGGACAGTAGTAGTGATTGCTTTTTAAAATGTTTTATACTTAGAAATGCATCAAAATATTCATTTTTTTTTTTACATATCACATCAAAAACGATCCGAAAACACCATGCAAAATTAATCTGAAGCAAAAAAAAAAAAAATCAAATTTTTTAACAAATTCAGTTGAAAAACTGTCCCAAACAGGACTCTATGTGACCACATACAGAGTGTAATACATGACAGTGTAAAAGATTTAAACCTGCCATCAAGAGAACGGTGAACATTGAGAAACTCAAATGGATGTTTGCACTGAGGACAAGTTGGATTCTTAGTGTACGTGGACCATCTAAGGATGCAAGTCACACTGCACAAAACAAACAACAGAAAGAACAATGAATATTAACTACTTGAAGTCATGCAGTGTTGAAATTTGTTAAATAGTTTGTCACAGTATCAATGTAAGAGGGAATCATCAACATATCACCAGTGCTTGCAAGGGTTTCAATAGGTACATATAATAGGTACATGGTATATGCTATAATCAACCACGATTCTTCTGCAGTTATGTCAAGCTAATAAATACAACATGCTGAAACTAATTCTTAGTGAGGAACACCATATAAGCATACACCTTGACAGAGCTATGAAGACAAGAAGAAAAATACTCCATGACATAAATAGGTGGATCATTCAATTTCTCACATCTATACTAATCATTGTGCAATTCTTCAACACCAAAACAAAGAGCTCACGCAGCATTGTATTCAGCAAAGCCCACTTCAAAACTAATGAAATACATCTGTTCCGCATAAAAAGGATAAAGAGAGATTTATACAAATAAAGGATTTAAGAAGAGAAACTATGTTCAAAAGACATTTCTTTATACTGCATAAAGAACGGATGCAAGTGTCATAAATAAATCGCACAAACAATGAAAGTGCGGGAACAAATATGAAGCTGCAAAGACAGAGACCAGATGATTTTAAAGCAAAGTTAGAACCTACTTGCAGAAATGAGCCAGAGCATAAATGTAAGACTGCCTTAAACTCATATCTGACGCCTCATATACCATCAATATACAGCTGTAAGAACTACAATGTTCAACATTGCATTTCATGAAGAATTCATACATGATTTGCAGATGGAACTCATATATAAGCAGAAGCTCTGGAATTGGGATTGTTAAGGCATGTAGTTAGCACATGAATGAATTATGACAAAGTATAAGAGTGCAAATCTTAGCATGTGAACGGATAAAGCTTTATGAAGAATAAACTTAAGTGACTGGAAACTATCTAATACTAGCTGGCAGAGACGAATTAAATTAAACATACCTCTTCTATTAATTCCAGCAAACTGACTAATATAAACCAGGTTTCATAAAGCAACTTGTAAGCAAAGGAGTTTAAAATTTACTCCTCAACAGTGATGCAGTGCGAACCTCATAGCACTGATACAAGTCACCACAAATTCTTAAAAAAACACATAAAAGAAAACATAAAAGTAGAGAATCAGCTTACATATTATAGGAAGAAGTATAATATATGCAGTAGAAATGAAGGCAATAGAAGTGAATGCCATGGGACGCAAAAAGTTTCAGGCAGCCATTAATTTGGATCCATCGTGTGTCATGAATGATAAAAAAAAATGATGTAACACATCAGCAGAGTCACAGAAACAATAGGTGATATCCCGCCCCCATATCTCTGCAGAAATAACCAGATTCAAGCAATTCCAAGCTTCACCTTGCACTTTGTTTTCATTGGTGACAATACAGAGCCCTATCGATCTGCAGCCCAAACATGCATGAGGAGAAACAAGACATGGCAATAAATCAATTGGGTTTTAGAAAAATTACACAAGAACAGGCAGGAACTTAAGAGGACCTCTTGCTTGGATTTCCTTTGAGCCTAGGACCTACACAACCACACTACATTTTATGACTACTTGCGCCTAGGACTAATTGCAGCACATCTGTAAAAGGAGGAACACTACATTGTACAATGCCCTTGTCAGTGAAGACCAAATGAACCATCAGCTACACCTGCTGATATGATTCCTAAGACATTCTCTTGATATTTATTCACAGCCCCTTGGACAAAATTAGGAGAAACTTTTTTGCATTGTAAGAGAGAAGTACCGAAAAAAGTTTACTTCTACTAATATGTTTCTATTTTTTTCAAGCTTTTGTGTATTATCCCTAATACAAGACTATTTAATTCCAGAGCATGCCAGCATCAAAGCCAGCATCATTTTTTCAAACTGAACCACTTGTATTGTGGCAGAGCACATTTCCAGCTTCCACGTTCTTAATCTTAACGAAACATATATGAGGTATCATCCTCCATGAACAAATAAGACGAATTTAAAAAAAAAACCAACAGAAGACTCTCTGGTCAAGAAGCCAAGATGTCTAGAGAAGTCTCTCAATCATACCATTCAAGTGCATCAAAATTAACCAAAGCAGTACGCATGTTCGCAACCTTTAAATCATAATTAGATCAGAATAAATCATACTAACCAGTACGCATGCTCGCAACCTTTAATAAGAGCAGTTTCCTGAAGCACAATCTTATCCAAGCATATAGCACAAATCCCACCATGATTCCCACATGCCCTTTCGCTAATCTCCACTTTACTCTCCATTTCAACCTGAAACCAAATATCCAATAAATTTAATTCACCAATAACTTCAGAAACACCATCCATTTCCCTCCAAAAGCAAAAAAGTCCCAAGAAACCAACCAACTTGTACCAAACCAATCTAACAAACCCCAGCCAGCCAAAACTACCAAAAGGGTCTCTGATTATCTTAAAATCAGCTTCATAAGCTGTAAATGAACTGCAGGACTTCAAAATTAATGGTTTCAACGCACTTGCAATAATATTATATGAATCAGTTACTAAGAATTGCTAAAGTTTTGTTTTCAATCAGAGCATAATCACTGTTTACAGAGAATTCAATTACCAGACAAAAATTAACAGCACGAGATTCATCAACTCCTTCAATTTCTTCTTAATACCCAGAATTTTAAAATTAAAAAAAAAAGTAAACAAGAAGAAGAAGAAGACAGAATTTGATCTAAAAGGTCAAGAGAGGAGGTACCTGATCTTGAAGAGAGGGAAGCGATTGGTGACCGTCGATGTTGATGACTGATGTCATGGTTTTTGATAAATTTAATTTAATTAAGTTTACAACAAAAAAATAAGAGCTAATCTCAGTCTTTTTTTTGCTGCACTAATCTAGATTTCTAAATTAAAAATATAATCTAAAGAATTTACACAAAGAAGGATTCATAGCGGGAGAGAGATAAAAAAGAAAGGAATGACTCTGTCCAGATTCCTACAGAGAAGGATAGAAGAGAAGACAGAAGATCAAGAGGGAGGACCCTCTTTTGGATCGAAGGGTCCAAGAAGACTGGGTGTTGCTGTGTATGATTTATAGTAAATATGGCGTTGGGTATTTCTTTTTGTTTTGCTTTTCCTTGTTTCAAAATTTCTAGGGCTGTCCACCCGACCATTCGGTGTCGTGTGGGCATATTCGAAGCACCCACGTTTCTCTTCCCTCCTTTCCTTTCGTTTTTGTTTTTTGTTTTTATTTTTTTCGCGTGATTGATATAAAATTATATTTTTATGATAAGAAGTATTTTTGTAGTAATTTACTACCTCAACAAGATTAATTCTTTTTATTTGATGATTTTAAAAATATATTTTAATATATTTATGAAAAAAATAAATATTTTTTATAACTAGATTAATACTTCAAAATTATAATTACAAAACTATAAATTTGTTTATCTAATTTTATTAAAGACGCGTTATTTAATCCTTTAAAAATATTTAAGTCAATGATTAAAATTTTATAATAAAATAGAGATAAAAACTAAAGAGGTAAGATAAAAAATAAAAATAAAATTATATTTAATAATAATATATACATAACAAAGTGATTATTTCTATCTCGTTACAATAGATAAAATATTTCAAGGTGGAAAATTGGGGAATGAAAAAGATAGAAACTATCATAGTCCTTTAATTTTATGGTATATATAATTTAATCTTTGAATCATTTTTTTTGCAATCAAGCCCTCTTGTATAGATATTTATTCTAATTAATTTGGATAATTTTTTTATCAAATTAAAAATAAATGAATGATAAATAATATAAAAATTGAGAAATAATGATTTTTATTCATGGCATTGGAAGAGCTTCCTCCTTCCGGTGGCGAGACAAGAATTCTGCCTAAAAATCATATTCAAAGTACACACCAAACACACCACAGCTTGTAATATCTTATCTAAAATACACACCAAACGCACACACCTGTCCTGTCCTGTCAAATGTAACACAAGCTACCACATAATGGCACAAGTTATGTGTGCACTTGGGCTGGCTGGCTCCTTTTCCTGGGCTTTCGTCAGCGTCCTTTTGAAAACATAACTCGTTACCGGGCTCATTGTCCAGCTTCCAACATGGCCTTCAAATGAAATCAGTAATTTTTCCGGTGCTATGCACAAGGAAGAAGAGTGGAGCAGAGAAGCCTTATATGGGGTGTGCTCTCTCGAAGTGCTCTCTCACAAAACTCTAGGGAAGTAAAAATGGGAGAGGGAGCAAACCAGGCAGAGCAGCAAACCCAAATAGAAACAACACCGGAGACTGTTGATGCTTTACTTTACTTGAGGTAACATTTCTCAATACCCAATTCTCCATTTTTTTTTAAGGAAACCTTTTATTTTAGCTCATTGCTCTCATTTTTATTTTTCCTTTTTCAGGCTGCTGGATATGATGATATTGCAAATTTAGCATCTTCTGGGGTTTCTCTTGATTCTAAAGATACGCTGGGCAGAACAGGTTGTCATCAGTTTCGTGATCTTTTGTTGCTTTATTATTATTATTATTATTCTGTTAGCGAGCATTTATATAACGATTCATGAGGCAGTTGTTGCAACACTTGTTTCGAAGTTTATGTATTATACATGTCTTTTTTTAAAGCACAAGGTTCTCCAAATTCCATTCATCCCATGGAGGCATGAATTGTTATTCTACTAGAGAAACTCTGATTCAATCAATCTCTATTCATTTATAAAGCCAGTCGATTCTTGATGCTATTTGGCTTTCAAACGAATAGGTTCCTAGTTGTAGGAATGTTACAATATAACTTGCAATAGGAGATGAAGTTTCGTAGCTCTTTTGGGTATCTAATTTTGTGTTAAGGTGATGTTATGTAACATTGTTTCTTGTCCTTTATTTTTTCCTTTATGACGGTGAAAATATGAAGTGAAATGTATCTGAAACACGTTTTTTTTTTATTATTATTATTAAGAGAATGGGAGACATTATATCAAAGAAAATGCAAGAATAGCGTTTGGTCTGGAACCACTGCATAAAATTTTCAGAGAAACAGAAATTTTGAAAGTGAAGCTATATACATGTTAGCAATACGGTTCCATAACCAAGCCACACCAGCTTCTGCCAGCGAACCTGCAATGATGCTCGCAAATAGACTGAATAAACACAGCTTCCTTAAGGACAAGCGTGCTTCATTTTTTATTTTTATTTTGTTCTAGGTGTTGTTAGTTCCTAATTCCCTCTTGCTATAAGTTTCTAAAGATATGGCTTGTTTTTTATATTTTCATGTCTGTGATTAGATGTGAAGAATTTTGGTTTTGATAATCAAAATGTCTAACTGAAGGGGCACATAGTCTTTTGATGAATTGGGTTTTTGAGAATTGTTGATTGTCCTCATATTATGGTAGTCTGAGTTTTCTTTTTCGGTGAGTTTTGCATGGTTTAATGGATGTCTGACATTGCTTCACTGATTTGTGATAGCAGCACTCCATATGGCTGCAGCCAATGGACATCTTGACATTGTAGAGTATCTTATCAGTCAGGGAGTGGCAAGAGTTCATCGATGATTTTCCTTTTCAAGTGTCTGGGGGCTGGGGGTTTTGGGTGGAGGCGGGTGCTGTGGAAGGGGCACACAATTGATATTCATGGGAGCATTTGTAGTTAAATTCTTTGACGTATGTTCCTAGTAACTTATTTTCTTATGGCTTCAGCAGCTAAATTAGCCGCATTCTTTTCCTAGTGTTAAATTTACTTAGACATCCTGTTCTATTGTAGCCTTGACCAGCAGATGTTCTATGGTGTTATCTTTCCTTCTTGCATTAGTACTTTGCTTCCATTGACATAGACCATAAAGGATTGGAGCATTTTTTTTTTCCTGTCCCTGGATTGGATCCTGATTGTAAATGCTCTGGTAAGACCTATCAAATATTGGTAACTTCCATTGAACAGGATCTCGATCCTGCCAATAAGGAGAAAAATACAGCTCTTCACTGGGCTTGCCTCAATGGTTATATTGAGGTAATTATCATTGTGACTTCCAAAAGCAGTTTTGTTATGCAACATCTTAGGTTTATTTTAACAAATATAGGGTTCTGTAGGTGGTTAAGAAATTGATTCTGGCAGGATCGAGTTTAGGCTTTCTAAACAGGTATGTATTTTGAACCTGTAACCTTGAGCTGGTTCTATGTTTCTCTGTTACTCTATCGTGAATGCTACATTCTCAAATCTACAACTGGATGATTTTCAGCCATGAACGGACCCCAATGGATGAAGCTGTTACTCGGGAAAAAATGGATGTTATTGATGCAGTTAATGCAGCTGTGGCACAACTGGAACTTGCTGGCGTTGCAGTTTCCTAGCCTAGGATTTCTCTCATAAATGTAATCCATTAATATTTCTACAGGTGCATCTTTTTTGTCGTGGATTGTGTGCTTTAAATTTGAATATTTTGGTTCATGTGCTGTGGCTGGTGCTGTCCTTTGACTCCTGCATAAATTTTGTGAGACTTAATTTATCTGGTTCGATCCTTAGTTTGTGTGTTGATCATTTTAGGATGACAAAGATGTAAAAGGTGGCTGTCTTAGTTTCTGAAGATTTTGTGAAAGAATTTCCTAGTAAAAGCATCTCACATTATGCCTGGCACTTAATGGTGATGCTAATGGATGAATAAATGAAAATGATTCTCACTTCTTGAACTCTTGAGATTCATCTAGGGAGACTTATTTTCATAATTTATTCTCATAACTTTATTAGCACTTGAATTTTAGAAGTTCAGTTTTTTTTTTTTCAAAAAAGATTCTTATGTGTGATTTTTTTTTTAATTTAGCTCTTAATTGGCTTGAAGTTTATTTATTTTTTTTGTAATTTTATCTTTGTTTTCATTCAATTGATTTTGTAAAAATTAAGCTTGGTCTTTTAAAATTTTAATTTTTTAATTAAGTTTAAATTAGCTTTCCAAACTTAATTTTTCACTAATTAAATCTCTAATAAAATTAATTTGAGGTATAATTAATTTAATCTAAAATAATTTTTAAATATAATTAAACTTTTAATTTGGTTTATATAATTAAATCAAATCAATCTATTAAAAATTTAATTATGTTATTGAATTTAATTTTTATGGTGTATAAAAATTATTTAATTTAATTTTAAATTTGTATTGTTTTTTTTTAGTTTTGGGTATAATAGAATATAGTTAGGCTTTTTTTGTATGTATCTTAAATATTTTTTAGCCATCTTTTATTAAATTACTGGTCTTTATATTATTGTTGCTTTTTTATATTATTTTTTACAAAGAAAAAAAAAACTGAGGGAATAATCCAAAAATAGTCACCCTTCCCGCATCCCTTGATCCTACTGCCGATTCTCAAGCTCTTGAAGATCCCAAATGGTGTTCTGCGATGGATGATGAGCTTGCTGTCTTGTTCTCAACCGTACATAGGTTCTTGTCCGTCCTTCCAATCATAATATCGTGGATGGGAAATCATTCAGAAGTTCTGGATGTGGATGATTTGCTTGTAACAGGGAATCGTTCTCAGTCCTTTTTGAAGTTTGTTGATACTTTTTCTCATCACTTTTCCCTAAAGGATCTTGGTCCCTTGAGCTACTTCTTGGGTGTTGAGGCCATTTCCACTTCTGATGGCATGTTTTTATCTCAACTAAAGTATGTTCGTGACTTGTTGGCAAAGTTTCATTTAGATTCTTCCACCCCATTGTCTTCAACTGGCCATCTAACTCTCAACGATGGCTCTCCCCGAGCTAATGCCACTCAATTTCGGAGCTTGATCGGCGGACTTCAATATCTCCAGCTCACTCGTCCCGATATTGCTTCCGCCGTCAACAAACTTGCACAATTCATGCAAGCCCCAACTCAAACTCACTGGACTGCAGCTAAGAGGTTGCTCTGTTACCTCAAACATACAATACATCTTGGTCTCAACTTACGACGTCAACAACCTTTTGATCTTCGAGCTTATTCCAGTGTCGATTGGGCTGGCGACCATGATTCTTACAAGTCTACCACTGCTTTTGTTCTTTTACTAGGTGGCAATCCAATCTCTTGGTCTTCAAAGAAACAAAGGATGTTATCTCGTTCTTCAACAGAGACAGAATATTGTGCTGTCACTTCTACCGCTGCTGCTTTGGTTTCTCATCTCCTTTCTGATCTTGGTATCACTCTTCAACAATCTCCCACTATTCATTTTGATAATTTAAGTGCCACATATTTGCGTGTTAATCCCCTCTTCCACGATCGAATGAAGCATGTCGCGTTGGATTACCATTTTTTTAGGTAAAAAGTTGCTGATGGTTCTCTCAAAGTTCATCATGTTAATACTCACTCCCAGTTGGCTGGGTTCTTACAAAACCTCTCTACAAAAGTCGGTTCCTTTATCTTCGATCCAAGATTGGCATTTCAGATGGAATTGCCATCTTGCGAGGCTCGTATTGAAGCTCAATCATAGAAGAGCTATTCTTTAGCTGTTGTTATCTTTCTATTCAAATATTTGATTTGATTGCAACTTACCTGACTATATTTTGCGGGATATTCTTTGTAACTGTTTGGGATGTTTATGATCTATATGAATCCCATTCAATGTGTTAAAAAATAAGATCATTTTTATTCAGCAATTAATTCTCTTTAGGTCTCACAGAGATGGAAGGTAGCTGGTTTGAATGGCCAAATTACAAGTTTCATGTGCTTTTCTCATTAAATTTAGTTTTGTGGATATAATTAGCCAAATCATAAGCGTCTTAAAAGTTTTCTATTTGTCTGGGTTGAGAATCTGAATTTGAGCATTTCGATTTCTGGACGCCAGGTTTAAGTTTTCTGCTGATGCTCTATAGCATTTACTGGTAAAAATCACCAAGTACACGTGAACCTAATTGACATTAGTGTTGTTGTACAAAATCACATCTTTTTATTTTATTTTTAGTCGCCCTGTTCGTTGACAACAGATTTTACTTCGGTGCAGTGCAGCACTGACGGGCAGCTTCCATGTGTTTTGAATGCTTTAAACCAAGGGTTTTGTCTAAAACTGCAGAAGAAGGGTAAGAGTCGGCATTAGGAAAAGGATCGCGAGGTCTAAATTTTAGGGTCAGAGTGCTTCACGTAGGTAATTTCATCAGGACTGATCAGTGTTTTTATATATGTGCTTCGATAATGCCCAATATACTGCCCCTTATTATGGGGCCTCGTTATCTTACATGGTTGTAGAAAAATACTAGGCGACCAAACTTGCATGTTTATGGCTTATCACCAGGAAGATATGCTCCCAGACCTTGTCTATAGATCAATTGTATCTGATTGTAATCCCTCACTGTCCCTGCAATAAGTGAGCATAGATCATTTTTGTTTTTGATTTGATGGGAAAGCTGCTGTTATTTTTTAGTGTGATTATGCAGGAATTCCTTTCACTATGGATGCTGCTTAAACAAAATTCAGAGTCTCAAATGGGATTCTTGCCATTGATTTGTGGTGGGACCTGATTGAACCTGCAAAATCCAATGGCGCTGATCATTCGATTTCCTTAATTCTTGGTGTGTAAGCACAGAACTAAGTTAACTGATAAGATCGTCAGCATTGGTTTAAAAACTTCTTATAAAAAGAAACCATGAGTAAAGGTAGCTAGCTACCCTGCTAAACATTGCTGACCCAGAGATCCTTTTCCAATTATCATAAAAAAAGATCGTCTCCAAGCTTACCTGTGTTCATGTAGCTGAACACTCTTCACCTTTAGAGTTGCTGAAAGTGTTCCTTGTCATTTTTGTCCGAAATATACAAATGGGTCATGCCTGATTACCATTGTATGGCATGAAAGCAGTTCCTGTTTCAGGAAAAAAAACAAAGGCAATTTTGGCCTACATCGCTGAGTTTTGATTTATCTCACTGCTAGCTAGTGATTACGAAATAGGGACATCATGAGAGATTCCATGACACTTTTACATAAAATACAGTATAAATGTAAGTGGAATTGAGCACTAAAAATCATGTTAATTATAATGATACCGCTACGTGGTTTCTAGAACATTTCATGTGCCATTGCATATAAGCACCAAGAATATCAATGATACCAACTTCAACAATATTCTATGCTAATCCTTAACATATTGATATGGAATGAGACTGCAGATTAATGTTCTTCCTTTGTATTTACTGGTAGTTTTTTCCATCCTCCAATCATTATCGGCATGCTTCGTTGATTCTTTCTCAAAAAGTTTCGGCTGGCTAATGTAGTTGGTTCGGATACGAGTTTCTCACTGTTTCGAGTGTTTTCATTTGCTGCAAAACAGCTATCACAAAATTGAGAGTAGATTCTATCCAGAACATCAGTCTCAGTGTCACTTCCAAACCTAAATAGTAAAACCCAAATACTGGAAACTAGTCACGTCCATGTACAAGAATCGAGCCTTAGAGAGCCTTTTTTTCCCCAATGGAAGAAGCTTTCAGTAGGTATATTTCTTGGACCACCTTCAACAAATTGAGATTAAATTCATTTTTTTCCAATGAAGTTCAAAGTAAGCCAGTCATCTATACTAAAACTAGAGGATTCTTGAAATTAATTTACTCCTCGAGACCTGGCCTGGAGTCTGGAACCATCGTGGCTAAAAAGAAAGGACGCTACTTTACTCGTTAACTATGTACAAGACAAACGCCTCAAGTCCTTTAATTGAAAGAAGTATTCAGACATGGTTTCAAAGCACACAACTTCCTCGTAGCTCTTTTCTCCAAAAAGAAAAACGAACTAATAGCTAGAGCCTTTAGCTTTATTTTATTCAATTAATCACGGAAAACAGAAAGCCTGTACCACAACGTGTTTTTACCTATCCTGTTAAAAGCTGTAGACCTGGCATCTCCGGAGATGTCTCGGAACAAAATTTAAGCACAAATGGCTTCCCTAAATTAAAAGGATTTGCTTTTAATAATTCTAAAAGAAAAATGATGGCTTTTTAACCAAGTATCGGCTCTACTTGCAGGGCACAGAAATGGCATGGAGAGAATCTAATGGATTGATGTTTGAAAGAGACAGCGTAGCTGTAATCTCAGAACCTCGAATTTTATTGGTATTGATTCCTAAGCGCAGTTCACAAAGAATGTAATCAGAAGACTTCCTTCTTTTGATTGAGTGATCAGAGTACTTGAAATATGAATTCATCAGAGACTTTGTGTTGCTGGCGGTGGTGTAAATGCTGTCATGTGGTGCGTTCAGAATGATGGAATTTTCAAAAAGCCATGTCCTATTTGACATTGTGTAATAAATAAAATCACAGAACCATTTTCAGAAACCTTCGCCTTTGAAATACGGAAGAATCACAAGAGTAAGTTCCAATACCGTTTCAGGAAACTGCCACTTTGCATATGAGCGACTTTCAGATCACATCTCTGGTGCCTGGAACTCAAACCCACCATTGCCACAGTTCCACTTGACCACCCATCAAACTCCATTAGAAATACAAAACATGTATCCAACCGGGCCCACTTCTTAGCAGTTATTACACTTAAAAATAATGTTATTTAATAAATTTCATATTTTAAAAGTATGAGAAGAAAAAAGTATGTTATTTTATTTTAAAAAAATAATAGCATTATTGTATTAATATTTTTAATTTAATGTGATAATTCTTTTTTTAAAAAAAATCCCATCCTTTTGCTCTAGCGGCATAAAAGTACAAAATTCTAAACAAAACAAAGCATTTTTCCCCTCCCTTTGAAAACATAAAAAGAAAATCTTGTAGCTAGGAAAAAAAAAACATTTCTAGGTTTCTCTTGAATAACCATACAGAAATTATGAATGCCAGCCTTTTGTTGTGTTTAGTAGTTGATGTTGGTTTACGCATCCACAAGTAAATTATTGAGTTTTAGTTCCAGGGTTTTACAGTATTTCTTACAAAGAAATTTAAAAGAATTAAAAATTAAATTAATTTTAATCAAGAGGAAAGTATAAATACATAAAAGGGTTAAAAAACTTTAGCCACTTAGGAAAAACAAATAATTCTGAATAATAATAATAGTAATAATAATATGTAAGGAATAAAATAGACCCATTTAAATAAAAAATAAGATAAAACATAAAAAAATCTCAAAAATAAAATAAATTAAAAATAGTAGTTTTCAAATCTAAATTTGATGGTCTTTCAACAAGTAGACCCGTCATAAAACATAATCAATTAAATATTCATATAAAACTTGAACCCAATTTAATAATTATTTAAGCTATATACTTGTTTTTTTGAGATTAATGAATTTTTTCTTAGTATTAGACTTATCTCTATAAATATATGTTTAAGATATTTTATTTAGTCCACTCACAACAAATTATTATATAACAACTCAAATTCCTTACAATCTCATGCAACAAAGCTACAAAAAATATAAAGAAAATCTTATTAAACAACAAAAAATTAAAAGTTTTTTTTTTGTGTGTGTCTATGTGTGTATATATATATAAAAGAATCATTTTAATCCAAGAGTTTAAACTGTTAAATAAAATTCTAAGACATGATTTATATTATTTTTTAATATATCTTTTTAAATAAAAACCCTTTAAACTTAAAACTTGTATAGATTTATTTTATCTTGTATTTAATTTTTATCAAATAAATAAAAATAATGAGATTCAAATTCATGAATGTTTAGTCTTTAAAGTTTTTATACTATATCAAAAAAATCATCTTAACTGAATAGTTTAAACTATTAGATAAAATTTTAAAATATAATTTATATTATTTTTTAATATATATATATATATATATATATAAATGATGGAGATTCTCAAGAGATGTCTACAAATTTTAGAAAAAAAAAACTTTACAACTCGAAGTTAGTTCCCTTCGTTTCTCTCCGACCATTCAACCAAAAAGAAAGCCGCACTACACCTGGTATTCCATATTTTCATGCTTTACATTTCCATGGTGGGGGATGCAATAAGCTTACAATTCACTAGCTCTCTGAGAGGGGTGAAAACGCGTAGCGAAGATGCGCTTAAAAACATCAAAATTCAACTTCTACCAATAGAATTTCAAAGCAGTCGGTATTCAGCCCTTGAAAATAAGGGGCCTTGAAATCCTGGTGTCATCGTCCACAGAAAATGGTGAACAAAGAGTAGTGACACCACTGCAACTCCGAGAAAAATCATCACTCTTCACATGCACATGTCCTATTGGCTTCCCATCTGATATGCGTTGACATGTCCATCACGCACCAATCCATGCCAAAATAAACTTGAACTACTTATTTAGAACCCTATTGTAATTAGAGACTTCAGTTAATCATATATGCCTTGGAGACCTTTCCTTTCACCGTATATCGATTCGCAAGCAATAATACTAGAGCTTCACATTCCTCACATATAAGCTCTCTACTGGGAAAGAATTAACAGTGACTACTAAAAATCATAGCAATAATCTTATGCTAAAATGTATATATGTATTTATTATTTTTTGGAAACCAAACCACCTATTCCTCTTGTGCTAAAAGTTGGCAACTGTAGAGGAAAATGATGCACTCCAGACTAATTGCAACAAATTGGCATCTGGGGGTCAAGAAAATCAGATATTTAAAGCGAAGGTGAGGTAGGGCTACAGGCTATGTGAATGAAACCATCATAAGTGATTGAAGGAAAAAAAGAAGAAAGAAACCTTGATTAATTAGGAAAAGGAAACGAGCGAGGACACAGACAATAAACGAACCACTGCACGACAAAAGCTAGCGCTGGTAATCATGATGAAATTCGTGTCCACAGTCGATCAACAGTTTGAATAAGTCATATAAATCTACCAACAGAAACCACATTAAATATTTCCTCAAATAAAAACAAAGAGACAGGATTTGTCAAATGATCAAATCAAATTAAAAGCAGGTCAAACATCTTTCACAATGTCAGTGATCAGTATATTCCAAAATGAAATGCACCCCCCTAACATCCCATGTGCTGTGAAAAGAAACAAATCCATGAGCTTTGTATCAAGTCTCTGTTTCATACATGATGCTTTTAAAATAACATTTTTACTTGAAAATATTTTAAGATATAAAAATTTGATGAGTTTTTTTCATGAGCTTGTATTATATGCAATTACAAAAGCTCTCTCGAACATGCCAGATAAGCATTCCAAATAAGTATTCAGAGGTGCACCTCCAACAGTAATGCATCACTCTAATGGCGTGCTCCAATAAAGTTTAAAGAACTGCTAACAACAAAAGCAAAAACCTACAAAACCAACCCCACGCCTCTCGGCACCGCATCAAAACCATAAACCAGACCTCGTACCCTCACCCTGCAGTTAATTCTCTTGGGGTTGCTAGTTGCTACCTATTACACAATTACATATGCAAAAAACAAAAAAAGCAGGAGAGTTTAACATCGACAGGATAATAACTTTTATTCCTCACCCTTAATCTGGATGTAGATATATTACAAGACACGCACCATACACGCCACGTGCATTCCTGCAAACCCTAACCCCTCAGCTCCTACGTTTCGCCTATGCAAAGCATTTTGGCAAAAGTTTAGCTGCCGTGTCTATCTTGTACCAAGAACACTCAACATCGATCACAGCCCTACTCCCTATAAACAGTGATCGAAAATTTATCAGTCCAGTGAGTCGAGTATTTAGCTTCTGCGGTTTCAGTTAGTTTTCTTATTTACAAGGAAAATTCAAAGGACATGATGATAAGTTCCATGCGAAAGAGGACCTTCGTTAGTGCTAGTCAGACATAAAATACAGTGATTCTTCCGGTAAAATTAGTTATGCGAACACTTATTTCAAGTGAGAATGACTATTCTACTTTTTGCCAAACAATTGCCATTATATTCAGTAAGACATGTCATTTCAAAAACGTAATACTCACAAGTATGAATCCAAGAAAATGATCAGTCAGCCCGTAAATGACACTTCCGAACAAAAATATCCAAAGAAAATGACAACATATTTAAACAAAGGGTATTTTAAAACAAGCTAGCTACAAAGCTTATCAATGCAACAAGAGAATTTATCATATCCATATTTAACATGGAGATTCACAATATGCTAGGAAAAAAATGCCCCCAGGTGGCCATGTTAATGTTTTTGATCATTCAAAATGAAACACAATGTGCATCCACAGATCTCAAAACCACCACTAATCTTTCAACCAGATAATGAGCACAAGAATATGTTTCAGTACCTCTCAAGTACATCGGCATAATGCTGCCATCTGCTGTAAATATGAAGTGTCCACTAAAGCATGACACGAAACAATCTTCATAGGACTGCTGTTGTTCCATATGCATACATGATTTACAAAAGTGGCATGCAGCGTATCGAAAACAATAATAATGTTACATCTGAGAATATGTAAAGAAGGAAAGATAATCATCCACACGACAAAATCTATCTATTTATAAACAATGCTAAGAGATCTGATGGGGGACAGCATGTCAGCTCGCGGAAAGGAAAAGCCCAAGCATGGTTTAAAATACATACCGACTCTTTAAATAATCCATACTAGCCAACAACTGTACACAAGATTGTAGCCAAAAGGATAAGTCAGATACATCTGAAGCATCTCAAGGAATAAAGTATAATTACAAGCCGAACAGACATCCAGGACAGTAATTATCCCGGTGGGCAGAAATGACACGCCCACCAGATTGACAACACAAGAAAGCTCACATAGTTTATATAGAATATTGTTCAAATATTCCATTCATTGCATGTTTCATTATAATTGGACAAATAAACAACACTAGGAAGCAATAATTCAATTATCCACACCAGAGACGTTGTATTAGCAGGTTCAGTTCACTAAACCATGGTTTAAGCACACAAGTAGTGCCTGGATGATTCCAGAAACGTTGCAAACCTCAAAAGGTTAAACTCCAAAAGATGATACAGGCTAGAAACAATTTTAATATGCTAATTGAGGGGGATGCGTTTCAAAAACCAGGATAACCGAAGCAACAAGTACACCATATAATTCATGTGTGCATGCAATTCCATGGTTGTCCGCATTACAAAAATGTTACAGGTAGCGAAGTAGGAGGAAAAGGACATCCATGTAATGCTCTTTCTTGTTTGGCAATAAATGATAGTGACATGGCAACTACTTCTCATGCTAAAGTCTAAAGCAGCACAATAACGACGATTTCCACATTTACTTCTAGCTGATGGAACCAAACTAACCCAAAAGGAAGTAATCAGTGCAACAAAATGTTAACCAGCAACCAGGAAAGTACAGGGCTGCAAGTAAACAATGGAGGAAAGAAAAATAATCATACAGAGTCATATGGGGAAGTTTTAGGACAAGGTAAGTTCCTTACTATGGGTAAAGCATGAGTGGGATTTTGAATCCATGCAAGACAAATTGCTACATATAAAAAGTTAAGTTCATACCACGATGCCTCTTGATGATGCATCGTACTTTACACTGTAGATCTCACCTTTGTAATACAAATGTTTAACTAACCAAAAGAGCAAGGAGACGGAAAGATTAAAAAGAAGGCGACAACTTCAAGAAAACAAATAGATTTTTTTTTTCATCACAGTTTCAGAACTAAAACATCTTGTGGAACAGGATTTTTGGGATTTTATTAGCTATCTTTTCTAAAATTTGATACAGGAATTCTCTACTAGTGAGATAAGGCAGCTTCTTTGCTATGTGAGGATCCTCAAAGTGCAATTACAAAAGGCAAATAGAATTGAGGAGTGAGAATGCTAAAACCAAGAAGCTGAAAATTTCAAAGATGGAATATATGTTAATAAGGTACAAATCAAGGGGAAACTTACCAAAAACCTATTGATAATAATTAGCGGACCTAAGAAAAATTAGACAAGAATGTTACTCCTTCATAAACCTTAATTTATTGGATTTCCAAAGGCCGAACCTCCGAGGAACCCTCCAGCAGAAGCACCATAAACATCTGAAGGATCGAGAATCGGGGTAGAAGAGGCCCCATGTCTCCCTGTGCCGCCGCCGCCACCGTTAGCAGCACCCAAATGCAATTCAGATATATTAGGGAACCCATCTCTTGTTTCAACTCCTTTGTCATACAGAAACCCTTTGAAAACATGACCACCAATCTTCACCACAGCCTGATACGCATACTCGTCTTCACCATCTTCCACCAATCTTGTCACTCTAACACACCTGAAAACTGCTGGTGCAGTTACTTGCACCGGCAATCTCTCTTCAAAACCTGCATCTGCAAACATAATTCAACAAAAACACTAAGAATTTCACGTTTACATTACCAACCCTAAACCTTTCTCTTAAGCAAGAGAAAAAACAATAATAGTCAAATGTTAAACTCAAAAACCTTGGTGACTAGAACTCGTGTCATAGCTCCTTGGAGGAGTCGTATTAGAAGTGGAAGTATGAGAAGTAGTAGTAGTTTGAGAGTTTATAAGCCTAGGTTTCTTGGAACCAGAAGTAGACCCAGTGGAACCAGCACCACCACCAGCAGTTGCTATTAGCTGACGCTCTCTCCTCCTCGCAGCCGCTACCCACGTGCTCTTCACATGAGTCGCACAATCAAAACCACGGCTTTTACAGCACGTCCTGCACCTTCTATGGCTACAATCTTTCTTCGCTTGGTTTCCACAATCCTCACACGTAGTTGTAGCAGACGATGATGAATTCCCTCCAAGATTTCCACTACCATTACCACCACCACTTCCACTTTGTAGTAGAAGATTCGCTGTTGAAGAATTATTGTGATGATCAATAATCGAAGGGGTGGTGTCAGAACCTTTCTTGATATATTGAGAGCCTTGGTTTTGCCAAAACTGATGAATTCCACCAATCTTGTTTCGACCATTATGCAACAAATCTTGATCATCCATGTTTTGTGGCGTAAGACAAGGCGCTGATGTAAGGAGTGGAATGACACCAACACCTACCCCAACACCAAGAGCTGTAGCATTGGGAGCATTGAGTGGATCTGCTGTTGAAAGATTGATTTGCTCATGATGCTGGTGGTGGTGGTGGAAGGGAGCAGCAGGAGCCACAACGAAGACATCGCGAAGGCCAACCATGCCTATATCTGGAGGGAGGCTATAGTTGATGGACCTGGATGAGTTTGGCCATGTTGTACCGGATGCTTGGCCGGCGGATGCATCAGCAGCGGTGGGACCGGCATTGAAGCCGAGTGAGAGGTCGTCTGGACCAGCGGTACGGATACCGGAGGAATTAGAGGTGGCCCAGTCAGCAAAGGCACCGGTGTCTGATAGGAGCTGCCTAATCCTTGTAGTAGCCACAACTGATAATTTTGTAAGAAATAAGAAAAAACAATATTATATATATATACACGTGTGTGTGTGTGTTATGTAAGTAAATATACAAGATGAGTGCGTTTTTATGATAATTATAGAAGAGAGAGAAGGGAGGATAGATTAGATTTTTAGAAGGGGAAACTAAATCCAAGGATGCGTGTATGTAGGTGTTATGTGATCGAAGTGGGGTCAAGAACTCTGAAATTGTATCAGAGAAAGGGAGATGAGAGAGAGATCAAGAGCAGAAAGAAAGAGATCTTGTTTGTTGNGGGTTGGGGGGGGGGGGGGTCTGTTATTCTTTTCCCTTCTTTTTTTCTCCAAGTAGGACTGGTTGCCGCTACAGTTGTGGCCTGCAGCTGCTGCTAGGCTCTGGGGTTTCTGTTGGTAGAGTAGTATACAGACAATAGGAACACTGAACACAACTGTCACTTTGGCTTTTGTGAGAGCAAGAAATAAATAAATAAAATGCTGGGGCTTGAGAGGGAGAGATGGCTGAGTTTTCTCTGGAAGATGGGGGCAGTGAGAAAGAGAAGTAGAAGAGACTGGATGAGGAGAAGTAAAAACAGAATGCAATAACGACCCTTTACTAAGCTCTAGTATCTCTGTGTTGTGTTATAGATACATTTAGTAGTAGTAGACAACAGTAGTATTTGTTGTCTTGCCGACCCCCCCTCTCTCTTCATAAGATCATCATCATCTTCTTCACTCAGCTCTCTCTCTCTCTCTCTCTCTCTCTCTCTCTCTCTCAATATGGTTTTCCTAGAAAGCGAAAAAATGTGGTGGGTTCCTCTCGACCTCTCTTTCTTCTCTCTCAATACTATAAGAGTTATTGTGACATTATTATTGGAGAGAGTGAGAGAGATAAAAGGGTTCAAAGACTTTTGTTCTCTGGTTTTTGTAATTTTATGAGGCTCTAAAGTCACATGACACCTTTCATTCACTCTGGGAAACTTCTACTCTACCCTCGGAGTACCACTGTGCCATGTGTTCTCCACACTCTCTCTCTGCGCGTGCATGTGCTTCCACCACGTCGTGAGTGGAATGAAGAGGGTGGAGGGCAGGATTCTAGTCCTTTTGTAGAGCGTTGACGATGGGATAAGGCCAGTTTTAATTCAAATGATCAGTCGTGCATTCAACCTGTGATTAGGTGATTTATTGTGAATTAACTGTGAATTAACTGAGGCACACGCTCAGGATAATTACGGGAAAACTTGTGCTATGACCCTAATAGAACAAATCCATGTGAATAGAAACAACTCATTCATCGATTAGTGCCATTCTAAAGGTTCGTTTGGTGTACTAGTTGCTATCATTTTGGTTATGATTTTTACTGTGGTTGTATTTATAATTATTGTTAAGATTGAAAGATGTTTGTGGCATATAATCTTAACACCACTCAAAAGCCATTTATAAAATCCAAAAACTTTAATTTGTGGCGTTTCGATTCTGCTGTTTAAACAGCTTCCAAAACATTGCTTGTCATAATTTTAAAATTCTTAGAAACCTTTTTTTTTGGGATTTTGGAAGAGAACTCGAGAGGACAGAAGCCCTAGTGAGTTTCCTTGCTTGAGATAGGTGTCGTTAAGGTTTCTCTGATACCTGGATCATCGGTGGGGGCCTTAAATCTTCATTTAATATTAATTAGGTCATTGCCACCATAATTATTATACACTTGACTATGTCTATATAATGGATGTTTTTAAAGCGGTGATCATTGCTGTTAAAATCAGGAATTGATTCATAAGATTATACTATTTAGTATATAAATTCAAATTAAAAACTCAACAATTAATAAAATCAGACAATCGTGTACAATTTTGCAAAATGTAGTCTGTAAGGCCAAAATCCACCATGGACTTTCTACAAACATGTTTTCCACACCATCTTCTCCGTTGCCTCCCAATCCCATAGCAAGACCTTGTAAAAATAACACTAACCCCTTTTCAGAATCTTCTCCAAGAGTCACAAACAATGGTTCTTTCCTTGATTTTGGAAAAAAAACCCGCCTCCGAATCCTAGATCTGTTCAGTCCTTTTTTGTCCTCTGATAATATACGTTCTGGGTCTGTTTTAGTGCCACCATTCTCGAGGAATGGTGGTAGTGGCGGTGGTGATTGCAGTAATAGTAGTGTTGATTTCCCTGGTGATTATCCATTAGATGTTTTATCTTTTGTTTCTTGATGACCCCTCTTCAAAAAAATAAGGGCTTTATGGACCAAAAGGTTCAATTGAGTGGTTATACGGTTGCTCATGAAGATAGCCATCTGCATAGAAGGAGATTTCAGAGAGTGATGTGTGTTTTGGTGCTGAAGATGGGTATAAGCCTTGTTTGTATTTTGCTGGAGGGTTTTGCAAGAATGGAGAAGGTTGCAAGTTTGTTCATGGTGGTGAAAATGTTGTTGAGGTTAACGGTGGTGGTGTTCCTGTGGGTTCACCAAGGGAAATGGAGGAACATTACTTGCAGCAGCAAGAGGAGATGACGATAATGAAGGCTGCACATCAACATCAGCAGCAAAGGTTGGCTTATAACAAGTACATGAATTTTTTGTTGCAACCACAGAATAAAACCGAGATGTGTATTCAAGATTACTAATTTTGCTTCTAGTTTGCCTTCTCCTCGTATAACGTGTCAGATTTTCAATTTCAATCTGTTCTACTGGTGGGATCTTGGTTTCGTTTGGTGTACCTGTTAATTTCGGGTCATTATTGTTCAACCAAGTAATCCCTTATTTATTTTTATTTTTTGTAATAACAGTTATCCGGGCCGTTTTATGACTAATCTCTCCTGTTAATAAATTAATGATTATATAAGTTTTTAGTGATTTTAAAATTTATAATATATAAATAAATAATTTTTTAAAAATAAATTTAAAATTTAACAAATTAAATTATACTTCTTACAATTATAAAAATAAAACTAATGGTACGTGAAGTTCAGAATAATAAAATATATTAGGTTATGTTTTAGCCAACTTTTTTATTTATATATACGCGGCAGAACACAGTAGTAATGGTAGGGATTATAATATTAAAATAATCATATATTAATTTTTTATTTTAATATATACATGTTATATATTCTATATTATGTCCTCTCAAGTTGAGTTTGGGAGATCGACCTGAAATTTAAATCAAAAAGCAATAAAAGATGCAACAGGAAATGGTTTAGTGAAGACATCGACAACTTGATTCGAGAAGAAACAAAATGAATCTTAATCTCCTTCTTGGCAACACAATCGCGGACAAAGAGATAATCTATTTCAATGTACTTAGACGAGCATGGAAAATAAGTCACGTCAAGATTATCACGCCAAATGGTAGGAGTAGAAACTAAGAGAACTTGCAGACCTGTTAACAAGTATTGAAGCCAAATAACTTCAGCAGTACGATCAATAGGGGCTTTATACTCAGTCTCAGTAGAGCAGTGAGAAACTATGAAAGACAAAATAACCACTCATAGATTTACGATCATCAATACTATTAGCCCAATCTACATCTTTAAATTCATAGAGAGCAAAAAAGAAGCCTTGAGTAATATGAAAATCATATAATATCGTGCCTTTAAGATTGTGTAGAATATGCTTAATTACGGCTCAATGAGAATTTGTAAGAGCATGTATAAACTGACAAACTCTATTAATAATATATATATATATATATATGGATAGGTGTAGATAAGATATTGAAGAGCACCTATAATTTAACGAAATCATGTAGGAGCAGAGAATGAGTGATCCAGCAATATAGTGACTTTCGAAGGGGAGATTGGAGTATCAACTGGTTTACGGGAAGTCATACCAACTTGGGTGAGGATGTCAAGAATATATTTATGTTGATGTAGCATTAAATCCATACCGGTAGACTGAACTTCAATACCCAAAAAGTAGTGAATAACACCTAAGTCACGAAGTTTGAACTCGAAGCTTAATAACTGTATTAGGTGATGAAGCATAACAAAGTTGCTACCCGTAAGCAGAATATCATCAACATATACTAGGAGATAGAAGATATTAGTACCATCATAGAAGATAAACAGGGAGGTGTCAACCTTGGAAGCCCGGAAACCATTGGAGAGCAAAAAATCACTTAGACAAGTGTATCATGCTCTCGATACCTATTTCAAACCATACAATGATTTGTGCAATCTACACACATGAGAGGAGAGAGAAGATTCAACAAAACCTGGAGGCTATTTCATGTAAACCTCTTCAATAACAATGTCATTAAGGAAGGTATTATGAATATTATGCAAATAAATCTTTTAATTTCATGAAACTGTGATAAAGAAAACTAATTGGACAGTGGCCTCCTTAATAACTGGACTAAAGGTTTTAGAATAATTAATGCCTTCCTGCTAGGTAAAACCTTTATCAATAAAATGAGCTTTATAATGCTTAATATTACCATCAACACAACTTTTGATCTGATATACCCATTTATTGCCAATAATGTTCATCAAATAATGAAAATAAACCAAAGACCAGGTACAATTAGAGCGCAAAATGGTGATCCCATCACATATAGCATTATGCCAAATTGCATACCGATTAACATCAGAAAATATAAAAGGCTCAAAAAAGAGAGAATGCAGTACCTGTATAGAGGCAGAGGTGGTGGCAGTTAAAGCAACCAAATTTGCTATATTTTACTATCGCGTCTGAGAATCATAGGATGTCTGCTAGATACTGGTAGAGATATAGAGAAAGATGGTGGCAGTAGGGAGACTTATGGTAGTTGATAAAAAGAGAGGTTAACCATAAGTTGCAAACCAGCTGGAGAGGATGATGAATAAGCAACCTCAAACACAGGATTGTTAGTAGAGGAGAGGCTATAAATAGAGACAAAATCTGTAGCAATACTAGCCAAGAAGGGCAAAACAAAGGAGGGACTAAAGAGTTCCCCAAGACCAGGAGGAGATGAGACCAATTGACAAGCTGAATTTGCATCAAAATGGTTAAATAAACAAGCATGAGAGGATGGTTAAGGGATGTGCGGAGGCTGTGGTCGAGTGGCTGTTTAGAGTGGCAGAGAGGAATGTTGGTGGCTATTTGGGTGGTTGTTGGAGCAAAGTTAGAAAGGTGACAATAGTGGCTTGGGTGGGGGTTATGTGCAAGACCTTTGCAATCTGCTCAAAATTATCATAATGAAAACACATGTTTATGGAAGTGGATATGACGAGAAATATAAATACGGAGAAATGTTATATCAAAACATTGATAACCAAGATACGAAGAACTATAACCAATGAATACACATGGAGAGGAATGAAAATTCAATTTATGATTAATATATGGATGTAGAAAAGAAAAACAAAGACACCCAAAAATACGTAAAAAATGATAATTAGAAGACCATTAAAATAAACAGTCAAATGAAAATTGATAGGCAAGAACAAGATTAGGCATGCAATTTATAAGATAAACAAAGGTTTCAAAAGAATAATTCAAAAAAAAAAGGTGTTTTACATTGCCTTAAAAGAGTAAGACCTGTTTCCATAATATGCCTATGACTACACTCTATTATTCCATTTTGTTCATGAGTGTGAGGACAAATTAAACGATGATGGATATTAATGATCTGAAAAAAGATGGATAGTTTGTGGTATTCACCGCCCTAATCAATTTGAACAGATTTTATTTTTAATGAAAACTAACATTTAACAAGAGTCTAAAATTAATGAAAAAAAAAGTAAACATCAGACTTGGCAACGAGAGGATAATACCATATATATTTAATATAAATATCAACAAAGTTAACAAAATAATAATAGCCATTTGAAGAAAAAAGGGGAGCACTATCCTAAATATCACTAAAAATTAATTCAAGCGGAATAGAAATTTAGTGATCCGTAGGTCCTAAAGACAAATGCGATGACTTTTTTAAATAACAACTTTGACATTGAAAATTAAGATGTTTTATTGTTACAAATGACCTTATTTTTCAAGACTCACAATTAAAAAATATGTGAAGTAGGATGACCTAGTCGATAATGCCATAAATCAGCAGAGGCAGAAGTACAATGAGACCAATAGGCTTGAGGAATTAAGGTGATGAAAGACTTGGTCAGGGTATAGAGAGCATCTTTACTTTGACCTGAGAGAAAGAGTTCATAGGTGTTGAGATCCTTAACATAAAACACACGAGTGTGAAATTCAAAATAAATATTATTATTAAGACAAAATTTCTTAACAAAGTGCAGAGGTTTTGTGATTATAGGAACACGAAAAATATTAGATAATATGGTGGATATATTTTTGTATGACCAAAATGAGATATAGAAAGGCTCTTACCATCACCAACATACAAATTATCATTACCAAGATACGGTTCTAAAGTAGTCAAGGTGGCAAGATTAGATGTGATGTGGTTATTGACATTAGTATTCGAAAACCAATCAATAGAACCGGTGGAGGAGAGATTGTGCTACACCAGATTAGCAGTAGGCTATTGGTCATAACCTCACTACTAGAATTGAGGACAGTAGGGAGCGGTATAGCTGAAATTCTAACAAAGTTGGTAGCATGGATTCTGCCCCTATTGTGCTGCCAATTGCCCTGTTATGAGCCTTGTCGACTGTCATCAAAGGAGAAGCTTTGAAAGATGCAACGATCAGGTTTAGAACTAGCAAAATGGTTGTCTCTACTACTGGACTAGTTGGGGCACGAGCCACCATTGAAGTGGCCCCTACTGCTGCCAGAATTGCTAAAGGTCTAGCATTACGTGACAAGGGTAGATGATGGAGTGCTAGGTGTGGGCAGCAGATAAGCATGAATGGCAGCTGAAGATTTATGAAGAAATTTATGGGTGAGGAGATAACTGTGAAGATCTGTATATAATAAAGGTTCAATCTTAGTAATAAGACTTGTAACTAAGTCTTTAAACTCTCCTCAAAGACCACAATTGAAATCTTCAAGAGAGATTGGTCGGCCAATAGCAGCCAATTCATCAATGGCCTTAGTTTTTTTTTTTGCATAAATTAAGTTACAGATTCATCACCCTATCAAAGATCCTGAAAAGAGCTATAAAGTTGTATAATACGAGAGTTTGAGGTGGAAACGAGAGCTCGCTTAAAAGTACGTGAAGCAGAACAAGAGCTTTGATAGCCAATAACTAGATGCAGAACTTCCATGGATAGGGAGGAAAGAAGGGTACTCAGAATAAGTTGGTTATGTTGTTTATAGGAAAGAAAAGGTAGATTGATGTGAAGAGAGGTGTTATCTCCAATAAGAACATATAGAGATGGACATATGTTGGAGCCATCAACAAAACCAAAAACTCCTTGACCCTGGAGATATGACAACATTTGTATATGCTAATATAAATAATTGGTGTTTGTTAATTTGAGAAAAATGACTTGATAAGTATGAGATAGGGAGACGATGCTTACAATAACAAAGACAATAGTTATATCAGACATAGGCTATATGCTAGTGATATTGTGAGTGTTGAAAAGAAGTTGTTCTCTAACTATGGCAGAGAAGAAAACAGGTGGTGAGGCAACAGAGGAGCCACTGCAGGAGAAGAAGTCTGCACTACCAAAAAAGAATATTGGACTGCCGGTGCTGTAGAAGAGAGAGAGGTATTGAGCAGTTGTTTCATTGTAGAGAGAGATACGACAATAGAAAGGTTGGTTGTGAGGAAAATGTTTTAGTTATTTTAAAGCTCTGATACTAGGTTAAGAATAATAGAATATATTAGGTTCTGTCTTAGCCAACCTTCATATTTATATATATGCGGCAGAATAGATATGAATTATAATATTGAAATAATTCTATATTAATTTTATATTCTAATATATACATGCTATAAATTCTATACTAAGTCATATGTTAACTTAGAAACATTGTATAGGACATTAAAATGATGATCTGAACGTCAATTGCAAAATAATGAACCCCAGTATGAATAAGCAGTATGAATAAGGTTCCTCCCCACCTCATGCATTATTGTGGTTTAATCTTTTTTACTAAAAATTTTAGGATTGATTTGTTACATGCTTGATGCTGCCAGCCTGATTCTTTAATGCTGACATCATGCCCTGTGACCTCAACTACAGCAGGAGAGAATGATCATATGCATTCATAATAGCAGGAGAGAATAAAGTAAGGGAGGGATTACTCTGTACTCTAGAATTATATATTCCCTCCACTAATCCAATAAAAGAAATAAAAAACCTAAACTATATGATGCTAGATATGGATTTAGCTTTCGCGTTTTGAAAATATAATTATATCAATCTTAAATTTTTATGAAGTTCTAACGCCTTATTATACAATCTTCAACGGCCACAAGGGATTGCTTGTTTTTTTATTAGGTAAACTCTCGATACTATCAAGGGTTTGTTGGAACATTATCACGTAAGATCGTGAGGTTTCGGGAGGAGGAAGAAAGATAGAAATTGCATAAAAGAAAAGGATTTTGGAAGTTATCGTTAAACGTTATTTTAAATCTTAGAAACTTGAGGGCTGTTTTGAAGAGTTTCTAATTTAAAGGGACCGAAATGGTTGCTGAATATAAAAATTGAAAAAGGAAGACTCTCAGTTGCCCTTCATCAGGACGTGTGATGCACGTTCTCGCACATTATACATTTTTCTGTCAAATACAAGATAAAGATTAATAAACATGGAATTTTATATAATATTTTAATAAACGTCTTCATCGCCGCTCCGCAGATCCATGTACGTAACCTGATACGCTGTGCTGACTGGGTTGAGATTTCTAGTGTGTCTACAAAGATTATTTTTTAAGATTTATTTTTAATTTTAATATATTTAAATAATTAAAAAGATATATAAAAAAACTAATTTCAGATAAAAAAAATTAAAAATTTTGAGAACACGTGGCGAGCAACAGCGTTACGAAACATGCTCTTCATGTCTGATTAAGGGGAGAGATTTTCAAAGCTGTCGTTTTGTTTGTAGCATGCTCAATTATTGAAGGCCGAAACACTACTGTTCAACGCTCTCTTTTGTTTAGGACAAAGCTCGCCTTCCTCCTCGCGGAAAATTTTATTTATACAAAATTCAGGGTTTTATTTTCCATGTGGTTTTACATTTGACTGAAGATTTTATTATAAAGCATCCGTGTAACTTTTTGTCTAGATAACTTAATTAACTTACAAAGCACTTCAAGGAATCTCTATCATGCTTATGTCTAGATGGATCAGTTCATCTTCTGGATAATCTATGAACTTTTGTTTTATTCTCACTTAATGAAACTCCCGACTTCATGAAATTGTAAATTTCCTGGTTCGATGGAGAGATTTTGTTGTTATAGCTTATAACATCTAGCATTCTTAAATTATTTTAGGCAATTGATCATCTGGAGGGATCTAATCTTTAATTTCAGCTTTAGTCTTGAACTTTTAAGACATAGACATATATATATATATATATAGAATTAAAAATTAAGTCCTATATATATGCATGGGGGGATCATAAGTCAGTGTTATTATTGCTGGAATTATATTTCTTGGAGCGCATCCATGTAAAGACTTAACGAGGAACATAAGCAGTTGGAAAAATGAAATTACAGGACTAGTACTTAAAGATGGAGTTGTGGGGAAAAGGCAACCTAGCTAAAAACCGCTTAACGTAGACATGAACTCAGACAAATCGCTTTTAACGACAGAGGGGTGTCCTTAATTAGAGTCATTTCAAAGCGTGGTTTGGTGCCAACTTTTGTATTTTAAGAAGACGGCAATGATAATTGAAGTTTTAGGGCACGGGAAAGCGAAAGCGAAGCTCTTCGAGTCCTTTGGCACGCCGTATGGGGCCAAGAATCTCCTCTCAAGTCTCCTCCTTTGTCACTTCTCTTCTCTCAGGGTTTTCCTTCTTTCACCTTGCTCATAATTCTTACCAAAGACTCCTCATGAGCGTGTGTTAATAAAGTCTCTCTTTTTCAAATTCCTTCTTTCACCTTGCTCATAATTCTTACCAAAGACTCCTCATGAGCGTGTGTTAATAAAGTCTCTCTTTTTCAAAGCACGTTCATGTTCCTCTCTTTCAAAGTGTTCATGAATTTGGAAAGCACTTTTTCTCTTGAGCTCCACTCATTAACATGTTGGGTTATGGAGAAGCTGATCTAGCTACCTGCTTAGTATACGCCGTATCTCTCATTAATTATATATTTTAAACCTAAACCATATCAAATTATACGTGTAAGATATTAATTAAAATATTAGTCTAAGGAGGAATTCCTAGTAAAAAAAAATTGTGTTAGACTAGTTAAATAAAATCCTTGTTGAATTAGTTAACTGAAATTCTTGTTACATCATGATAATTAGAGCTTGTAATCTATCTATTATATACAAAATTTAAACGTACTGGACATTAATTAATTAGTAAGGAGTGATTCAAATACTGCGCGTGTTTTAATGCGAAACTTGTGAAAAAGAAAATCTAAAAAATTGACACTTTGATTAGCCTTCTATCAAGCAATTAATTGAACTGAAATATTAAAACAAAATGATATTGCAGTGCCTGTGAACCATGAGATATCATTTTCTTTACTGGTTTTCGGGGAAGGAAAAAGAAAGGGGATAATTTAGTGCTGGCTCAGGATCTTGTTCCGGGCCTCGGATCCCCTATTTGCTAAAATCTCCGGTTCGTAGTTGGTGTGATCATTAGAGGCTTGTCGATTTTATTCTGGTGGTATGATACGGCTAAGCATTTAGGTTCCTCGTGTCAGTTTTTCTAAGAGTCACTGGGAGATTTAAATTCATGTTTCTGTAGTTCCGAGATTTAATTACCAATATCATTTAATTTCTATCTTATTTTTCACCAGCTAGATATTCGGCATTGATCCAGTCATGTCTCGGAAGTAACCCACCGAGCGATTAGTGTGACTTTCGGGCAAACATCCGCACCATAGAAAAATATAATTTTGGGGATAACACACATATCTATGACCTTTAGATTTTTTTTAGCATGCCATCAAGTCACGGATATCATCAAGGAGTATATTTTTATGAAGGAAAACTCAAAGAATTGACCCGTGAACAGCAATGAATGGTGCGTTCTCCACTCTCATCAGTTTAACGAGAAGATAGCGGTCAATAGCTAAAAAGAAAATCTATTCATTTTCTTTGCTGAATATATATATATATATATATGTATATATATATATATGTATATATATATTAGAACCTAGTAAGGGAAAATTGGACGTTATATCAAAGCTCGTAAATGATAGGAATCGGCAGGGTAAAAATGTGCAAAGACCCTTGTGGTCGATTAAAAGAAATGGAAAAAACTGGGGATAGGTGATGAGTTTTATAGAGTTAAGCAGTATATATGTTCAAAACGAGGGGGGGAAACAGAAGCTAAATGTACACAGCACAGTAACAGGAGAGGATCATCCAAAGAAGCACGCCACTTATAAAAACTCTTGAATTAATATAATGGATTGTTTAGCTGTCTAGCAAGTGATGCGACATGGAAACTAGAGAAATTTAAGTGATAACTTTCGAAGAGATAACGTGTGAATAAAGAGGAGGCTAGCTGAACTGCGTCGGAAAGGGACAAATCCAAGGGGATAACTATCCTACTTATGAGGTAGGAGCCATCATGATCTGTAGCTTTCCCTTTCCCACGGTATAAAAACATTACATATAATTAATACCCTGTTTGTGATTAAGTTTTAACTTGTTTTTATTAAATTTTAAAAATATTTTTGTTTTAAATTATTTATTTAATGTATTTTGATTATTTGGATGTGTTAATTTTAAAAAATAAAAAAATATTATTTTAATATATATCTAAATAAAAACTACTTTAAAAAACAATCCCTAAATCACCTTTAAACACACCCTGAAAACTAAGTTCACTACAACAAAGATAATTAAAAATGATAAAGGTTTATGGTATTAATCAAAACAAGAAGCATGGAATAAAGGTTCATTGAACTCAATCATATCAATTATGGCATGAATTGCTCCCACGTAACATAAACTTCTATCCCATGCATCGAAAAGAAAAGGGGTTGGGGTAGAAAAGAAAAGTAGAGAATTAAAGCCGGTGGAAAAAAAGACAAAAATAAAGCAAGATTCTCACAAAATTAGCTTGAATTCATGCATTTGTTTTTAGATAAATCAGGATCACCGATGCACTTTTTAATTGGTATCATAGTGTACGTACTACCTTGCATCGAAGAAGAAAGCCCACAGAATCGTCTTTTTGATAAAGAGAATGCATGTGCTACACTTATACTTTCGATCAAAACTCAAAATCTTGATTTTAAATTACATCGAGTTTGAAAACTATAACTATATGATTAATCATCAATAGAAGACAGAAACTAAAATCTTAATAATTTTAATTTTTAAAAAAACTAAAAGGTATGGATATTTTATTATTAATTAATTCTAAGTAAAATATGCTTTGAATTATAGTAAAATTACTTTTATATCATTTGATTTTTTTAAAAAAAAAATTAAGCCTCTTATTTTTAACACCATAAAAATACTTTTTTTTGTCTAAAAATTAAACATAATATAAAATTATTTATTAATAATTTTCTCGACTTTACATAACCTTTTTAATAGTAAAAATATGTATTTGATTTCATAATTAAAAAATTATAGTATTGTTGAATAAGGGTGTTTTGAGACTTTTAAATTTTAATATATAATGTAATTTTATTTTTGACCTTGAAAAAAACAAGACATAAGCTTAGCATTTTAGGATGTTTTTGTATTTTCATATAAGCAATTAATGTATTTGTGGGAGTCGGGGGCATTTTGATATTTTTTATATTTTTAAAATTCTTTAATGTTTAAAACTATTGAAGCGTGCTCGACACATATTAATATCTGAGTGGCATTCACGTCATTCAGGTGGCACTTATGACGTCACCTAATGGATGCAAACACCATTTTATCCTCTCCCTAGATACACCACTGTATCCCTTTTTATTTGATGTTGTATGTAATTGTTTATAGTATTTGAATTGTTGTTAGTAGTCAATTGATTGTTTCTCTCTCTCCAAACAAATAATATACACCATTATTCTTTTTATTTCTTACTTTTTAATTTCAGTCCTCATTTTATTTATTTCTTATTACATTTCTTTTTCATTTATAGAAGTTTTATTCCTTTTAATTTAGTCTTTTAATTACAATTTCTTATATGTTTGATTTTTTATTTCAGTTCTTATTTTTAAAAAAATTATAATTTTATCTTTGGCACTTTTTTTGAAGTTTTTTTCTTTCAATTTCATCCTTCAATCAATTTTATATTTTTTAGTTTAACCCTCGTTTTTTTAATTTTCTTTTCCTTTTATTAAAGTTATTTTTCAATTCAATTATTCTTTTCGATTGAAAATTTTTATCCCTTTAATTAATATTTTTTCATGGTTTCATCTATTAACATTTAATTTGTTGAGAATTTAGCTTCGTACGATCTCATTGTTTTATATCAGGGTTTTTTTTTAATACTAGTTATGTGATTATCTTCAAGTTTTTTATATGAGCTTATCATGGTCTCATGATATAGATCACGAGTTTTTATATGCCTTTTATAAATATATATTTTTTAGTTATGTTTCTATTTTATTTTTCAAGGTACAGTTCTAATTCATCTATAATTTTTTTTCCATATAGATAAAGTTTATTTTTTAAAATAAAATTTTTTTAAAAAAATTATATTGTTGGTGTGTTCGGCCTTGCGTGATATGTTTTATGGTGTGAGTTTATTCAGTCAATTTCATTATATTTATATTTTCAGTCATGAGTTTTTTTAGGAAAATCATTTATTTATTTATTTATTTAAATAAATAAGTTCAATAAATACAATCGGATACATATATCATTTTATATTATGAAATTTCTTGATCTTATTTACATAAGCTTTTTAATTTACACTCTAAATATTTTTATATAAAAAAACACATTGAAACAACCTATATAATCAGTATTTTTAAAATAAAAAAAACTTGTAACCTATGACATAACATGAGTTAAATGTCTAGTTTTCATCTATAGTTCAACAACAACACGTAGATGCATATGTATTTCTTCTTAACTTTCTATCGTATTCAAAATTCTCTTTCAAAGGCTCAGACTTGAATTATAGTCCTTCTAATTTGCTCATTGCACTAATATTATACAAAGTTTTTACTCATCAATTAATCGAGGAGAATTGAACTTGTGTTAAAGTATGAATTTTATTCAAAATGTTTTAAGTTTTATAATAAATGATTCATTCTTAATTTTTTATCTAATTCTTTTTATTATTATTTATTAAATGATAGCTTCTCTAGCAAAAATATTTGTTTATTATTTTTCTTGAAATCCAACTTTTCAAAACCTTATATACATCACTCAAGAATTAAAAATGCATAAAAGGAGCAAAGGAAGGCAAACAAATACACATAATACTCTCTCTCTCTCTCCCCCCTCTCTCTCTCACACACACACTAAAATACAATGTATATTACTAATTAATAATTAAAAATATATTTTTATCAAGATTTTATATCATTATTTTATACTTGAAATATAAAAAAAATTTTAACTAAAGCATGTTTTATAATAACAGGTCCGATGCCATAAGATACTTTTAATTTTGGGTAAATATTTATTCTAAATGCAGGTATATCACATAAATAAAATGATTGATTAATGAGTTAAAGTACTGAAATTGAAAGGACAAAGAGATGACCAAACTTATAAAAGAGTTGCTGATTCAACCCAAGCTGGAATACTATTTGGTCATTGGATCATATCTGAAACTGTAGATCTTGGATTTAAGTCTGCTTTATATGGATGAAAATCTAAAACATAGACCTAAAACTTTCTTGAAAATGCAAGATTCAATTATATTGTTTAAAAGTCCAAATCTTAGCAACAATATAAAAGTCTAAATCTGTCCTCCAACCTCGACATTATTCAGTGTTCAATCCATATTTTAAGTTTTAGAAGTCCAAAAGACCTCAATTTTTTTTCTGCAAAGTTAAGATAATTTCTTATAATTTTCATGATATAAGTTTTTTTGTATTTTGACGTTAGCAATGGTGTTTTATTCAGATAAAAAGATAAAGATTGTCACCAAATCAAGAGTTTACCACCCGCTTAATAATTAGTCAATAAATCAATAGTTTTCAATTTTGGCTTATAAAAGAAGGTATTTACCATGTATTTAGGCATCCTGATTTTCAGATCAAGATCATGCTCTTGCTTTCTCTTTTTGTATTTTTGTAATGTTTAAGTTTTGTTTCCATTAATATCTTTTTTATGTCTTTCACTTCTTTTCTTTTACTTAGTTAACTTCATCTTATTTATACTTTTATCTTGTTTATTTATGTTTTCTTCTTTCATTATGTTCATATAAGCTAATTATATTAATTTGAAAATGTTACACTAATGGTATAAAAATAATTATAATGTAAACTCAACATGGACTTTAATGTTTGATATTAACATGTTTTGTAATTTTTATCTTATTCACTCTTAATACTTTGCTTGTTAAATAGTTAATGTAAATTTATGTTATATAACACTTGGTACAATAGATACTTGACACTTTCATAGCCAACTATATGGTGTAACCGACGCTATGAAAGGAAATTGATTTATTATTGACATAAGTTATAATCATGAATACCGGATAATATTTACAAATATTAATATTATTCGTATAAGATAACTAATATAATCATGTTAACTATTTATAATCCGATTGGAACCTCCTTTGTGTTTGGTTTCCAATTGAGTAATAAAAAGAGTTTATATTATACTTATTTGAAATACCATTAGTGAATCCTCAAATCTTGACATTTATTATTATCATTGTTTAATCCTTATATTGATTTTTTATTTAAAGGTTCTCATCAACTTATTCTATTATTGTTACTGTTGTTGCTGTTAATAATTTATACAATTAACCTAAATGTAATTTAACTCTGATCTTGCCGGGTTATTTATTATTTCAATACTTCTGTATTTAAAAGAAGATATTATTTTTTTAATCGTATCAGTTATTGTTAAATGATAAGAGCTCCTTTTAAATTTTCAAATTATAATTGTTAAATCTAGCTAGTTTAGAGTAGTTAATTAAAAAAAACCTATAAGTTAAAATATAATTATGATGGGATTTGAAGTTGAATTTTAAAATATATTAATTAAATTAAATTTAATTAACTTAAATATGTTTTAAATAATCTGAATAACTCGATCAAATTTAGCCCAAATTTAATCAAATTAACATAAAAAATAAAAAACAAATGAACATATTTTAATAAAAACAAATGAACAAGTAATCAAATCCATGAATGGACCTAGCGACCCAATAACCATGCTTGTTCCATGTCAATTCATATATCAGATCTGACAATTATGATCATATGGGACGATATCTTTAGATCACGAGCGTGTTAAAAAGATCGACATGCTTCCATAAAGCAACCTCAATGGATCTCAAAACAAATCTTCTCGTTGACTGTGGTGCCTTCATTGATAACGATTTTGAAAGGAATTTATGTCACAGCTCACAGCCAATGAGCCTCATTTTACCACAATCATCGGTGCCCCATGTAACTTCCACATGAAGTAACCTCAATGCATTAGGTTTTTTTTTCCAGCTCATTTGTGTCGAATTAGATGGTAATAGATTCGTGTCCCGCATTTCGTAGCGATCTAGTACTTTTTTTTTTATAACATAAAGATATTACTTAAATTTTTTTTTGAGTATTGAGTTACTATATCAATCAATTGCTAATTTAAATAATTTTAAAAAATATAAAAATAATAAATAAAATAACAAATGAAAAAAACCTTACATGAGATCATCTAGAGTATAAACAAGTCCATGTTAAAGGTGAAATTTAAAAATATTAAAACACAACAACAAAAAAATTCAGTTAAATTCGGTTAACTTACAAACCCCGTAACAATAAATGTAAGATTAAGATAATATTATAAAAAAATAACAACTTAAAAAAAAAAGAAAAAATACAAAGATCAATTTTTAATACATCAAATGCTAAATGATAAAATTAAAATAAATAAATTTAAAAATAAAAAACTAAAGTCAATTCATGTTAACCTTTGAAATCAATGGCTTTAGTCATGAATCCAAGACTATCCTTATAAAAGTCAACTCCTAAACTTTATTGAATCTCTGAAACTTTTAGCAATGAAATCTTGGCCCGAGTTGAATCAAGAAGCTTAATTTTAATTTTAAAAAATAAAATAATAAAAATAATACTAATTTTAAAAACTTACAAAAGCAAAAAAGATAGCAATAAAAAAATAGATTAAATTTGATAGAAAACAAAACCTATGGAGAATGAAATCATAAAAAAAAAGATCTCAAACAAAAAAATAGAAATAAAAAGAATAAGAACCTCATTTGAAATATACAAAAAAAAAAGAGGTGAAATAAAAAAAATATAATTTTACCACTTTAGTGTGTTTTAAATTATTTTTCAAAAAATATGGCTCGAAAAATAGACATGATCGAGAAAAAAAACTGATATGAGAGAGAGATGATAAAAAAAAATACATAGTTAAAAAATCATATAAAAGGAAGATAAAAAATATAAATAAAAATCATAATCACTAATAATATAAATATTTGATGATAATAATAAACAAACCATCAACTTTAAAAAAACTTGAACGAATATTTTAAACCTGGAAAAAATCATAAATTCCCAACTCATCAAATCCTAGATCTAAGGTGAATCAAAAGGCTCCATTAATAATCATTGTAATATTGATTAGTTAAAGCAAATTCAACAAAGAGCAATAATTAAAAAAACCCAACAAAATCTAGGTTATTTTTTTAATAAGTGAAAAATATTACAGAAAAAATAAAAATAAAAATAGTTTAAAATTTTTATCTCAAATAAAATAAATATAATTTAAAAGAATAAGACCTAAATTAAAAAAATCAAATAAAGGGAAATGAAATAGAAAAGAAGTCTTACCTTATAAATTGTTTAAAAATCAATTCAAACATAGGAGGAAGGGATTGAAATATATATATATATATATATATATATAATAACAAAAAGATATAAGATAACCGAGTCATTTCCAAAATCAACAAAAAAATCCATAAAAGGCAAGCTAAAAAAAAAGGAAAAAACCTAGTTTTCAATTGAATAAATACTAAATGATGAAATAAGAAAACGATTAGCTGAGGTAAAGGAAAAAACAAGCTAACAGGAACAAACAGTTTAAACCTTGTTACATCTTAAAAACTTGCAACCCATAAAACTTTATCTAGTCCAATCATTAAGTTTATGAACCATTTTTAAAATATCAAATTTAAAATCTTGTCAAAGAAAAAAATACCAATAAAAAGAATAAAAATTAATTTTATAGAGAAAAAAACCTTATATTGGTTAAATCATAAAACAAAATCAGTTTAAAAAATGATTTCAAACAAAAAAATAGTAATTAAAAGAATGAATGCCAAATTGTTTTAAAAAAATTAAAGATAGATGAAATTGAGAAGTCACACCAATTTTTATAAATTATTCAAAATAAGACAAATCTTAAGAAAAATGAATCAAATCAAAAAAATCAAAAAATTAAAAATTTGTTCTTGAAATTGTAAAAGGTTGGTGTGAAAATCTAAGTTGGGAGAGAGAAGAAAAGGGGGAAGGCAATTGGTGGCGGTACCTAATCTTCATGAATCTTAGAATATGCGTCATCTCATCCAGTCGAGGGTGTTGAGACCTTTCAAATGATGTTTGGTTGCTAGATAATCTCACACGGGTTGCCTGTAAGGCATTTGGGTAGTCCACATGATAGCGCGTGTCATGCATGTATCAACAATTTTTTTAAAATATATTCAATATATGTCTGCTGTAAAAAAACACACACACACATGAGCAACCTTTAAATCTATAATAAAACTAATATAAAATGATTAAAAAAACATTTGTGAGAGTATTAGGTTGATTTTACCTTTAAAAACATTAAAATAGTTATATTATTTTTAAAAAATTGAAAAGATCAAAACATCCTTAAACAATCAACATTATAATTTTTTATTTTACCATGAAAATAAAAGTTAAATAACCAATCTAACCCATGTAATTTTATAAAAGACAATTGTATTTCAATAAAAAGATTACCTAACCTCCAATACCTAAAAGGTTTTTTTAAAAAAAAAACTAGTAACAATATCATGTAATTACTATTTTATAAATAGCACTTCAAGTCTTGAGCTACAATAATTTCTCTTCCATCTTTTGTTTTCTTTCTAGAAAAAATCTAGTTTTGGTAAGGATTCATGGATGGTTCACTTATTTGATGGGATGTATTTTTTATTTGATATTTTACTGTGTTTTTCTAATATATGAATATATTAGAAACTAAACCAAGTAAAATAAATCTAATAATGTTATTTTATTTTAATAACTAAACTTCATTATATACATAAAAAAGTTATTTCATTGAATTTTTGCATTATACATAAGCATTGTGAAATTGCATGATAAACTTTGTTAAAAACAATTAACAGTCTTAACTCAATTTTATTATTGAAGTTTATTTTATAATAGTGAATATACATGTAAAAAGTTGATAATTTGCAGAGAAGATGTAACTTTTTTTTATATGCAAATTTGAAGCTTGTTAAAGTATTTTTTATTTAAAAATATATCTAAATAATATTTTTTTTTATTTTTTAAAATTTATTTTTGATACTAACACTTCAAAACAATCTTAAAATACCCAAAAAAAACAATCTAAATTTTTACAAAAATACTTTTCTCCAAAAAAAAAAGTTGCTGAGCAAAATAGCGTTCCTTAATATTATACCTGAATACTTCCTCTCTATCTCACTCGCTTAGTAGTAAATTTGAATAAAAAAACATAAAATAGCACAAAGTGGTACATAACAATATATATATTTATATAAAAACAGGTATCAATGTAACAAACTATATGACTATTATGGCTGCAACTAGTAGTGATGGGCTGTGAGTGTAGCATAGCCAGGCATGCCAGTCATGTTGGCGTTGCTGCTTATGGGAGTGAAAGCCACCTAAAAGCATTTTTCTTAAAATTCAAGGAGGATTTCAACCAAATCTGATTAGAATAGCGACTAATTTTTTTAAAACAATAAAAATAATAAGGGAGAATAATTTTTTCACATATAATTAATTTAAAATTAACACTAATAACAATTAAAATATATTGAGACAATGATACAAGAAACTCAATAAATATTTGAATCATTGTTTGAGGACTAATTCGAGGTTCATGATTTTTTTTTCAGATTATAAAAGTATTTTTTCTTGTGGTATCTTATGTTAAAGTGAGTTTATATTTGAGGTTTATAATCTTCTCCTTTTTTCTTCCTTTCACCCTGCTGTCGTTTTGGGCTATATATATATATATGGAAAAATGCAAATTTGTTTAAATAGTTAAGAGTATGCCGTCGTAGCTATTTTCTTCTCCTAGACCCCTACGAGGTGCTGTCGAGAATTATACCAAATCACCATTGAGATCAGGAAAGATTACTGTCAACTGTCAAACTTTCCCAAATTAGAAAAGATTGCTTAGCCCACTAGCCAACGTTTTTGTGATTTTCAGGTAATCGATTAGCTTTATGTAAAGCCATCTGCTAAACTGTAAATTGCAGCCTCTTGTATCACCGATTTGCCTCGACTAAACTTCATTATTAGAAACAGTCGTCCTTAATCATTGCATACAAATCAACATCCTACAGAACTCGTCTAGGCCTACTTTTGGACCCTAACCCTACCCGAAACATCACCGGATCGAAGCATACATGCTTTCGGGAATTCCTATTTTTGACATAAAGGTGGATTACTAAGTTACTAAATTAGAAGGATCAAAAGAGTTACTCTCCTGCATCTAGTGTCCTGATCTAGCGGTAGAAGAGGTTTATCTTTTTTTATTATACTTGGATTCGAGCCTTGGCGTGCACGCCTGTCACCCCCGCGGTGTCTTACATGCCTACTGGGTTTGCAGGGTATTCAGTGGGCCGTGGGATTAGTCGTAGTGAGCGCAAGCTGGCCCGGACACCTCACGTAAATCAAAAAAAAAAAAAAGTTACGCTCCTCATGTGGTTTTCAGTTCAATTTTCTGTCTATAAATATTGATAACTACGGATTATAGGCTGTAAGTTTTGTTTTTTTTGTAAATCTTACTTAGATGCATACAGATATAATTTTGATATACACAAACCAACTCGAAATATTTATAATATAAAAAGATCAACTATCACACGAACAATAAATTACACTGTTAGCTTATAACAAAAACAGCAAGTCAAGAATGCGCTTATTCTCTCGAGGAACAAAAGAACTCAGCACTCATTATATTGTTGATTCGTTGTGCATATGTTTGGAAATATAATTATAATTATTTAAAAAAATTATATTAAAATATATATTAATTTTTTTTAAAAAAAATATTTTTCACATCAACATATTAAAAAAATTCAAAAATACTAAAAATATATTAATATAAAATAAATAAATAAATAAATGATTAAAAAAAAACACTTTTAAAACACAAAAACAAAAAATTTCAAGCAAAATGTTTGCAAATAATTTCAAAATTCCTCACCTTCAACCTTACTACTCTAAAGCGAAAATGACAAAATAACATTGCACGCACCACGCACCATGAGCTCATTTACTTCACTGAATATGTGAAGCTTCTAACAATATGTAATATTATTACATGGTAAGAAATGCTTCCCACGGCCACATTGAAAAATATAAAGGTTTATTTACATCATCCAAACTTTAATATGGGTTTTTATAAGCAAGTAATTCCAAGATAATAATCTCAAAGCTGTGCTATTCACATGTCTGTGCTCAAATTCTCGAGAACCTTCAGTTTGATCTCGTTCTTTTTTGTTCATAGACGAGAGAGCATGCATTTTATTTCCAGGCAATCACCTCCGTTGCCGGTTTGCCATGCTGGTGGTTACTCTGAAAACAAGAAAGAAGATTAACCATGAAGTAAAGTAAATAAATAATAATAATAATAAATATCAACAACAACGCTGAAAGGAAGGTGGTGGGGTTAATAATTTAATTAACATAGAGATGGTGTTTATCAAGGGGAAATTATTGGGGGGCCCTTAAGTGACGAATTTGGGACCCACCAAATGTACGGCTTATTCGAGACATCACGCCACCTCCGTTAATTTGGTTGGGGTCCACTCATTATTATTCTTCGCCTTTCCCTTGAGCACTGTGCCCTGTCTCTTCTCTGCCCCCTCCTCTCCTAGGGATAAAAAATTGGGCTCTCAGCATGTAAAATATAAATAATTGGAAAAATGATACGGGTGTAAAAAGTTTCGATGAAATAATATATCTTTGGATCTCGTGGTTAGTAATTATTTTTTTAATTAATATTGCTGTTTAAAATGATCAACTTTTTTTTTAAATTATATAATTATCAAAATCAAAATACTTAAGTAATATTTTTTAAAAATTTCGACACTTAAAGTAATAATTCTATGGCTGCTTAAAAAAAAGTTTTTAATAGATGAATTAAAACTTGTAATCCTTTCCATTATATCATCTTTTATATCTAAATCTGTTCATTTGGTCTATAAATATATATATTAAATAATTAATGTATTTTATTTAAAATAAATTTTTATTTGATTATAACATATTCATGCCTAATTATTCATAATCACTTATAAAACTAGTGAATGAATAATAACTTTTAAAGATTTTAAATAATGTATATTTTTAAGTCAACAAGTTAGATAAAGATGTGTATTTTTAATCAAAAAAATATATTTACAATATAAAATTATAAAATTATAATTTTTATATGTAACAATCCATCGATTACACAATTATATCTAACAAGTCGATTAATTGAAAATTATCAAGAACTATTTAAAAATTATTATTTTAAAGCATGATAACTATGTTATTATACTTATAAATAATTTTTATAATCTTTAATAAGTATTGTGTTTTAAAAATACAAAAAGGTAAAAATATATTAATTCATCAAAAAAATTTAAAATAAGTTATTTTTTTATAAGTTTTAATTTGTTGTGCTATTTTTTTTAATCCTTATCTTAGCTTGTTAATTATTTATTAATTGTTAATTATCATTACTAATTAGTTTGGTGATCATTTGATTAATTAATAATTTAATGGTTTTGTTTGTTTAATTTGAAAAGAAAGCTGTTGAGTATATATCTCACATAGCTTCTTTAACTCACTTCAATTAATTTAATCACCGACCATAACGATTCCAAATCTATAGTATCCCTTCGGAATCTTTTCTTGAAGGAGTGATATTTATTCCTTTTTCTTCCGCTTCATCTTCTTTTCATCTCTGCTTTGTAACTATTTGTGAAGAACAAGACAACTTTTCATTTTGAAGCGGGGGCATAATAGTGATTTTATCATAATCTAATTGAAACTAAACCAAGCTAAAATTTGATTGATTAATTCATCGATTTATCTAGTTGGGTTCTTTTCTATTCACAATACATAATAGGTTATAAAACATGGAAATTATTCCTAAATTTTTACATTTTCATTTATGTATTCTGACATTTTGCTCATACAATACACGGAATCAATCAATTAAACCCCAACACATGAATTCAAGTTGATACTTGATATAAATCTTGAAAAAGATAATAATGGCAGAAATGCTCAACCTGCGATATGTGTTATTCCCTTGGTGGTGTTGATTACTAACTTTAGTGCTTCTTCTTCCTCTTTGCTACCTCTTGATGGACAAAGATGGGGGCCTCGTCACGTCTCCAAATGTTTTTTGAAATATAGGATTTCAATTTTATGGTCTTAAGGGAGCACCAGAGGCCTAATCGGGAAATCTCCTACGTCCCTCAGATATGGATCCCTAGCTCGATCCGGGCTACCCCTGGGGTCCTGGGTAGGCGTTGTCTCGTTCCCACCATCTTAATCAATCCTGGTCAATCCCCCACCTTTGAAGAAGACAAGCATTTGACGTCTGCATGCCTTCCAGCCACATGGTGTGCAAGGAATTTGTGCAAAGTACGTCTCAACAAAGCAGAGCCAAGAATTAGGAAATCAGTTTTTTGGTGCCATGATGGTCCACCGTACCTTCATTTTTTTTTTTTAAGAAACTTTGATTATGATATTCGTACAGTGTTTGTATTTGTGATTTAAAAAAATTATTTTTAATTAAAATTAGTTTGATATTTATATATATTTGTTTAAAATTATAATTAAAATTATAATTATAATTAAATTTTATAAATATTATATCATTATACAAGATCCTTCTAATTAATGTGATATTATTGAATAAAATTAAATATTAATTTTCAAGTAAAACATAATTTTAAAAAAATTATCGAGTCGAACGTGGTCCAATGAACAGTGTCAAGTGAGTTTCACCTAGAAAAGTTGAGATATTGTTCATGTTCTGAATATTTTATATAAAATATTTTTTATTATTCAATTACAATATCTATACATATGAAATATATTTGACAAGAATTACAGTTTTTTTAATTTTTTAAATGTGCAATAACATCAAGTAAAATATATTCAAGACAAAATTGAGATTGCAATTAAATTCTACAAATGTTACGTCATCCATAAAATATAATAAAAAATAAAAAAATTAATTTAATTTAATTTTTTTATGGATCAAATCTAGTTCAATGTATTTAGCTTTGGATAGAACCCGATCTGGCTAGAACAGTAGAGACATGCACCACTGTTCACGTGAACAATGAAGTCACTTTCCACTGTTCACTAAAATGAACAATGGTGCTCTCCACAACTGAAAAAGCAGCATTGTGGTGCTTTTACTGAACTTGCGTTTTCAAAGCAGAAATTGATGGGGTCTATGAACAGTGAATGATGCTTTATTAGTTACCAAACATTTGTTTCCTGTTGTTGGATTCAAAAGCAGAAGCAACCACAGAAATAAACGGTCTCACATTAGAATCAAGCTTGGAAATTTGGCAGTTAGTCACAATTTAATGCTTATGGACTACTATCAGGTTACAAACCACCACATGACAATACTACAATAGTAGTTTCATCAAATCCTTTCATTGATACTAGTACTATGACTAAGTAATTTTAGAAGTTTCTCTCATTACAAACATAAGTTATGTCCACTTCTTATTCTTTAGGTTATCTACCTCAATTGTGGTGCTTCATATCACATGTTTTTAGATTTTTTTTTTATCTTTTACTGATGTGTCCTATTTGTCTTCTATTCCTATCATGACTGCTAATGACACTCGCATACCCTTAGCAAGTTTTGGTTTTGTTGTCACATCTCACTTGTATCTTCTTAATGTTTATGTTAATCTAAAACTTACATTGAATCTTATTTCTGTTAGTCAGTTATGTAATTATAGTGATTATTTAGTCATCTATTCTTTTTTTTATTATTATATACAGGTTTTGCAGTTTTATAAGTTGATTGAGTCTGGTCATAAAAAAAAAGACTATATATTTGGGATGAATTAAAATTGCCAGTTATTGTTGTTGTTGTTGCTAGTGTTGATTTGTGTTCTTTTCATTTGAGTCATTCTTTTTCTAGTTTTTATTTATGACATTTTTTTTCTAGGTTATGTTTTGTCTCCTCATTTAAGGTTATTAGCATCTATATAAGCTTTATAAAATTTATAAACTTTTGATATTAAGGTTGTCAAAAATATTTTTTTGACATGATACGAAACATATAATATAAACTCGAATCATAAAATTATAAAGTCATAAATAAAATATTTTAACTAAATTACATGTTCTATCATATATCATTAAATAAGTAATTCATGTCAATAATTCAATTGGATCTTATAATTTTTTTTAATAAATTTATGTTTCACCTAAATAAAAATTAATAAAATAAAATAAAATAACTCATTAATAAGCCCAAATACATTGGGTCATCAGGCTAAACATTTAATTTTATTGATGTCAATTCAATGTTTGTGGCGATATCAATTAAATTTTTATAGTTATATTTAAAAATGATATTTATATGTTGTATTTACTAAGCATAATAAGATAAAAATATAATATTTTATCAAGATATTTTTAAATAATATTATTATATAAAAATCTTTTAATTAAGATGTTAATTTATTTATTTATTTTAAAAAAAACCTCACATTTATTTTCCTTATGAAACCATGACATGCCATTTAGGCATTGATCAAACAGGAGCTTTATAATGAAAAATTATCTAGAGAGTAAGTGAATTATGTGGCCTAGGATGCAAGTGACTCTATGAAGCATTTGGCCCCGGTCTCAAATATGTTTTTTTTTTCTTCAATCTTGTTTTTCTTTTAATATTCCATCAAAAGTACATATCAATTCAAATATAAAAGCTATTTTTTTATCATGTTAATTCTAATCTCTTTGTGTAATGAAAATTTATCATACATGAAAATGACAAGTATAACAACAAATACAAGAGATTTTTTTTTTCTAAAATTAAAATAAATTAAAACCCCTTGGAGAAGGAAAAAGGGGAAAGAGGATGGGTCAGTGGGTGAAGTGTTAGGCAGTAAGGGAGTGAGGACTCATGGGGAAAGAGAAGTGTTGACTCAACAATTAGTATTTAGCAATTTTTATAATTTTTATGATGAAATCATAAAATCAATTTGTTTTTAATGATTTTAACTAATTGAATCGATTTTATATGAATTTAACTGGGTTTGACTAATTTTACTGGTTTTCAAGTTTTTAACCCAATTTTACATTTTTTATATGTTTTAACTCCTAAAATTGTATGATTTTATGAGTCAAAACATGTCTTTAATAACATTGTTTGATATTTTCTAATTATAATGGATGTAAACTAGCAAAATTTTCTACTTTATCTTTTAATCAAAGTATTTTTATTTTTTCTTCTCCATTTGATTTGATTCATTCTAATTTAAAGGGACCTTCTTCTATTGTCATAAAAGAAGGGTCTTGATATTATTTTTTTTAATTAATAATCACACTCATTATTGTTTGGTTTATTTATTGAAACATCATTCTAAAGTCTTTGAGATATATACAACATTTCAAGCTTTTATTAAAACTCAACATTTTGTTATTATCAAATATTTTAATGTGATTTATATGGGGAATACACCTATAAATTATTTATCTTAGATGGACCCATTCACTAAACTTCGTGTACAGATACTTCTAACGTTGCTGAAAGAAAATATAGGTGTATTGTTAAAACTACTTGTTCTCTCTTGTTGTCTACTTTTATTTTTAGTGTGTTTTGGGGAGAAGTTGTTCACACTGTTATGGATTTGATTAATATAATTTCATCTTCTTATATTTTAGGTTTTTATCCTTTAAAAAGTTGTATAGGTATGCTTCTGATTATTCCTTCTTTAGTGTTTTTTGTTATACTTGTTTTATTCTTCTTCCTTATATATAACATAGTAAGTTATCTTTTCGATTTGCTATTTGTGTTTTTCTTAGTTATTGTGAAGGTAAAAGAAGGTATAATTGTTTTGATTCAATAACTCATAAATTTTATATGTTTCATCATGTTGTTTTTCTCAAGCATATGACTTTTTTTTTCTCTCTTGCATCCATTACTCATAACTTGACATGATATGATCTTATTCGTATATATCCTTTTTTCTAGGGATTCTTATAGTTTATCATTTTAGGTTTTTAGTACTTCACATATCTTTTCTCATGTTTGGCTAATTCATACTTATCATTCTTTAGGTACTGACACTTTACTCTCCAGTGCACTTGAAACTCTCTTTTCTTCTATAGTCCTTAAGCTCCATATAAGATAGTGGATCCACCTCCACGTCAATCTATATGCATTCACAAGTCTATAAAGTTACTAGGAATTGCTAATTCTTGTTATTCTTCATCTTTTACTTTCTTTTTAGCTTCTATTCATTATTTATATAAGCATTCTTTATATAAAAAGATAATTATTGATCCACTTTGAGAACAAACTATGAATGAGAAACTTTCTACTTTGCATAAAATAGACACTTGGAATCTGATTTCTCTACCTCTTGATAAGAGTATTGTTGGTTATTGTTAAATGTATAAGATCAAGACTAATTTTGATGTATCTATTGAGCGATACAAAATTAGGTTGGTTGCAAAAGGATAGTCTTAATAGTATGATATGAATTATAAGGAGACATTTACTATTGTTGAAAAAATGATTATTATTTGTACCCTTATTGTAGTAGTTTCAGTTCATTAATTGTATATCTCTCAACTTGATATTAAAAATGCATTTTTGAATAGAGATCTTCAAGAAAAAGTTTATATGATGCCTCCTCCTAATGTTTCACATGACTTTGAGTATATTTGCGAGCTAAAAAAATATTATATGGTTCAAACAAGCACTTCAAGTTTGGTTTCAGAAATTTTATGTTATGATCTTTTCTCTTAGATTTGTTTTTAGTAGTCATGATTCTGTTCTTTTTGTAAAGTGCACTAATGCAGGTCGTATCATTATATCTTTATATGTAATAAAATGATTATTATTAGTAATGACATTGATTACATTTTAATTTTGAAAACGGAGTTAGCTAGATAATTTAAAATGAAAGATTTGGGTTTTCTATGATGTTTTTTGGGTATTAAGGTAGCCTATTCACCTAAAAGTTTTTTTTCTTAGTTAAAATATATTGCAGATATTTTTAAGTGGGCTAGATTTGCTGATAATAAGATTATAGATACTCTTATTAAATTTAACACGTAGTATTCTTTTTCTGATGGTTTATCTTTGTCAAATCCTACTTTATATTGTATTGTTGTTGATAACTTAATATATCTCATTATTACTTATCCAAATATTGCATATATTATTCATGTTTGTTGCTTTTTCTACTACTGTTTATTAGGCAGATGTTCTTCGTATTTTGCAATATCTTTAAGATATAATCCTTCAGAGTTTTTTACTTATATCTACTTCTTTTGTAGAGTTTCGTGCATACTCTAATGTTGATCATGACAATGATCCCATAGATCGTAAATCTATTATTGATTTTTTATCTTTTAAGATTATTCTCTTATTTCTTGAAAGAACAAAAAATAATATATTATTTCTTAATATTCAACTAAAACAGAATATCATGCCATGACATTTACTACTAAAAAGATTTATTTCATTACGTTGGTTACTTACAGATATGAGAATTTTCCTTTCTCATCTCACTCTTATGTATTGTGACTACTAAAATTTTATTTAGATTATTCACAACTTGGTTTTTCATGAACAAACTAAGCACGTTAAGATCGATTATCTTCTTACTTGTCATCATCTCAAGCATGACACCATTACTTTATCTTTTGTTTCTTCTTCTTAATATATTGTAAATTTTTTTACTAAGTTGTATTTTATTTTTTGTTTTTAATTTTTAATTGGCAAACTCTTGATGCTTATAATATTATAACGTATTGTAAATTTAAAGGAAGATGTTAAAAAATATAAGTTCGCAGCCTCCTCCTCTTTTATTTTGATATTCTCTTTATTTTTAGATTGTTGAACACTTATCTACCTTGATGTAATACTCTTGGTTTAATACATCGAAAGTAGCATGTTCCTTTTCGTGAATGAAAGATATTTATAACACTATGGCCACAATATTGCAAGATAAGAAAAAGGAACATTTCACCTTTTTTTCATAGAAAGGAAGAAGGAAAATGGAATATCTTTTTAATGTGAAATGTCCATGGATGAAATTAATCCGTCAAAACTGTCTGTTCTCCCGTCACGAATCCAACTCCTTCCCCATTTTAATGCGTCTGTCAAAGAAATATGCTTTTATTTCTCTAGCTATCATGCTTCTTGAATAAAAGGTGAAAATAAACTTGTCAAATTTCAACCAATTGAGCCCGCTGCCTGGTCCAATTTCAGGGCCTCTAAAAATTTGTCAAATCGAATGTCGTTCTCATTCGCACAATCGGCCTATCCTATCCCTCCATTTATATATTTATTTTTAATATAAAAAATATTAACTTGATATTTTCAACTATAAATAATTTAACAACGACCAGTTGCATAAAAAAAAATATACTCTTTTAGTTATAATAATAATAAAAAAGAAAAAGGAATGAGTTTTGATATCAACGTGGAGGCAGGCAAAGTGAAGCAGACGTTTACCGTGGCAGGGAGGCAGAGAAATAGATTAAGAAAAACAGTAATAAAGAAAGTAAACGGAGTGGGAAAGAGGAGACAGAGAAGCTATTTACAGATCACAACACCGCACACAGTCACCCTCGCCACCCAACAAGCACAGACACAAACACACACACCCACACACACTCTTTTAAAAAAAAAACACTCACTTCTTTCGAAAGGAAAGCGGCGCTCTCAGACCTCTAAACACACCACGACACACCGACTCTCTGATCATTGTCTCTCTGAATATCTATATAATGCCCACTAGCAATCTTTCATAAATAAATTCTCCAACCGGTCAAGTTACACTTCCTACTATTCTTGTTGTGTCGCCCGATATCCAGGAATAAAGAGGCAGTCACATGCAGCAACATTTCAAATAAATACAAGTAAAAAGGGACAAATTCTAAAACCAAGTGTTTTATCAGTGAGATTCTTGCTTTTCTTTCAAGTATCGGCCAGTCACCCAAAGGGTTTGTATTACTTTTTTTGTTTATCTTTTTTGATTTTAAAAAAACAAAAACAAATAAAATTATGACCCCTAAAAAACATGTTTTTTTTTTAATAATAATATTGTATAAACATTTTTTTCTTAAAAGAACTCTCTTAAGATCAATTATTTAAAATCTATGAAACAAACAAGTATAGATAGCACATTAGTATCATATAGAGATTTGATATAGGAAATTTGTAATTTTAAATCGAATAGCTAATACGATAGCGATTGATGTAGATGATAAATAGTCTGACTTATTTCTTCTACATTAATGCTTAAAATTTAAAATATACGCAAGGTGAAGAAGCTGTCCATGAACACACACAGATAATCTGCTGAAAATGAATCCAAAGAATCTTCCTAGGGGACGTGTGAGACACACAGACATGCATCGAAAGAGAGTGACGAGCCGAGAGTGGAGTCAGGGTGTGGGCTGTGGTGATGATAGTGTAATACAGCGCCCATTACAGATCTAGGTGGAAGTAGGGAAGAAGCAGAGGGGCAGCTTTTAGGGAATAGGTGACCCACATGACGAGGCTGAGGCTTAGTTTCCCTCGAGCCCTGTGTTTCTGAGTGGTAGGAGGAGTAGCTATGTTAACCACACTGTTACCGCTGTTTCAATAAAAACTCTCCTCTCTCTCTCTCTCTCTCTCTCTCTCTCTAGTCTTCCAGTCTCCCTACTGACCTTTTGTTTTCTTTGCTTCCTCTAACTCAACAGTGAGTTACACAGCACGCGCACGTGCTTTATCCATGAACACGCTCCGTGCCCATCCTTCACACTTCCGCCCGTACTCTCAACTGTAAAAACACACGAAAGGTGGCTTCGTTGTTAGCCACCCAGTGTCCGTTTAGGAGTCGGCAAGAGTTTTTTTTTTTAAAAAAATAATTTTTTTATATATTTTTAAATTATTTTGATATATTAATATAAAAATAAATTTTAAAAAATAAAATAAAATATTTTAAAATATTAAAAAATAGTTATCACAATATCAACAAACAACCCTAATTCTCTACTATATTATTTTAATATATTCATAAATAAAAATAATTTAAAAAGTGATAGGAAATAGGAAAAACTGGATCCATGATTGCATCATCAAGTAAAGGTTTAAAAGACATGCACATTTTCTTAACTCAATTCCCGTTTTTGTGCCATCTTCTGGTTTTACAAAACCTGGTTTTGACTTCTGGTCTTCATAAAATAAGCTTTTGATTTGAAACCAAGTATCTCTCCTCCAAATCAGAGGTGCGCAGGCGTCGTTCTAAACAACCTGGTGCGATAAAAATAAAAAGGTTTTTTTTAAAAAAAATGAAATTGCAAGATTCGATTGATACTTCTTCAAAAATTTAAAAATGGGAGCCGTTGATGAATGAAAGGGTGGATTTGGTCATATCTTATAAATAAAAATATCTGGGTTTTTCTCATTAAAAAGAAACAGGATATTGGATAAGGAATTAGAGCGAGAACTGTTTGATATGATTTTTACGAATTAATTTAAATTATTGTTTAACTCTCGACTCGTAAGAAGTCATATTTTGTTATAATAATTTTTAATATAAATAAAAGATTTAATAAAAGTTATTTTTTTAATTGTTAACTTATAAATTTTATTGATACTACATTTTATATTTTTATTTCAAGCCATTCTTACTAAACATATTTATAATTTAACTTGTTTTTATTATATATTATTATTTATAAAAAAGAAAATCTTAAAACCATAATTTAAAGTGAATTCAGGTATCGTCATGTGTGCCAAAGAAATCCGATTCCTTGAGTCCTGGCCCTTTATGGGCTGGGGTTAGGCGCGTGGGTGTAGGAGATTTGTGCTGGGTTATGGAGGGAATCTGGAAAAGAGAGGTCTACGACGATCCACAGTTCAGAGCCCTATAATAGAAGGCCTAGATACGTATTACGTGTCTCGAGGCGCACGGTTGCATAAAAAAGAAGAGAGAGGGCCAGTCACGAACCGTCGTTCCAGATTCGGCAAAGGTATAACAATTCTTTCTTTCTTTTTTCATCTATTCTGAAGTTATTATATTTATTATTTTCTAGAATATTTTTATTTTAAAATATATTAAAATAATAAATTTTTAATTTTTAAAAATTTACTTTTAATACAGTTAATTTTAAGTAAAAACATGTTTAGAATTTAAAAAACCCCGTAGAAAAAAATAAAGTCTTGAATTCGTCACTAGCATATTCTAATCCTTAGATTTTTTTTATATATTAATTTAAATATATTTATAAGTATAATTATGGTTATTTTTTAAAAAAATTATCATATCAAAATTAAAATTAGTGTTTTAAAACTATCAAAACATATAAAAAAATTAATTTTTATTCTCTTCTATTTTCTCATGGACACAAGCAAATGAGGTGTATTTGGTGAATGTTGTGGGAATAAAATGTGGTGAGAGTTTTCGTGTAAGAAAGAAGCCTTCATCCCACGATTTACGGAAGTCTATCTTACTATAATGTCATAATCTAGTTTATTAAAAAATATTTTACATCTTTCTACCGTCGCTTTCCTGTTCAGACACCATACCACAGGCCCAAGGGTGCAACGGGCCGAGAAACAGACCTGGGCTCACTTTATTAGGTTTTGATTGTCATACATAGGGTTTAGATTTGTACATTTAAAACCCTTAATTGAGCCTTCATTGAAATAAATCTTTAGAGGCGTATTTTTCATTTTTCGAGTTATTATTGTACCACTCGAACTTGCTAAAAAAAACAAAAGAACAGTGGAAGAAGAGAGAGGGGGCACCACTTTCGGCATGTTTGGGCCCGTTGTATTCAATCTTGGGCTTTTAGCCCGCCCACGACAAAATAGGGAGGCACTTTGGATTTAATTGTCACCACAAATAATGTAATAAGAAGAAATTACTGTTAGGCAAGGATACTCGGCAGAACGGTAAATCTTCAAACCACATTTTTCAACGAGCACAGCAGATCGTTGATTTTTATGGATGTTAAACGATGGTCTTGATTTTATCATTGTGGCAAATCATGTGCGATTCTCACTCAATTAAGCTGGTTGTTATTGTCAGGAAACAACCAATCTTTTCTTCTCCCAAGCCAGGAGTAACAGTACTCTTCAGGCGTTAAGTACAGTAGGATTGGGGTCTTGCAATTTACACTACTTCCCACATTTGTAGTGATCGAAGATATACTGCGATGGCTGGACTTATCCTCCAAAAAATTCATGGCCAAATGCCGAAGTGGTTTTTTGACACACCTAAAGATACAATGGAGCTGGTGGATCTTTCTGAAGACTTTCTCACGGGTTTTGATCCACATCCACCTGTGATTCCATGGCCTCGAGTACAGATTTTGGACCTAATAAGATTCAACATGTTGCAGGGATCATCACTTCGGGTGCTGTCACCGTCAACCACAATCCATTTAGTCTCAGCCAACAATTTGATGGGGGAAATTTCAACACTCATTTGTAGTCTAAATTCTCTTCATGCCATTGATTTGTTCAACAACAGCTTGAGTAGCAAGCTTCTTCATTGTTTGGAAAATTTTGGTGCTTCTCTTGAACTGCTGAGCACCCATGAAGTAACAAGTTTCACGGCAAGATTCCTCGGACACAGGCAGGTAGTTGCAACTTAAAGATGCTTGTTAGACAACAATCAGTTTGAGAGGAAGATACCGAGATCATTGGCCAACTCTGCAAGGCTGGAGTTTCAAATTCCTGGAAACAACCAAATTGTGCTTCCCCTCTTGGCTGGGAGCGCTCCAAGAACTAAAGGTTTTCATTTTGCGATCTAATCACTTCCATGGTGTGTTGGGCGATAGTGGTATCACTAGTTCCAAGTTTCATGGTGTGTTGGGCGATAGTGGTATCACTAGTTCCAAGTTTCCAAAGCTGCGCACCACTGACCTCTTCTGGAAGAATTTCTCAGGTCAATTGCCTTGCTTCAATTGGAATGCTATGAAAATAGCCTGAGACAGTTTTAACTTGTATGGAAGCAGATGTGACCTTACCCTTGCCTAATACAGCAGCTGATGGCAATTATTCAATAACAATAAATAACAAGGGCGTATATAGATCACATGTAAGGTCCTCGAGTTCTTCATTGTCATTGATCTCTCAAGCAAAAGATTTGAAGGCAGAATTTCTAAATTCATCGGCAACCTATAGGGTCTAATTCGTTCACTCAGTCTTGCTGACAATCATCTTATTGGTCGCATCCCGTCATCCTTGGGAAGCCTCTCCAAGCTTGAATCGTTGGACCTTTCACAAAATAAACTCTCAGGGGAGATTTCTCAGGAATTAACACGATTGACTTTCTTTTTTTAATGTGTCTTACAACCACAAGGGAAGCAGTTTACTACATTTGAACATAATTCATGAGGGAAACTCGGGATTGAGCGGAAGTCGTTTGTCAAAAAAAGAGTACAATTCCAAAGACAAAGGCGTCGGCCACACCTTATAACGCTCTGAAGGAGATGATTACTCAGGATCTTTCCTTTCCTTTTCCTTAACAATACTTTGTTTAGATGAGCAGGCAAAAGTCTTTGCCATGAGAGCTTTAAATTTTTTTCATCTTTTTTCTTTTTGATGAATGAACAGAATTCGTTAATTAATCATCATAAGCATAAATACAGAAGCTTATATCCTGCTATTTACAAAGTAACTATCACAGCTGAATACATTATAAACAAGAAAAATTGTCTATTGAGATTACACTTGATTTAGCAGGATGTGATTCCTGCTTTTATCGTAAAAAACACAAACTGGATCGATTGTACGTGTACATATCATTAGTAGAAGCTTTGTTAATATATAATAAACAAGAAGTCACAGAAGCTATGCTTCGGAATAAAGATTTTGTTTTATCGTTTGGGAAATCAAACACTCAGAGTTAGAAGTTGAACTCAATGCATAATTCCAGCCTGGATATTTTTAGATCAAAAACTGGACTCTGGAGGGACAAAAACTCAAGCAAAATAAAACCTGACAAAAAGGGTTACTTGGTATTAGAAGATAATAGCGAAAACAAGATAAATAAGCAAAGAATTTTTGTGTTTAAGAATACTTGCTAGAGCTGCAACTCAATACCAATAAGACGACTTCTACTAATTTTTTATCTGATTGAAGGACTCTATTTAAAACATTGACATATAATTCTTGATTGAGAAAAAAAAAAAGAACACAATAACTTCTAAAATCTAGTGAAAGACTTTAACTCATAAAAAACAATTACTCAAAGACACTGAAAACTACAAATTACTTCCTTACACTCTCTTTTAATCTGTAATCTTTACAAACTTCTTGAATTCCTGAAACAATGCAAACACTACTTTGACAAACACATCTGTAAATTGATCACGATGTTTATGAAGTCCGGATTTATCTCCTTATTAACCATTTCATGAATAAAATGATTATGCAATTTAATATGCTTTGATCTTACATGGAAAACAAGATTCTTATTCATAGCTATGATTAATGTAATAGGTAATGAAATTTTCTGCTGTAGATCAGTGAGAATTCTCCTCAACTAAATTGCTCCACTAATAGCTTCATTAGTTGTAATAAATTTAACTTTAGCTGATGATAATACAACTAAAGTTTGCTTTCTTGAGCTCTATAAAATCATATTTAAACCCAAACAAAAAAATATCTTGATGTGCTTTTTTAAAAAATCATAACTTCTAACCCAATTATTGTTTCTAAAATCAATCAACTTATTGTCTTCTTGTTTCTTTTCTTGTTTCTTGTATTTGATTCTATAATTTGTGGTGCCCGGTAGATAATAGAAAATCTTTTTTGTTGCTATAAAGTGAATTTTACTTGGTTTTTTCATGAATCTGGAAATTGAACTTACAGAAAAGACTATATCTAGCCTTATGTTTGTCAAATAAATCAGAGAACCAATAAGACTTCAAAAAATATCTTTAAGTCCACCTTTTTTATACCATCATTTTGTTGTAATTTTTCATTTACTCTTATAGGATTTGTTATTGGTTTGCAACTTTCCATGTTGAGTTTTGTAAGCAAGTCTGTGGTATACTTCTATTGAGAAATAACATTCTCTCTCTATGATTGCTTAGCCTAAACATAAGAAAATAGCCTTATGTTAACCTCACGTCTAACATCTCATACTCTTTCATCACTAGCTTCTTAAATTTCATAACCATATCTGTATTAGAACCTACATATATTAGATCATCGATATAAAGGTAAGCTATAAAAAAAATCTACTCTTTTTTTCTTCATATAAAGTAATGGCTTAGATTAACATTCAAAATTATTTTGATGAAATATAAATCAATTTGTTTTCCATGCAACTGTAAAGATATGAAGTGTATGAACCTTATTTTCCTTTTTCTTTTATTACATAATTTGGATGTTGCTCTATATAAATATCTTACAATTCTATATTGAGAAAAGTTGGTTTGGCATCAAGTTGAAAAACTTGTGATTGTAATTGTGTTATTAAGACAAGAACAATTTTGATGGTTTCCATTCTAGTAACAGGTGCAAATGTTTATATAAAGTTCACTCTAAACTACTATAAATAGTCTTTTGCAACAAGTCTTACCTTATATTTTTATATGTTGCTGTCTTCATTATATTTAATCTTATAAATCTATTTTAACCCAACTACTTTTTTTTCTTTTGAAAGTTCCACCAACTCTCATTTTAATTCTTCTCAGTACTTACCATTTCTTCATTTATAGCCTTTCTCCATATTTCCTCTCATATAGCCTCCTAAAAGCATCATGGTTTATAAGTAAAGAAGGCAACATTACAAAAATCATAAATATTAGTTAATGGTCAATACCTTAATAAAAATAAGTCTAAATTTGAATCATTATTCTAAAAACTAGTCCCAAATGAGCTTTGTTCATTTTGAGAAGTTGACTTCATTTTAAAAATGATCTTCCTCTTTAATCTTATTGAAATATTGATGTCTTCTTTTTAAACAAATTAGTTTTTGTATGAAAAGCCTACTTTAATGGTTGTTTGTCATACATATCCATCTTGTTCTCATATGCTTCAAGAGATCCCATCAATTCATAATTGCAAGTCCTCGCGAGTCTTTTGTTTCTTTAATGACAACAACTATATGCTCGAATTTCTGTGGTAAAATTCTAAGAATTTTTTCTATACTTTCTTATAAAAAACATTATCACCATAACTCTTTATTTGGTTGATAACTTTAGTGGCTCTTAAAGAAAATTCTTTGATAGGTTTATTAGCTTTCATTATAAGATTTTCTATTTATCTCCATAAATTTTGCAATCTCATAGAGATAGCTTTTCAAAATCCTTAAAACTTGTTCTTTAAAATTTCTCATGCACCTCTTGTCTTTTTAATAGAGAAAAATATAGGATAGATGGATTTGCTCACGCTTTACTGAATTATCTTTAAGGTTATTGCATTGGTTTGGATATTTTACATGTACTCTTCCTTCTTTTTTTTTTCTCCATAATGAAATAGTTCTTATTTGTTGTGGTTTTTCATATCCTTCATCCACTAAACTACATAAATCTTGTGAAATGAAGTTTGTCTCCATTTAAAAACTCCAATAATCATAACTTTTTTCATCAAAAATAAAAGTTTAAGTTATTGTATATGTAAAAATAGAAATCCTTAATGAAAAAGCCATTTAAGAAAGGTTTTGATGTCGAATATATTAGAAAATAATAACAGAAACAAGATAAATAAATAAAAAACTTGTGTTTAAAACCAATTGGTAGAGTTGCAGATCAATACCACCAAGACTTTTTTATTATTTTTTATCTAAATATGTGACATAATAGAGAAGGACTCTATTTAAAACATTGGTAGATAATTCTTGACTAAGAAAAACAAGGAAAACAATAACTTTTAAAATCTAAAGAAATAAAAATACCTTTGACTCATAAAAAATAATTACTAAAGATATTGAAAATTAAAACTTTCTTCTTAACTTATAGGGTATAACATCTACCTTTTAGGGGAAGGTAGCGAAATCTCCCTACAGGTTTTAAGTTTTAAGGATCGCAACAGGATATTTAAGAAATGCATTCCTCAAGCTAGCTATAATTAATAAAAAAGGAGGACAAACAATTTCACGAGCCTAAAAAAAAAAAAAGAAGGAGATTCTAGCTCCTACTATAACAGAAAGAGAAAACACAACATAATTAATTAGTTTGCAAGCCTATTGACATTCAACTATAGATGATATAAAATTTCTTCTTCTTCTTTTTACGAATGAATCAAAATAGATTACATTAAGAGAAATGTAACAATTTAGTTTCCTAGAATATGTTGGATAGCCTAATTATTAAATAGTGTAAAACACATATATAAGTTTATGTATAACAACACTTTTAATCACAAGATCGATTAGATATGTTGGTAATGTTTTTAAATAAGCAAATTATAAGTGAATGAGAAACTAATGTTAAAGAACCCTTGGTTTTGCCACTAAAAAAACTCTTGATTTTTTTATATCTAATTTTTAATTTATGGTGGTCAATCAATGGTCCATAATAATGAGAATTAATTCTTCAACCTTTTAGCTTTTAGAATTCATTATAAAAAAAAGGAGTGAAAAAAGAGTTTCTAACTTGTATTTTTTTTTTTAGATTTTACCCATACTTCCTCACCTTATTTTTAGTGTTTCTCTTATCATTTTCATGTTTTGATTTTTATCTCCAACCTAGAGCTTAGGCTTATCTTGTTGAGAGATATTTAAGTTACATACTTTTTTGTTCTAAGACCTTGTTTAAACATGCATCCAAACCATAATGTTGTTGTTGGAATCTTGAAAAGTATTTATAAGCATTCTAGTTGCACAAGTGATGAGAAATAAAGCCTTAAAAATAAAAGATTTATTAATTTAAAGTAATTCAACGAGTAAGTACACTTTTTATTTTAATTTAAGCATAATTAATTTTATTTTCAGTGTGCATAATAGGTTTTTTTAATATATATGCCAATCATAAATTTGATATATGTTTAGTATGCATGCTAGCATTATATTATTGTTTTTGTGTTGAAAGCATGTTTGCCCTTACTTATATTTTTTTTATGCTTATAAATTTAAACTTATATGCATTCTAGGATTTCTTTGAATACTTTTTTATGTTTAATATGCGCTGTCTTGTTATGATAAACTAAATATAATTGCTCACTAGTCTAATATACACACACAAACACACATACAAAATTTTTTTAAGGTTTTATTTTGATTTATTAGAATTTATATAGTTTATCTTGTGGACAGGAAAAAAATAATAAAAAATAATTATATAGATTAATTTTGAAAAAGGTTTTTAGCATCTTTAAAATTTTAAGTTGTTATTTAACTTCATTTTAAGATGTTATATTCTCTCTCTCTCTCTCTCTCACACACACACACACACACACATAATTTAATCCATAACATTTTGGTTTGTTATGATTTTTTTTCTTTTTTTTTTAATTTTAAAAGGTTGTTGTATATCTTTGATTTAAAGTTATAATTTATCTTCTAAAATTACTTTCATGTTATTTGGATGGTTTGATGCACATTATATATCTTATTGATTTATATTTTCCAATAAGTGAATATTTATTTGTTTATAATAGTTTATGTTATCTTACTTATACTCTATAAGATTAACATCATAGTTATCTAATCGGTTTTGTTCACATATACATTATTATTCATATATACATAAAGTTAGTGGAGTGAATAGATATGGTTTAGAAAACTATCTAAGAAGAATGAGTTTTAAGTGGGACTGTTTGTGATCCCTTTAATTTTTCCCGTGAACTTACTTAATGAAAATATTATTCACACGATATTATTTTTATATACAGTATAGTTTATAATTGAAATAACAATAATTAAATAAATCTTAGTGAACAAATTATGGTTTAACATAGTATCCCAAGAAAAGAAATAATTGTTGGTTTTATCTTGTATAATTTAGTTTTTTAAAAAGAAAAAAAGTTGCTCTTTTGAAGTTTTTATTTTATCACTTGCTTATTATGAAGCCAAAATATTTATTTATAAATATTATTAGCTATTTTCTTATAGATTATATTATATCCTCAACTGAAGATTTGGTTGTGCCAACCAATGCTGCTTGTACAAGTACTATTTTAGTAATAAAGGTTTCATTGTCACCTTTTGTGGTGTATGGTGAGAAACCTAAAACATTTAATGGATTAAACTTTAAGAAGTAGCAACAAAAGATGTTGTTTTATTTGACCACTTTGAACTTGACAAAGTTCTTAACTGAGTTTTAAAAGAAAAAAGTTGCTCTTTTGAAGTTTTTATTTTATTACTTGCTTATTATAAAGCCAAAATATTTATTTATAAATATTATTAGCTATTTTCTTATAGATTATATTATGTCCTCAACTCAAGATTTGATTGTGTCAACCAATATTGCTTGTACAAGTACTATTTTTGTAATAAAGGTTCCATTGTCACCTTTTGTGGTGTATGGTGAGAAACTTAAAACATTTAACGAATTAAACTTTAAAAAGTAGCAACAAAAGATGTTACTCTATTGGACCACCTTGAACTTGATAAAGTTCTTAACTAAGAAAACATTTAAATTATCAGAAAATAAATCTGACCTAATAATTATGGTGAATGTGGTTACATGGAATCATTTTGATTTCATGCAAGAACTACATTTTGAATGAGTTAGAAAATATATTATATAATGTGTATAGTTCAATTAATAGTGTTATGGCACTATAGAAAGGTTTAGACAAAAAGTACAAAATTAAATATGATATTATAAAGAAATTCATGGTCAGTGAATTTTTAGATTTCAATATGGTTGATTCAATGATAATAATGAGTCTAGTTCAAGAGTTTTAACTCACCTTTTATGGTATATATATTAAAGGTATGTCTCTAAAGAAGTCCTTCCAAATGGTTGCAATCATCAAAGTATTGATATCATTTTAGAATGACTTGAATAACCATTTTAAGCATAAGCACAAAAAGATGAGAATTGAAGATCTTATTTTGAGGTTAGGGGCAGAAAAGGACAATAAGTTATCCAATAAGATAATTAATTTTTTAGTGCTCTAAAACCAAATGTTATGAAACAAGTGGTAAGGTCTCACAACAAAATCAAAAGAAGTTTGTTGGAAAAAGTAAATGAATTTTTAAAAAATTAGATGACAAGTTTCTTATCTGCAACAAGACTAGACATCTAGCTAAAGATTACAAAAATCAAGGCAAGTAATGAAACCTCACAAAATTGATTTTCCAAGCCAAAGTCATCGAGGTTGATCACTTTACTAATGAATTTTTAGAAATGATCATATCTTGTGTTATTTTTTAAGTTAACCTTATCAATAATCCTAAGTAATGGTGGGTTGACATTGGTGCTCTAGAAGTGGATGGATAAAACCTACACATGAGAAACTCATCAACCTTTAAGTTACTAGGTGTTAGAAAGGTCATATTGAAGATGATCTTTTAAAAACTTCTCACGATCAACAATGTATTGCTTGTTGCTGACATTAGAAAGATCTAAATTTCTAACTTATTGCTAAGAAAAAATAGTTTTAAAATGGTTTTTTAAAGTGATAGATTTATAATATTTTAAAGTAATATGCTTTTAAGAAGGGGATATATGTGTAATGGCCTCTTTAAAATAAATATAATGACCATTGTAACCAATTATTATAACAAAAATAAGAATGTCTTTTCTTCTTATTTGCTTGAGTCTTGAGATATATGACATGACAAGTTATGTCATGTGAATTATAATTTATGTAAAAGTTAATAGACCTTGAATTATTATCAACTATGATTTTTGAGAAAAACTATATGTTTGAAATTTATATAAAATCAAAATTTATAAAATCTTATTTTCAAACAATTAAAACAAGTTGTGAATCTCTAGACTTAAACCACTCAGATATTGGTGATTCAAAGTTTGTGCAGACCAAAGGTGGAAAAAAGTATAACATATTTTTTATAAATGATTATATAAGATATTGTTATACTCTTGGCATATGAGCAAAGATAAAGCTTTTAAAATATTTAAATACTACAAGAATGAAGTTGAAAATCAACTTAATAAAAAGATAAAGATAATAAAAAATAATGAATATAGAGAATAGAAAACATTAATTGATGAATTTTATTTCTAAAATAGTGTTATCCATTAAATTATTGCTCCTTATTCACCATAAAAAAATCATTACAGAATGCAAAAACTAGACATTAAAAACAAATAATGAATGTTATGTTGATAATTTTTGAAAGCACCTCATAAGTTATAGGGGGATACAATTATAGTTTTTAATTATATACTTAATAAAATGCCCAATAAAAAGTTAAATAAGACATTATATAAGCAGTGAAAAGATAGAATATTTTTCTAAAAATAACTCAAAATATAGAAATGTCTTGTAAATATAGCTTAACTTATCCTAAAAAGTTTAAGATAAGATATAAGACTATGTATTGTGTATTTATCAAATATGCATATAATAGCAGTGCATATTGATTTCTTGTATATAAGTTGAGTATTGATGATATTCATCCTAAAATTATTATGGAATCAAGAAATTTATATTATTTAGGATGTGTTTTCATGGAATAAAGTACGAGAAATTCATTCACTTAAAAGAATGATTAAGACTATTTCAAGTAATCATCATCAATCAAAAGATAATAAAGTTGAGCTTATAAAAAGAAAAGGGGCAAAAACGATCGAAACATTTGGTCCAAATTCTTTAACATACTTATTAGAAAACTAATATTGAACCTACTCTAAAGCAATGTCATGTCCAAAAACTTCTTATTGGAATGAAAAATCAATAATAAAATTGAATTCATTATGAATAGTCATACATTAGAACTGATGGATCTTCCTCATAAAAATAAAGCTTAGGCTATTAGTGAGTCTTTAAAACAAAAATAAAAGTTGATGGCACTATTGATAAATATAAAGCTAGACTTGTTATTACAAGTTTTAGACAACAAAAAGGTGTAGATTATTTTGGAACATATTTACTTGTGTCAGGAATAACTTTCATACAAACATTAATTATCATTGCAACAATTAATAAATTTGAAATACATTAAAAAAAAATATAATAATTGTCAAAGCTGATGGCACTATTGATAAATATAGAGCTAGACTTGTTGCTACAAGTTTTAGACAACAAAAAGGTGTAAACTATTTCGAAATATATTTACTTGTGTCGAGAATAACTTTTATACGAATATTAATAGTCATTATAATTATTAATAAGCTTCAAATACATCAAAAGAATGTAAATATTTTTCTTAAATGGTGACATTGAAAAAAAGATTTATATGGAACAACCTGGGATATTTATTATTAAAAGACAAGAAAATAAAGTTTATAAGCTTGTTAAATTATTATATATGGTTTAAAACAAGCACCCAGATAATAGCATTGGGCAAGGTTATGTTGTCAAATAAATTCAAAATTAATGAAGTTTATAAATGTATTTATATGAAAAACATATATAGAGGTTATGTCATTGCAAGTCTCTATATGGATGACATGTAAATTTTAGGTAATGATGGTTACATGATTAAGTCTATTAAGAAAAATGTTAACTAAAAAGTTTAACATGAAAGATTTAGGTGTTTCATATGTCATCCTAGGAATAAAAAAAATTTAAAATATCTAATAGATTAATATTATTTCAATCTTATTATGTTGAGAAAATTCTCAAGAAGTTTTTTAAAGATGACAATAGAACAAACAAAACACCAATTGATATAAATGTATATTTGTCTAAGAATAGAGGTACGAAAATAAACCAATTAAAATATTCTAGAATAATTGGAAGCCTAATGTACGTTGTAAATTGCACAAGGTTTAATATTGTTCACTTAGATAGCAAATTAAATAGATTTATAAGTAATCCAAGTATGGATTAGTTGAATGCAATAAAAAGGGCATTCAACTATTTGAGGTACTCCTTGGATAATAGGTTGCATTCAACTATTTGAAGTACTCCTTGGATAATAGGCTACATTATACTAGTTACCCAATAGTATTAGAAGGATATAGCGATGCTAATTGAATATCTGACACTATGATTTTAAAATCCATAAGTGGTATGTCTTCATACTTAATAGAGCAATTATGCTATGAAAATCTTCCAAACAAACATATATGTATTGTTAGATCCGTGATAGAATCAGAGTTTATTGCTCATGATAATGCTGGAAAGAAAGCTAAATAGATTTAAAGTTTCTTAGAGGATATTCTATATTGGCCAAAACTAGTGTCAAGTATTTATATCCATTGCAATAATTAGTCAACAATTGACATGGCACAAAGTAATATGTATAATGACAAGTCTAAACATATACGTCATAGAAATTATACCTTTAAACATTTGCTTTTGAATAAGATTATTTTTACTAACTATGTAAAGTTAAAGGAAAATATTATAGATTTGTTAACCAAAGGTTTCAAGAGAGGTTTTATGTATAATTTATCGAGAGGAATGAGCTTAAATCCTTTAAAAGATGAAAGATTGTAATGAAGGTAACCATACCTAATAGGATATCCCAAGATCCAGGTTCAAATAAAAAAAAATAAGTCATATAACATTGTCGATAACACTAAAAAATTATTTTTTTTTTACATATTTCTATGATGAAATAAATGATAGCGGTAGTGTGATAAAGGGTAAGCTAAACTCTTAATGATTTTCATATCTTGGTACACCAAACAGAGTATAATATAATACTTTTAATAAAAGATCATCTATATGAGTGAGAGATATAGTCATTTCTTTAAGAATTTTGATAAAATTTGAATTCTCTAAAGTACTCATGAATCCATGAGTTATTCAGTGTCAAAATAAATATAACAGTAAGAACTAAAAGAAATATATAGGTAGAGAAATATATAAGTACTATTATCTTGGTTTACATAAAAGGTTAAATAATTTAAGGCATCATATTTACTATTTAGTCGGGTAAATCTAATAGGAAAAATTCAAAGCTAAAAGTTACATGGTTTAATTAGTAAATCTCAATAAATCTGTGAGTTAATTTTAAATTGGTGAGATGATTTCCATTCATGTAGAGGATTGATGAAAATTTATTTTAAATAAACAAATTATATAAGAATGAGAAATTAATCTCAAATAAGCCTTTGTTTTTTTTTTAAAAAAAAACTCTTGGATTTTTTAGATTTAATTCTTGATTAATGGTAATTAATCAATGGTTCATAATGATAAGGATTGATTCTTATTAATTCTTTAACTTTTTAGCTTTTAGAATTCACTATAAAAAGGAAGGCGAAGGAAGAGTTTGTAAATTATTCTTTTTTTCATATTTTACACATTCTTATGTATCTTATTTTTTGTGTTTCTCTTATCCTCTTTATACTTTGATTTTCCTTCCAAATTTAGAGCTTATGTTTATCTTGTTAAGATATATTTAAATTACATAGTTTTTTGTTCGAAAACCTTATTTAAAAGAGCATATAAACCATAAGGGCATTAGTGGAATCTTAAGAGACATGTTGCAAGCATCTTAGTTGTACAAGTGAGGAGTAATAAAGTTTTAAGGACAAAAAATTAATCTTTAAAAAGAAAAAAAATATGACTTTAAAATGTGTGTGTATCAGTTACAAATTTGATATATGTTTAGTATGCATGCTTGTATTCTATTATTATTATTATTATTGTGATGAAGGCATGTTTGTTATTAGTTATGTTTTTGTATGCTTATAGATTTAAACTTGTATATACTCTAGGCTTTTCTTGAAAACTTTTTATGTATAACATGTCTTGTTATGATGAACTAAACATCATTGCTCACCAATTTAATGTGTGTGTGTGTGTGTGAACAGTGTTAAAAGACATACCTTCAATAATACTAAAGAGATTTAAGGATAAACTATTCAAATTAATCTCTCCTAATTTCTTCACTATTAATTAATGAGATTGATGTTCTAGTTAAAATTGTTTCCACACAAAGACGTGATTGTTGCTTAATTGGTACCATGTATGTTCCTCTATTTTAAGCAAGTTTCGGTTCTATTACCACTTTTTTATAAAGAAAGAAAGAAAAGCAAGCGATGACCTAAAACTTACAGACACACACACACACACACATACACACACACACAACTACGACTCTTGAAAGGTTGAATGATCATTTATAGGAAAATGAAATGATTTCATTAAAAATAAGATAAGAAAAAAAAACAAAATTTAATAGGAAATGCAATTAAAACTTAATATAGAATTCCTTAACGTACTGCTAGCTAGTATTATGGAATATTATTATGTATATATATTCATCTTGTATTTACCTTATATAGGTTTTTGATCATGTGTAGTATATTACATGGTTAGTATTATATACAATCTTATATACATATATATATAAGGGGAGCGCTGCACATAATACAATATAGCCTTTATAATATTTTCCAATACTCCTTCTTCCTTAACTTTAACTTGGTATCAGAGCATTATATCCAAAAGAGCTTTCATCGATGCTTCCCTTTTCTTCTTATGGATTCCTTTGCAGCTCAATCTTCCTCTCTTCTTACAGTAAACATGTCAGCTGCAACACTTCTATTCTCCCTACTAATTCTTCACTTATGCGACTTACATTAGGTTTTTCAATAGCTCTTTCACCTGGATTTTTTACTTATGCACCCATTTCTTCTCTTGGATGCATCTTTCCTTTAACAAAGAAAGCAATACCTTCCTCTGCACTGATTGTTTTGATACTCTGCAGTGTCAATTATTCCCAACACACATCTTCATGGTGCTGTCGTAGTCTCTCTCTCAAATACTCATCAGGTTATCTCCTTGAAACTGACCACCAATATATATTTATATTAGAGAATGCAAATGAAACTATATTTTTTGGGCAAGGGTGTAATTGCTTTTGTTGATGGATCTTATCCTTGTTCTGCACTCTATGTTACTGCGACCGATAAAGCAACTCCTGGTATAAACCTATTTTTTTGCTCATAGAAGCAACAAGACCAATTAATTATGAGTGCATTCCTTTTTTCTTTATCTACAGAAATCCTACATCTCGTGGTTGACTGTGACATATCTCATAGTATATGGCAGACACTTTAAAAATCCTTTGTTTCACCATCACATTCAAGGATTATACAATTACATGGTTCCTTTCAGGATTTGCGTTAGTGAGATGATTTAGTTAGCACTTATCTATAGCGAGCTAAAGTACTCTTTAATGAGTTGGTTTCTACTAGTTAGCCTTTCTCCTTAGAGGATTTTAGTCTTTATGCATTTCAGAGCTTGGGCGGTGAATTCCAAGACTTATTGACCAATTTGTCTATAAGGACAGAACCCTTACCATACTCTGATCTTTATAATTACATACTCATTCATGAATACCTAAATAAAAGCTCCCTTCAATCCATTATTGGCTCTTTTATGACAGTACCTCTACTTTCAACACCTTTGGATTCCACAACTTCAGCATTATCAGTTCAACGTAGTGGTTTTGACGGTCCTTCTAGCTATTTTTATTGTGGGTGTGGGCGACGCCAAAATGGATAAAGAGGCTACTATAGTGGTAACTATAGCACCTTTGGATCTAGTTAACAGCAAATGTTTGGATATAGTTTTCATCCTGATTCTCATGAGTCCAAGATTTGTTGACAGTAGCATTCCCGTAAAGTTTCTAACTTCAACCAAAATTTTTAAAATGTTAAATGTCAATTGTGTTATGACTTTGGACATTCAACCAAATATTGTTCTTAATTTACCTCACAACATTTGCAGGCTATTACTAATTTAGCATTTTAGAATCCTCAGCTCTCCTCTATAGGTTGATTTCCTGATATAGGTGCTAAACAGCATGTGAAACCGAACCTCACCAGTATGACAAGTTTAAAGCCTTATCTTGGCAGTAATCAATTATATATCGGTGATGATAAGGGACTTGTTATATCACATATTGTTCAATCTAAACTCTATATCTCAAACGCACTTTTATCCTATCAAATGTTTTGTATTTACCACATATTAAAAAACTATTATTATCTATTCAGAAATTTTATATTGAGAATAATGTTTTTTTTTAATTTTATTCATCTATGTTTTATGTTAAGGATCTAATAACTAAGGAGGTGTTCCTTTCCATCAGAGTAGCGATGTTCTCTATATCTTGTTTGAGTATTCTGTAATGTCTGTACCTCAAGCTTTCCTATCAATGTCTTTGTCCTCCATTATTGATGTTTGACATCGTCACTTTGAGCATCCTAACTCTTATATTTTAGGTGTTCTAATATCAAATAATAAAGTTGCATGTATTTCTAAAGTTTTTAATTTTAATTGTTCAACTTGTCCTTTATGCAAAGCATTATGTCTGTCGTTAGGCCTTACTGGTCATAAAACTTATACTCCTCTTAAGCTTGTTTTCAGTGATGTTTAGGGACCTTCTTTTATATTATCTATTAATGGTTATCGGTATTTTATGATTTTATAAATGTCAATACTAAGTATATCTGATTTTTTCCATTAGTCGTTAAGTATGATGAGTTTAAAAATTTTCTTCAATTTCAAGCTCTTATCAAATGGCTATTCACCACCAAAATTAAATCCATCCAAATAGGTTATGGTAGTGAATATAGAAAGTTAAACATATATTTTAAAACCATTAGCATTCATCATTGTCTAATTTGTCCCCATACACATGAACAAAATGGTATTGTTAAGTGTCGTCATCGTCATATTGTTAAAACTAGTCTTATGCTTCTTGGTTAGTGTAAGCCTTTGTTAAAATTTTAAAGTTATATTTTTGAAATGGTTATCTATCTCATAAATTATATGCTTACTGTTATTCTAAATAGTTGTACACCTTTTGAACATTTGTTTAAATCTTCCCCTAGTTATAGTTTTCTTTGTATTTTTGGGTGTTTATGTTTTCCTTTACTCCGTCCTTATAACCGATATAAAGTAGATTTTTTCTCTTCTCCATGTGTGTTTTTTAGCTATAGTTCCTCTCATTTGGATTATCGCTATTTTTTTTTTTTAGATTAACGTGGGTGTCCGGGCCAGCTTTCGCGCACCACGACTAATCCCACGGGCCCTGAAGTTAACGACCATGTAAGCCTCCAGTGGCCATCATATGAGCAACTAAGGACTCGAACCTGAGACCACAGAGGGAGCAAACCCCTTGATCCCAAGTCCTTACCACTTGGCCACCACCTAGATGGTTAATTTTGATAATCATTAAGGGTTGAAGTCACCAAAATTGTCATGGGACTTATGCTTTTACAGCATAAATATACTCTTAATATCATTCAACAAGCCAGTATGTCATCATATAAAGTTTTTGACACGCCTACTTCATCCTCGTTTAAGCTATTATTGACCTCAGATACTCTGTACTTTAATCCTACCTGTTACCAATAGATTGTTGGTGCTTTGTAGTATCTTATTTTTACTTGCTCGAATATCTATTATGTTGTAAATAAAGTCTGTCAGTTTATGCACTCGCCTACCAATTATCATTGGTCTTTTGTTAAAAGAATTGTCTGATACCTTCAAGGAACAACATCTTATGGTCTACACATCACTCATGAGTCCTGTTTTTCCTTATATGGTTTTACAGATGCTGATTGGGATGGTAGTCTTGATAACAAGAAATCCATTTATGGCTATTTGGTATATCTCGACAACACACCTATTTCTTGAAAATCTAGAAAACAACACACAGTAGCTCGTTCATCAACTAAAGTAGAATATAAGGCTTTTGCAAATTATACTGTTGAGATTTTATAGATTCGAGCTCTGCTGTCAGATCTTCATTTTTCCTCTAATCCTATGACTGTCCTTTAGTGTGATAATTTAGGTGCTACCTACTCGTCTGTTAATTCTATCTTTCACGTTCGCACTAAGCATGTTGAAGTCGATTATTACTTTGTTTGTGATCGTGTTGCTAAAAAGGAAATTGTGGTTTGGTTCATCTCCTTCCAAAATCAACTTGTTGATGTACTTATCAAATCTCTTCCTCATACGTCCTTCACTTATTTTTAATCCAAGCTTTATATGGATTCTCTTCCTTTAACTTGAGAAGGCATATTATGAAATGTTATTATATATATATATAGCATAAAAGGAGTGTTGTGTATAATACAATATAGCCTCCATAATATTTTCCTATACATAATACAATATATATAGCTTTCGTAATATTTTCCAATACTCTTTCTCCGTTAACTTCAACTGCTAGCTTGGTGTTAATTAACCATGGAATGAATTTTCATAAATAAGCTGATCAATAAGACTTCAGACACTAATCTAATATTTTTAACCAATAACCAGCGAGATATGTATACTATGCAGGCATAATGAGAGCGTAAAAAGCTTTTTCCTTGGAAAATTATGAGGTCACAATCAAGCACAATATTGAAGAGGCAAAAAGTACTTGCTATAAACACAACTATATCTGATCACATAATTTTATATACAATTGATAATCAAATGACTAGGAGAAAACTACATAAATTTTTTAGTTTTGTATTAGACGTGGCAATCACTAATGTATTTTTTATCCTTCCCTTTCTTCTAAGTAATTTCATACTCTAGCTACATGGAACTGATCTAAGAACACAAATTAATTATGCCTTCTCTTTTTGTTTCCACTCCAACCCTATGAACCTGCAGGGAGAGTACCTTATTTTGTACTCTGAGATGGTATCGAGTTTAGGTGACCATGTTTGTTCTTTTGACCCAACCAGCTGTTCATAATGCTTCTTCAACTCTGGAGTGCTACAAAGAAAACTATTAGTAGGGCCACTAGAACCTGTTTGATCTTGATCTCCACCTTTATTTACAAGTCTTGCTATAAATTCCGGCACAACCTTAATCAAAACCCTACCGTCTGCACCCTTTATGTACTGGAAAGGAGACTCCCCGAAATTAATAGGGGTTCGTTTTGGGCTAGCGCTGAAGGCTGCAAGAGAAGAGGCTGACAAAACATTGAATGCGAAGCGATCTAATGGAAGAACAAAGTAGGTCTGGCCTGGCATGAGCTCGTCATCAATGGCCAGGGATGGAACAGGATGACCAATGAAGAAAGAATCTGCATGGCAAATCATCATGTCTGGATTCTCAAACATGATCTCTCCAGCTATGTGTTTGCTGCTGCCTGTTAAGATTCTTGTGGTTCCTTCCCAGAAGATTAGCTTCACAAATGAAGCTCTTGAACTTTGATGGAAACATGGAGACACTGCATTTCCCATTTGAAGAGAGACAGAGAAACCAATGAAGCTTGGATTGTTAGTTTTTTGGAAGGAGAAGAGAGAGGAGGGGTTAAATATACAAGGAGAGATTTAGGATTGACTTAGAGAAAGTCTAGGTTTGTTTCTTTATGGGTTTTTGATGGGATCGGTGGTCAGCCATGACGGCTTTGAACATCTATAAGACTCTGTGTGTCTCTGTGCTTTAAGAGATGTCTTTAAACTTCCATAAGACGTTGTCGTTAATTACAACTCATCAAAAAGTCACCCTGGCCAACCCTAAACAGTGAAGTTAACGCCGACTTTAACAAAAACAAACCATATAGTCTCAAAACTGGTAAGAAAGTCAATTTTCTAGTTATAATGTGTGAATGTGTGTGTATTTCTGTGTTATATATATAAGGTAATTGGTACATCACCTCCCATTCATATGTTAATTTCGCTTGTTATATTGTTTTGATTTGAAAAGAAAAAAATATTTGTAATTTTGAACGAGCGAAATTATCTTTTCATAGCATGAAAATGAGCACATGGAAAAACTTTATTAAGAAATTAATGGATTTAATTTTTCATTGGTCATGACTCTTTTTGTGCGTATTTAACCTAGTGAAAGGATGTGAAATATGATTATACGATGTTCAAATTACTGTGAGTTCAAAAAATTAGTAATTCACACTGTATAAAAAGTGAGAAACTTGTTCGTTCACTTGGGTTTTTCTTCAAGAAGTTCCTCGTCGTGAGAGAGAGAGATGCAAAAGATCGTAACAACTCCTCGCCTTCTCACTAATTTTCCTTATTACACATATATTTTATGTTAAGCCCAATTAATGACATCAAAAAAATTAACCTCTAAGCTATAACCTGATTGTAATGTGTAAAAAAGTGACATTAAATTATACATGCATCTCTTAAAGTTAAAAACTCCGTGATATCTTGCTAGACCTAGCTAGTCTGCCTGCCAGCTACAAGAACTTTGAACACTGACCATGCCTTTCATCATTTATGTAAATGTCCGGTGAATACGATGTATATGGTCAAACTCATTAGCCATAACCATGTGACCTCTACTTTTTTTCTTCATATGGCCTGCCTGGACATCCTGGTATGATCTAGCCTCACAGATGCAACCATCGAATTAATAAATGACGATTACAACATTTCATTAACTCTGGGCATCGATCTTAATTAAAACACTTTATACATATGATGAAGTTTTCGGTTGGATCATAATATACAAATATCTTTACCTAGGGGCATATGCCACCCATGCCATAACTAGCTAGGTAGAGAGCTCTATCGGTGATGGCCATGTGGATTGACTGACGTCTCACAACTAGACTCATAGAAGATGCAGCACCATCTAAGGTCAACTATGCATCTGGCTAGAACTTAAAATTGAACTAAAAAAAGAAGAAGAAAAGTTACGCAAGTAACACATGCATGAAAGGTTGAATTAATTAATTTATACATGAATATGTATGAGATATAGTGATGACGGAATCCCACAAAAGAAAATGAATATTGCATATTTCGAATCTACTACCAGCTCCTCCCATTCTGCTAAAATGTTTATTTAACTCTCTCGTTATCATAAGTGCTTGTAGGTGCGGAATAATTAGAGTTCTTAAAGCTGCAGGATGACAAACTGAAAATAAATTAGTATAATATATCCTAAAAATAAAACAATAAATGAAAGGCTATGAAAGTCTAGATTTAAGGGTATAATTTAAAATAATTTAAAATCTTTAAAGCTAAAATGTGAACTTCCACACCCTTAACGCTAACTTAAGTGCGAAGGTAGTTCCGTCTCTGAGGAAATATGAAGAAGAATTCTTGCCAGTTCGATTACAGACTGAGCCCATTGAGATTAATGAAAAAGCTGGGAACGCTGGTTATTAACTCTACCGCCGACGTCCTTCATCAGGTCAGCTGAATGCCTTACGGTTGGGGGTTAATCTAATGTCATATCACAATTTATAAAGACGTGGATGGCTCTTATTGCAAATAAAACGACTTTGATAAAAATCAAGCTGTTTTGACGTACGGTTCTCAGATTTTCTGAAAATATCTTGAGCAATTTCTTCACTGACTTTTGATGTAATTTTTGCATGCATAGCGTTCCCATCCAGGGCATGAACACGGAAGGGAAATTAAGTAGAGAGGTTCGAAGAAACTGGGTTTTGTCATTTCTATGATTGTATACACCATTTAATAGACGTGGCCTGTTATTTTCAACATTAAAAAACATATTTAAGTAACAATAATTCAAAACAATCTAGGTTAGATAAACTAAAACACAACTGATCAAAAGAATCCAAACAAATAAAAAAAATTATTAAATTTAAAGTTTAATAACTTAATGTCAAAGATAAAAATTAAAAATAAAACTTCAAAGAAAAACTCAAGTCAGCACGAGTAACTTTATAAATTACCAACTCAGAAACCAAGATAAAAATAAAAAACAAATAAAAAAAATAACCTATTAAAAAGCCTAAAATCCAATAAAAAATATTAAAAAAAAAAGCCTGAGTGGACCAATAACTTGAGTCAAATGATCCAGGTTGATTTTTGTTAATCCATTCTCATAATAATCAAACAATAAAAAAAGTGAAAAAATAACAAAGTCAAGAATGAATAATTTAATTAAATAATGGAATATTTTTTAGATCATTTTGTCCGCAATTAATTTTGCTATAATAAATTTATCCTATAAAAAAGAGATTTTGACTTTCAATTGGAGGCTTAATTATTTTTTTTAAAAAAAAAAGATAAAATTGTATTCACACCATTTCAAACCAGGGAATCCACCTAGACAAAATTAGAAGACTCGAACAGCGGAAGACTTGTATGCATATGCCAAAGAAATCCTAAAAACAATAGTATGGTGCACGCGCGCAATATATATATATATATATAGAGAGAGAGAGAGAGAGAGAGAGAGTCCCGAATATTTCATGTTATGGACTATTAAATAAATATATAAATTTTTTTAAGATTAATTATTAATTAATATGTATAAATTTTTGAAGTTTATAATAAGGATTTAATTTAAATACATTGTCTAAAATATTTAAAAATATATAAATTTAAAGTGAAAATAAAAATAAGTATATTATTAAAGTTATATTCTTTGATATTTTATTAAATATAATTCATTTAATCTAATTTAAATCAATATTGTAATAACCATTAACTAGGATAAAATAACAATCTCATGTTAACTGAAAAACAAAACAATTAAATTTTTTTCTCTCCCAATTTCTCTTTTATTCACTTATTCTTTTTTATATTAGAGTTTATAAGTTGTACTTTGTAAGTCTATAATTATTTTACTCTCAATAAGTTATTTTACTTTTATACGACAGTTTTTTTTCTTGTCAATATTATCAAGTTTCGTTCATTTTAAAATTTTAACTAGATTTTATTTAATATGTTTTAAGATTCCTTATAAAATTTTAGTTCAATCTGATAGTCGGATTGAAAATTACATCCAATAAAATAAAATTGATCAAATTGTGATTTTTTATTAAATTTTTAAATTTTTAAAAAAAAATTAAAATTTTAACCCAAGATAAAATATTATATTAAAGGCTTCATATAAATTTTCAAAAAAATTAATAATTTAATTGAGAATTAAAAAAAATTATATAAAATTATTAATAAAATTTTGATCTCAGATCGTGCGCACAATCATGCAAACAATCATTTTCATGCTATATATATATAGAGGGAGGGAGGGAGAGTTAACTAGTTAGGATTTTGTTTTTAAAAACACTTGTCTGGCACACACAATATATCCTAAGAATTCCATACATACGTCGATAAAATAAAATAAAAAATACTAAATCAATCTGAAATCTCAAGTTAAAATTAAGCTAGACTCCTACTATTTATTTTCTTCATAAGGCCGCATAAATGTGTGCATAGATGTCCACCTAAAAACAGCTACGTACTCTGATAATACTAATATTCACCGTATGATAATTAGAATTGACACCCATTTTTTCATTATCAAGCGGGGAAACAAGACATTGAAGTTGTCGTTTCAAGAATGCACCGACATCGTATGTCTTTTGTTCGGAATACGGTGTACGTAATTTACCAACATCGAGGTTCATTAATGAGACCTAAAAGGTGATGTGGTCAATATCCTACACGTGGATTGAAGTTTGAACAACACGTGGCTTCATCAGTGGAAGACGAATTCTTCTTAAATATTAATATGACCTGTTCTTCCTTCCAATCTTGCCCATGTGACAGGTCGCAGGTTGGAGCGTGATTCAAGAGCTTATATTAGCAATATTAATAGCAACAAAATTGACCTTTATATCTCATTTGTGACGCATTCAAGTTTTTTTTTATTATTTTTTTATCGGGAGACGACTTTCTTTATAAAATTGATGGGGTTGGTCTTATTATATAAATAGCAGTCCAAAAGTCAAGCTTATTATACTTGCCCTCAGACATATATCATTGGGAGTTTTTGTTCTATGAACTATCATTGGGTTCAATCGACGTTAATTTTTTTCCTGGAATGATCTCAAAGTTGCACGCCTATATATATTAACATGATGTTAAGAAAATAATATAAAATTACACTTTAGATCTTGACTTAATGAGAGAAGGAATTTTTTTTTTATACTGGAGTTCTTTTTTCTATGGATGCCTATCATCTTCGCAATGTTTTACTTGTTTATTTGGTTTGCAGAGTATTAAATGAATTCGGAGATTAGTCATGATATGTATAAGTTAACCTGTTATAAAAAAATAATAATAAAATAAAATTATTTAAAGATCTGATTTAGTAGTTTAAGTTTTTTAATTAAAATAATTTTTTAATATAAAATCAAACTAAGGATTCAAATCCCATTACACGTGATTCTTTTAATTCAATTTTTAAAAAGTAAAATACAAGATAACGATAGGTTTTTGCAAATCTCAAATGTAAAGAATTATAACTTGAAAGCATGTATTGAAAATTGATATAAAATCATTTAATACATTGTCCAATAAATTATTTTTTAGATTAAAAAAAATTATTTCACATGGTTTCGAGATTTCAACAACGACTTTCTTGGGTTCAAATCTCGTTACCGGTTTTCACTAATTAAATTAATAAAAATTAAATCACCAGAGAGGAATTAGTTCGCCAATATATGAACCATTAAAGTTTAAAATTCGCATGGTGTCCAAGAGGATGGTCCCAGCAGGGCTTCGATGGGCTAAGCATTTGGGGTTGTGAGCCTAACAAGGTTGGTTGGTGACCATCCTCGTCATTGTCATCTATGGAGAAATGAGTGGTGCCAATTATCCATTATCAATTGCGTGCGTGCTTCGCCAGTTTAGGCGACTGAACGGAGTTGATCTCTTCAAAGATTAGAAATGTTAAGCAAGTTATTTGAAACTCAACGAAACTTAAAATTGTCATTAATCAAGTTTTAATGTTGATTAATGAGACATGTGAAGTCAACCAAATTGGTATTCACCAATGTTCATGCAAGTTTTAAAGTTTTTTTAACATTTAAAACATGAAGTTACTATCAAGATCGCTGCTCATTGTTTTGATTCTTATTATTAGGTCACAATTACAAGTTAACTTGCAAGTTGTAGATAGGGTGTTGATATTTCAAAATTCAATGTGCCCTATGATAAAAGTTTCTATTTTGATTTTATGTATAGTATTTTTATTTTTATTTTTATTTTTAGTTTTTTGCATAGTTTTATGATAACCGGAGTCGCTGTTTTAAAAATTAACAAGAATTTATCTTATTTTTTTAATATTATTTTTTGATATTGTTTGTAATGTTTTTATTTTGTTTATATTGTCTTTTATTTTGATTATATTTTTAAATTAATTAAGATTTTACTGGATTATTGGATTTCTCTTATTTTTTAAAAAAACATAAACATTTTTTAAAATTTTGTATTTTCTATTAAAAAACATTTTGACACAGCCCTCATGTCATCCCGGTCACTTCCATCACTATTTCTGCTAAAGAACAAAAACTACGTAGTCATATTCAAACTAGATCAAAATTTCAGCTAACTAGCATGTATCAAAGTGTCTTTCTTAGGTTAATAATTATGACTTCAGCAAAGATTTCGGTGAAATTGGAGGGAAACTGTCTCAAATTCTAAAGGTGAAGGATCCAATTGTTTTTGTTTTTTCCCAGAAAAACCACAAATCTCAATACAATTGAACCACGTAGTAATGCAGCTACAAGTCAATAACAATAAGACAGGCAAAACTATGCATACCGCCTCGCATCTTGATAATCATCTTTGGCCACGATCAAACTTGACCAAAACCTTAACCAATTAGCATTTACAATATTCTCTCTTATACTAATAATTTTGACTTTAGCAATCTTCTTTTTTTAAAATAAAAAAAGACTAGTAAACTTTGCCTCAAGGCAAAAGGGCAGGCACTCAATTGCAGTTTTTCAAACCATACAATTGAATTGTTCAACCAGAGGGTCCTACACAGCAGAAAAACATGCTAACAAGTCCAAAACGGTGATATAAGCAGAGCTGTACCTGCTCACATTTCATCATCATCATCAGACAGTGTTTATCCTTTAAATATCGAGACGAGCTGGAAGAGGATCATGTGTGATTTTTATAGTTGAAGGAAGAAATGGCCATCTCTATCGAACATATGTATCCAGCGGACATATATGATAGAGACGTGTCTACTGTATTCCTCATGCTTCAATTCAAGGGGTTATTTATTTTACACTAATCTAGTTTTAAAAAAATTAAATGCGGGTCCAATTTAATTCTTAAGAACCTTATCCGGGTTTTTTTTCAATTTAATCGGGCCAATATCTATCTACACGTTGAACAATTACAAAGACAAAAACGAAAGTGATCGCTGGGGTTGTGGTTTCTGACCCTCCTAATGATAGCATGATTTTTCTTGTAATATTTTTTAATGGTTTTGATGTTTTAATATTAAAAAATTTTATAAAATGAAAAATAAAATTATTTTAATATATTTTCAATAAAAAAAATTATTTATAAAAAGCATCATCATCATCTAAGTTATAAAATATCAACAGAGTACATAAACATTTTAAAAAAATTGAGGGGGTCATAAGGGATGGTGAATATATATATATATATATATATATATATATATCGATGCACAATGATCTAATCTAGGCCGTAAGGGCATGGCAGGCATGTATAAAAACGAGTGTTTGAAAGTTGTTAAAGTATCATGAAACCAATGCCTTTACCTAAGCAATTTATTATTCATCAGTAAATCATAATTTCCATTCATAGCAGTTTGTTTTTGCACGATGAAATTCAATGTAAGATAGGCATGGTAATTATGGAAATACCCCCCCCCTTTTTTACCTTTTAAATTCAGGATTTAATGCTAAAATTAATTATAATTCAATAAATTCACTAAATCGATGAAATAAGTGGGTTCTTAAAATTATTTGGAAGAAACAATCAATATCAATCAACCCACAAACTATCTGAAAATACCCCTCACTATGATTTTTTTTAAAAAAAAAAACATATCGTGCTTCTCTAGTCATCATTATGATCAGAGAGAAATAGAGGTTTTTTCTTTATTTTAGGTCGCAAAGGAGTTCCGAGCAGCCCAGAAAAAAAATATGACACTGGTGGGATAGAAACCACAAGCATCAAACATCGATTTGTCCAAAGCAAATTGGACTCATTGATCTTAGACCTTTCTGCAAGAACGAATTGCGGCTAGAAACATGCTGTAAAATGTACAACGAGAGATTCATTGATCTTAGACTTTTAGAGTATTGCGGCTAAAAAAACATGCTATAAAAATATACGATGAGACTGGCTAATGATGATTTTGACCCTTCTATGATACAATCCGACCATATCAACCCTTCATGATGCGATGAGTCATATGTCGATAAAACCATGTACTATGTTCAATCTCGTCGGCACAACTCTCTTGCTCGGTAATAAAAAGGAAGGACTGTGCGGTGAACAGGGAAAAGGTCTCCCATTATCATCGCACGTGGAATGAAAATAAGGTCATTAAACAAAACTATTTATCCTAAGGGTGCTCTAAAAGCGTAGATGGATTTTTTTTTAGTAAGGTGATGGATTGTTCTTAACGTGTAAGAGAGGAGCAAAAGGCATTTAGTTAGGGTTATAATTTACTAATTAACACAGTACTTATAAACTGGTAATTTAGTAGAAGTTTTATAGTTATGCCTTTTTCTTTCTCTTTTCCCCGATCAAATAATATAAAAAAACTATCTTCAACTTCACGATAAAAAAATATAGTGTTATTTCCACTTTATCATACTTTATAATCTGCTTTTATTAATTAGATAGCCAAAAATACTCGTAATTATAAATTTTATAAGTGATGATAATTAGATTTTTTTTTTAAAAAAAACAATGATATTAATGTGAGCATTACATTTATAATTACAAATTTGTTATAGAGCCTTGTTTTGTAACTAGGGTATTTAGATTTCTTCATTTTTTTTTAAATAGTTGTATATCACCAAATTCGTTTTTTCAAAAAAAATATTGGTCATGCTAAATTTCTTTTCTTGTTAAAGATTTTTTTTTTTTGAGTTTCCTAATGCTATCTACCAATAAAACATTTATTCAAAAAAATAATATAGTAATTAAAAATCGTATATACTTCAGTTTTTTTAATTTGAATTAATTATGAAATTTAATAATTAGAATATAAAATTTCAATAGAGTTTGATTATGTTAAAATAAGACAATCCACAATAATATTAAAGATTAGAAGCTAATATAGTCTATGAATAAAAATAAATATGGATTGAGATTAATAATTCTTGAAGTGGGACTTACACACAAAAAAATAAAAAAGCATCCTCATTTTAAAGCTCTATCAAAAACTATTTTGGAGAAAAAGGGAAATGAGCTTTTACTCTTTGAGGCACCAAACTCCAAATGGCAGAGCACACGGGATTGAACTCATTGGTGTTCCTTTATTCCAAACGTGTGGACAATATAATAAGCAATTTACAAACGCTGCTAGGCCTGCCTAATGGGTCACCCGCACTTGCCTCTTCTCCTCTGGCATCAGCTCTGTTGCGAGGGCTTGGATTCTGACCCTTTTCTCTTGGGCCTCTGAGCTTTCTAGGCTGGCCGAGGAGACTGCATATCAATTCGAAATTCATATCTGGCGGAGCCCAAAAAACAGAAAACTTCTGGCTAACAGAGAATCAGAAAATCTTCCACGAGCTTTTAGTGCCAGCCTCAAAAAAATAAAAAACCTCTTGGTTCATAGCGTAATGTTTCAAATGGATTTCCACGAGGGGATAAAGAATAAGTGGAAGACAGCGGTTTCATGAGAATCAAGTCATAGCGAGTCGCCTTGTCAAGATGCAAACCAAATACAGGTCTATGAACCCAGGTAAATATGGAGTGAGATTACTTTACATTTAGATAAAAAAAAAAAGGGGGGGGGGGGGGGGG
>SRLM01000287.1:85494-101979 GCA_015708895.1 Populus ilicifolia | reverse complement strand
AAGAGAACATAAGCAAATGGAGGCAAATGGTTTAAACACCTTTGCCAACCCTTCATATCTCCTGGAGTGCAAGTACAGCAGACTCTGTCTGTTTGCGAGTGTTTTAAAAAAAAAATGAATTTTTTATTTTATTTTTTTAATTAATATATTTTTGATATTTTTAAATTATTTTCATATATTAATTTTTTTAAAAAAAAATATTATTTCCATACTTTTGAAAAGCATTACCTATAAGGTTTTGAGTATTTGCCATGCTGGTGTGTGCTGTTTTCAAGGTCCCACAGCAAATCACTAGACTGGAAGGTGCGTGGGAGTGTATTGAAAAATATAAGAATATTCAGTTCATTAATTTTACTATATCCAACATCAATTAATTTAAATATAAATAGAAGATAAGAGTTGAAAACAAACAGTTAAAAATGAGTTATCAATATCATTCTTGCAAGAAGCAAAACAAAAAAAAAATGTTAAAAACCCATTATCACACCACCATAGACTTCAACTACAACTAAAAAAAGCCTTCAACTACAACTAAAAAAACCTTTTAAGTTGTTTCAAACTTCATTATAAAATAGTACAAGAAGACGATATCAAAAAAAACTATATGATTCGCTAAAACAATGCTCTATCAAACTTTACAAATCACAATAAAATGAGTTATCCTTAAATATTCAATCATTCAAGAAAACATATATAATAAAGAACAAAATCAAAAATAAATCTAGATAACCCAACCAAATTAATATATATATATATATAGTTTAATTTCTAATAAAATAAATATCAAAGGATATGATCTTAAAACAAAAAAAAAAAAGTTAAAAGAATAATAAAAAGAAAAGGCAACTCTAGCGAACATCAAGAGGGTTCATTCTCCAAAAATGAAATCAAGGAAATCTCAAAATGAAATTAATCAAAAAGTTTAAATCCAAATTAACTCAATTTTTAATGATAAAATTAAATATAAAAAAGCAAAAAACAAAAGATAGCAAAGTAGAAAATAATTTTTTAAAAAAATAATAGAAAAAAATAATCAAGGATAAAATCACCAAAAATATTACACTATAAAAATTATATTAGATGATATAAATAACAATTTAAAAAAACTAAATTAAAAAATCAAATAAGAATGAAATCAAAAAAATTCAATTTTCATAAGTTATTTTAGATATAAAAAAAATCAATTAAAAGATATACCACTAAATTAAAAACAAAGAAAAAAGAAAAGTAAAAAAAATCAAATAAAATTAAAATTGAAACTGAAACAGAAACAAATTTTGATTCTCATGAGTTATTTAAAATAAAATAAATATCAATTAAAAATTATGAATAGGATAAAAAAATAAAAAGAAGCTATTTGAAAATTTGTACGGTAGAGCACAAGAATCGAGAGAGAGAAAAGAAGAAGGAAAAATGGTCATTGAAGCTAAACCAAAACTTTGTTATTTACACACGCGATGTCTAGATAAAAAAAAGAAAAGAAATCCAGACAAATCTAATAACACCATAAAATGACATTTTTGCTTGTTGAAAACAACAGAGCAGGCGACGCATTAACACGCACCCAAAACACAATGTTTTTTTTTAAATCGTGTTAATTTATTAAAAGACAAAACTAACTTTCACTTTGCCTAAAAATAACATAAAAATTACTAGTGCAATAACCAAAATACCCTCAAATCCAAGAAGGTATTTTCATTGTACAGATAAAAATAACAAGACAAAAACACCACTCCTAGCCAACCAAAGTATTTTTATATGTTAAGTTAAATTGGCTAATTTACTATGCACTTTATAAAAATATAAATCTACCCCTCAACAACATAAATTTTAAGGGTATTTATGATAATTTACTGTGCAATTTTAAGTAAACACCTCTCATGCCCTTGATCAATTAAAAATGCCAAAATGCCCCCATTAAAAAGACAACCATGCCCTCAAACTCTAGCAAAAGGTTTCTTTTCAAGGGTAAAGTGGTAAATTCATTGTTCTCATCCACATGACTATGAATTCACCGCAGATTGTAGTTTTTTTAATGGAATTTATCAGCTATGCTCCCACTTAACACCAAGAGTTTAGATAACACCCTTGCTCACAGTTGATAGACAAGGCTCTTTAAACCTGAAATAGAAAAATTGGCATAAAAACTATGGTAAGAAGTTAGCGACACAGTGGAGGGCAAGGAAGAAAACAGCAAAATCACTCAAAATCAACTCAACATATTTTTTCCATTCAAATCCACTTAACCTCACCTTCGTCAAGAGCACCTATGATTGAACAAAAATGGAGCACCTCACACAAATGAAATCAACCTCTGCTTTCTAAACTCTCTGAGCATCTCTACCAAGAACATGCAAAAGAAATGATGGACTTCAGCGGCATGGGTTGTGATATAATATTGCAGAAAATAGAATGAAGAATATAGAGTTAGGAGTTAAGATACCCCACCTGGCAAAGAGACAACTGAGTCCAGCAAGTACAGAGGCTGTAAGAACTGAATAACAAGGATTTGTCTGCTGGAATGGATCTGCTTAGCAGCATTTTACCATGAAACTGAACTCTCAAGTTGTCCAGGGTTCATGGCCTCTATCAACAATGAGAGGCAGCAGTATGGTGATCAAATTAAAAAACATCATCAGGGACAAATCCTCTTCGAAGCATTTCATCATGGAATCGAAATGCCTCATTCAAGTTGTCCTGGGTGACGTGTCCATTTATCAAAGCTGTGTACGTGGACCTATCGGGATTTATCTCTTTCTCAATCATTTTCCGTAAGACCAGCTCAGCCTCCTGCATCCTACCCTGCCTACAGAAGCCATTCATAACTACATTATACGTGATAATATCAGGCAACAGACCTTCTTTTTCCATCTTATTAATCCAAAGAAAAGCTTTGTCCATATTATCTTCTCTCACAAAACCATTAATAAGGGTGTTATACGAAATATGATCAGGAGCAACTCCTTTAGCAATCATCCTGCCCAAGAACTCATCAGCCTTCAATGAATCGCCTGACCGACAGTAGCCTTTTATAACAGTGTTACAAGTGACAAGGGTGGGTTTAATACCCTTTTCAATCATCACATCCCACAATCTAAAGGCCTCAGACACATGGCCCACACTACAATACGCGTTTATTAATATGCCGTATGTAATGTGGTTGGGGAAAATCTTCCTAGATATCATACCATCCCACAACTCATTGGCTTTCTCCATTTCACCCACCTTGCAAAACCCATCAATCAATGTATTGTATGCCACGATATCTGGTTTGATATTCCTTTGAGTCATTGTCCCAAACAAGCTTAGTGCTTTAGTCATATTCCCGTCCTGACAATGGCCATGAATAAGTGTGGTGAAAGTGTAAAAATCAGGGAGTGCACCCCTTTCCACCATCTCATCAAACAGCTTATCTGCATCTGTGAGCATCTTTTCTTTGCACAGCCCATTTAATATAGTATTGTATGCAACCACATCCAAGACACAACCCTGCTCCAGCATTTCATCCCGTATCTTCAATGCCTCCAACATACTGCCATTTCTACAATAACCCTGCATGAGAACAGTGTAAATCACATTATCTGGAACCAAACCAAATTTCTTCATATCTCTAAAGTACACCAATGCCTGATCAAGGTGTCTGTTCCTTGAAAAAACTGCAATAAGGGAACTAAAGCTTACTAAATCAGGAACAACACCCTGACGTAACATTTCACCAAAAATTTCTTTGGCTTCAGAAAAATTGTCTCTTCTGCAGCTCTCAACAAGCAATGTGTTATACGTTGTGGTATCAGGACTCAACCCAATGTTCAGCATCTCAATCAAAATTCCCTTTGCTCTAGCATATCTTCCCTTTTTACACAGACCATTTATGATTGCATTATATGTAAAAAGACTCGGTTTCAAACCTTTATCTGCCATAGAGTTCATTATCTCAAAAGCTTCTTCTAAAAGTCCTTCACGACAATATGCACCAATTAAAGTGTTACAAGTCACCATATCTGCATAAACCCCTTTTCCCTCCATCTCACTTAAAAATGATTTGACATCATCAAATTTACCATCTTTACACAAAGCATTGACCATAATGTTTAATGTATAAACATTCAATTCAATCCCACTTCTAACAACTTCCCTATGCACTTCCCATGCCAATTCAACCCAGTCTATCTTCACTAACCCTCCAAGAAGACTATTGCAAGCATTTATAGACACCAAATACCCTTTACTCCTCAAAATTCTAAACGCCTCAGTCCCTTCCCTTAACTTCCTAGCTTGCACATAAGTTCTTATCAACAAATCAAAAACCAAATTATTAGTCCCACAATTGCCACATATCGATGATACCAAAGCCTCAACAACCTCAACCCTCGAAACCCCACTTCTCCTAATCATTCTAAGAATCAAAGCTTGTGCATCAGATAATCTTCTACTAAGAACAAAAACATGAACCATTGCACTCAATGAAACGGATGAATGCTTAAAGTTTGAACCATTTAACACTAACGAATCAATAAACCTTTGACCAAGTTGCAAATTACCATTACAACGACGTAAAACATCAACAACGACTGATGCGTCCAAGCGAAGTTGATAAGAAAGCAGAGAATTTACATTACCGTGCTTTAAATTGAAGATGATCTTCTCCACCAATAAAGAATCAGGCAGGGTTGTTGCTGCAGAAAATGGTTGTTTATACGGGTTTTGAGAGGTTTCTATTGTTTGGAGACATCTAAAGCTAGATTTAGAGGCAGGGTTTAGAAGATGAGTGATACAGTTATATCTTTTGTGGGTTTTGAGGATTGTTACAGTGTGTTTTTGATTAAGTAGAAAAGGATCCATTTTTGTGGAAGTACAACTAGCACTTTGCTCGAGGGTTTCGTCTCAGTCCGTCAGTCTGAAGATTCTGAAAGAAGAGAGAACTGTCGAAGTCGAGGAAATGAAGTTGCAAGAAAGTCGATTTTGAACCTCTCTTGTTGTCTATTTGTAGATGAACCCTCCACGCGTCGTACTTGTCTGTTCTTGACCCTTTTTTATTCTTTTATTGATTAATTTTGAGCTAATGACAACTTAATCATCATAGTTTGTTAAAATTACAAAATGTCTAAAATACGTGGCAAAAACATTATACATCCAGGTCAAAAAGAAACAGTCATTGCTACAATGATATTACCTTTTTGCTATTTTAAAAAAATATGTCTCAGTTGGGGCTAATCTTATCTTTTCTTATAATTTATTAGTCATTAAAAATTGAATATTTATCTTTTAAAAAAAATTAAAACAATAAAATAATTAAATTATTCTCTAATTCAAGAAAATATTAAATATATTGATCAGATTGTTTTATTTTTTTCTTTTTAAAATATAATAAAAACCTTTTTACTTTCAAATTCAAGAAAAAATAAGTTATGCGTTCAAGGCCATTATTTTCATTTTACATTGATTTTCTTATCAACTTCATAACCATTAGGTAATTTGGTTTTTAATTTATCAGTTAATATTTAATTTTTAAAAATTATGAGTGCATACAGCACATATGAAAACGGTGCAATATTTTTAGTGGCCAGATCTAACATTTTATCACCTTAATTAAGGTGTCACTGCATTCTTTTCCTCCTAAAACAACATAATTTAGCATGCATAGGGCAACTTGTTGTATAAGAGTCTTTTTTTATTTTCTCTATCTTCCCCGTAAGAAATACAGGTTGGTCATTTGTATTCCTTTTGTTTTAATTTTTATCTTTATTTTTTTATTTTTTATTTTTTATTTTTATTATTAATTTTTTTATAATTCTTTTATTTTCAATGTAGTCATCCAACTCAGATATATTTTATATTATTTTTTTCAATTTAATTTTTATTTTTTTATTTCTAATTTTTCCTAGTTCTTTTATAAAGAATTTATAAATTTTTAATTTTATCTTTCAATTCAAGTTTTGTGTGTATTGTTTTATCCAATTTGATCCATTTTTTATTCATTTTAACCCTATATCAAAACTTTTGTGTTGCCTTCTAATTTATCTTTTATTTTAATTTTTATCCTCGTTCATTTCATTACCACATTTTATTTTAGATTGGTTTTTGTAATTTTATTTCAATTTAATTTATCCTTTAAGGTTTCATTTACTAGAATTAGGCTTTGTACGTTTTTTATATGTGGTGTTTTTCATTTGATAATATAGGTTATAAGTTTGAAAAGTTAATATATATAAAAAAAATTACTTATATTATTTTTAAAATTTTATCATTTAATATTAATTTTCTTTATATTGATTTTGTAGTTTTCTTTAATTTTTTTATTGAGTTATTATAATCTTGTAATTTAAATTATAAGTTCTGCAAATTAACCCTGATTGACTTGTTTTTATTATTTAGATTATATATCTATCACATTATTTTAAATTAACTCAGAATAATTTTGCTTGTCTCTTTTTTTATTTAGTTTCACACCTCAAAAGGTTTTTTTTCTCCAGGTTATAGTGATCTCTTAAAAAAAAACACGAGTTTATTATCATTATTTGTTTTTTATTATCTAATTAAAATCAAACCAACATCTTAAATCCAATAAATGTTATAACTCGAGTTATTTGCTTTTTTATTTATTTAAATCACAACTGCATCACCTAGGCTATTGTTGCCTCTTTTTTATTGTTTTATTCTGATTTGATTTTTTATTTTAACTGATATATTTTAATGTTTGTTTTAAATTATTGTTTTAATTTCTGCACCAATTAATATCCCTACTATATTATTATTTTTATCTTGCTTTTTTTAAATAGTTTTTATTTTTAATTATTTTATATGTATTTAATTTTTTAGAATATTATTGTGATTCGTACATGATTTGTTTTCTCGTGTTTTGTGTACATGAACTTTATTTTTTAAAATAATATTTATTTATTTATAGATAATATTTATAATATATGCAACCTTGAATAATATTTTTTTATCTTATTGTACATAAAGCTAAAGGGTGTGAAGAATTCATTGTTCATCAGATTTGTTCTATTGTGGATTATTATAGCAATCTACAGTATATTCTTTTTTTTTTCACTTTTTTATTCACTTGTAGTGTATCACTCTTCTTTTAAAAAAAAAATTATCCCTGTCAATTTTTTTTATACTGAATTGATTAAAAATTTTACTTTGTAATTTTTTTTAATACACTGTAAATTGGTATGGTGTTTTTCTACATGGTTTTTCTATTTTACTTTTTTATTTTTAAAGTTTATATTTATCTATTGTATTTTTTTAATATTGAAACAATTAATAATTTAATTTTGTAATTACTATAGTGTTTCTCCGTATAGGTTTTTTTTATGATTTTTAAAGGATTATTTTTGTTGATTGTTTTTTAACATTGAATTTATTAGAATTTAACTTTTTAATAAAGCTTAATCATGTAGAGAAAATACTATAACTTTCCTCGCAAAACACTATAAATTGTTATAATATCTCTCTATATAGTTTTTTTTCTTGTAATATTTTTAAAATTATCTTTTTCAGTTTTATTTTTTTGATATTGAGTTGATTGAGAATTATAACTACAAGTCATTAGAAATAAGGCTAAATCATATAGAAAACATTATAGCTTTCATCACAAAACTATGAATTAGTACAGTATTTTCAACATGGTTTATATATATATATTATTTTCTAAAATTATCTATGTTAATTTTATTTTTTTAATAGTAAGTTGATTAAGAATTTAACTTTATAATTTTTTTTAAACACTGAGAATTGCTGCAGTGCAGTCCTAAGTTTTTCTAAAATTATATTTGTTGATTTTTTTAAATGTTGTGTTTGTTAGGAATTATAATTATAATAAAACTAAATCATACAGGGAAAGCGTCGTTGTTTTCCTTGCAACATTGTGGATTGCTATATGATTTATATAAATAATTTTTTATGATTTTTTCTAATTTTTTTATTTGCTGGATAAATTATCGCAGTTTTCCTCACAAAACATTATTAGTGGCCACAACATTTTTTTCTCATGAGTTTTTTTTTCTAAAACTATCTTTGTTGATTTTTTTTAAATACTATGATGGTAGAGAATTTGGATTTATAATTTTATTTTAAAAAAAAACTAAATCATACAGTGAAAGCACCATATCATGTTTAATTGATTTTATTTGTATGACTACTTTTATTATTGTTTGATTAAATAAAAAATAATATTTTTAATAAACAAATTTATTAAACATAGTCGGACAAATGACTCATATTTTAAGATCAAATAGCTTGATCTATATCTATTTTTAAATTTTATTTTTAGTTGTTGTCATTTAATTTTTTTCATTTACATAGAAAGTTTTCAATTTATTTAATTAAATGCACACATAAAAAAATTTGTTTTCATTTAGGTTGTTTCTATGCAAAAAGCGAAGAAGAAAAGAAAAAAATAGCAATAAAGGCTGCTTATTCAATTTTTTTATTGGAAAACGAATTTAATCTGCTTGTAGATAGTTAATTAATAAGTAATTATAATATTAAAAAATAGTAAATAATATTTTGATCAACATTGATTGATCATTCCTGATTTATATTTTTCAAATTAAAATACGTTCTCCTCTAATCAAATTTCCATTCTTAAATACATTTTTTTTCAAGAAATTACAAATAAAATAAATTCATTAAATTGATGAAAGTATTTAATTATACGTAGATTTAAATTAAATATATATTTTTAAAATTACAAGAACTAATTAACTAGTTTAGTTAAATTACGGCCACAATGTTATAATCAATTCAATTATTTTTAAAACGTTATTTTATTATAAATTAAAATTAAGAGGCCTACTTATTTATTTATTTTATTATACATAGATTTAAATTGATTTGCAAGTGCTATTGTGATTTGTTTTTCATGTATGCATGTGAGGATAGTGAGGTGTCAAAAGAATACTTCATTGCTTGGTTAATTCTTAATTTTGTGAAACAAAGTTCAACATAATTAGTTTAAAACAATTAAAATTTTAGGTATTAAGTTAAAAAAATAAATAAATATTTAGCTTGTTTTTTAGCTAAAATTATAGACCGATTTGCAAGGCCGAGAAGGGAATTAATTTCATTTTTATTTTATTTTTATCCTTCTTTTTTTTTTCCAATGTGATTCATTTGCATTGACTTTATTTAAGTTTTAACTTGGAATTTTGTTTTGGTTGTCTTGTTACATGATCTTTGAAATACCCAGGAGATTTTGAATGATAAAACACAATTCAATTACTATAAAACACTTAGGTCTTTAGAGACCAAAATTGATATTGATGGGACTGGGGTGAATGGGTAAAGGGATTTGACACGCACCGTTGGATGAAGCGGTCTTTAGATAGCGCATGACGTGTTTCTTAACAGCTAGAAATGACTTTCATGGTGATATTGGAAGCTTCATGCCATGTCCTTCTTGGTGGTGTGACGTGTTTTGGTGCTGGTATAATAATTGGTTTCTTGTATATTTTCTTTTTTATTTTTTCTCTCCCTCTTCTCATCAAAAATCACTTCATCATAGAGAATTGTAAAGGTTCATGTTATATGTTTATTATATTAAATTTAGTCATTATATTTTTTATTTTGCAATTTTTTTGATTGATTTATTTTTATTTTTTTAATTTTTATATCAGATTTGATACTTATTTTTTATTGCTATATTCTTTTATTTTTTTTAATTTTATCCCTCAATATTTTGATTTATATATCATATTTTGTTTTTATTTTTTAATTATTTTTTTTCAGATTCTTTCTAATTTTTTTCTCAATTTATTCTTTTAACATTAAATTTATTGAATTAAATTTCATGATTTTTTTTAATATAATAATCTTCATCTCATTATTCGGTCTATGAGTATGAAATATCATAAATTAACAGGATTTTTTTTTATTTTGGTTTGTCGAGAATTGAGTTTTATATATTTTTTTATTTTTTCTATGATATTATTCTAATCTTATTATTTAAATTATATATACAGTGAATTTGCTTGAATTAGCTTAGATTTTTTTAGATTATCTTTTTAATATTGAATATTTTTTCTGTTGCACCTTTTTAGAACTGGCTTTACAGATTTTTATTTTATTTTATATTCTACTAAATTATTCCATTCACCTGTAATATTTGAAGATCTTATTAAGGTTTGCTGGTCTTTTAGATTTTTTTTTGTTAACTTATGTTTTTAAATATATTTTTTTATATCTGAATGGTTAGAAATTAGACATCATTATTTTTTTTAGTTAAGCTATTTATTTTATTTTATTTTATTTTTTAAGATTGAGTTATTTTGGAATGAGGTTTCGTAATTTTCTTAGTATTTTTTTTTCATATCATTGTTATCACTTTTTTAAAAAATTTAGTACATCTACTTTTTAATTAATTTATTTATGTTATGATTATATGAAACCATCTTATTATATCTGATATGTCAATAACTCAATTTACAATTTTTTTTTTAAAGTGTATTAGCAACATTCAAATCTAATTTTTCAAGCTAAAACATATTTAGCTTGGCTCGATACAAAGCGCGTAACAGTGGAGGACTGTAGGAATGTCGGCATCTTTTCAGAGCGTATGGAGCTCGTTTTTATTCTTCTAATATCTGAAAAGTTGCATTAAAGATCACCGGAGGAGGTATACTATACTTTACACCCACGAGCGCAAAACTCAAGACAACTGTATACCTTCTATCATTTTTTTAATTAATATAAATAACAGTTATATATATTTTAATTAATCTTATAAATTTTAAAATTAACAATTATATAAATTTTCGTGAATCTGAAAAAAAATTAAATTTATAATTATTAAAAAGTAAAATTAAAACCGTTAAATTACCACTCAATTACCAACTAACACTTTAATTAAAGTATACTTGACTAATTAGTCGACTAAGAAAGAAATGGCTGACTGGAGAGCGTATCAATAATTTATTCTCGTGTGTTTTAAGAATACCACGACGTCCATGCCCCTAGAGTTCCTTTATTGGCGTAGGTGGCCGGCGCCAACTTTGTCCATGGACTTCCAACCCGATGTTGATGTTTTGTTCAAGAAAAATTTAGGAATACAAATTTGATTGTCGTGTTGTAAAAAAGACAAATTGGGTAAAGTAAATAAAAAAATAAATATTTTTTTATTAAATGTTTTTATTCAGCTTGACTGCGTGATCATATTTTATTATTTTTATTTCTATTCTACCTTCCCCAAATCCATTTTCCAAGTAATTGCATGCCAAAATCAAACACTTAAAGATACGGTCGATAGCTAACATTAAATTAAACCTACCCTCCACCGTCAAATAAATCATCCTAAGCATTGCTGCACCAGATGTTTCAAAAGGCTGATCCGTAATTTGGCCCATCTATAAAATTCCTTCAGGGTAACTTATCCTGTAAGAAGTGGTTGATAGCTAATATTAAATTCATTGGTAACCTTGTCACACCATTCCATTGTACATCATTTGCAAAAGTTATTAATCTACGCATAAGAAAACGGGCAAACGCAGGTGTGCGAATTTTTCCACACTCTTGTTTAACAAATCAAAGGAAGTTCAATTTGCTCTTTATAAGAAGCCAGATGCTATCATGCCATCTGTTCTTTATAAGAAGGTCAAATGTTGTTGGATGCAACTCTGTGTGCTGAGGTTGTGCATGGTCCAGCAGATTTTCAAGAAACCAGTGTTTTGTTTTAGGTTTGGTCAGTAAAGTGATAGCATGCATCTGTATTATCTGGCGCCAGGATGAAAATATCTTAACAGGCAAGTGATTTTACACTATAGTGATTAGCTTGGCATCGAATTTCTCCTTCAATCACTGGGGGATGGAGATAGAGTAAGAGACAGTCCAAAAATATATGTTGTTTATAGTGGTGTGGTGGATGGTGGGGATCATGGGGGGCTTTTCAGACCCACAAGCCAATCTGCTAAGTGCAGGTTGCAGTCAATACAAGGTTGACGATGTTCCGGAATTCACAAATAACCTCAATGCTACACTGTTGGATCTTGGAGCACAACTGAACAGCAGTAAATATTTTGCAACTGCAGAGCAAGCAAGGGGTCCAGCACCAGTCTTCGCCATGGTTCAGTGCAGGAAATACTTGTCAACGGCAGATTGTGTCGCGTGCTTTGCTATTGCTGCTAAACAAATCCGCAACTGCTCTGCCGGCATCAATGGCGCTCGAGTTATCTATGATGGCTGCTTCCTCAGGTACTGACTCGCGCTTTAATTTTTCACAAATTTTTTAGGTCGTATTTATACTTTTGCAACTGAGAATTGTAATTGACCAAGTTAGGAATGAATTTATGAACTTAATATTTAGACTCTGCCTTTCTAATAACGTACAGGCGCAAAACAAATACGAGAAATCAAGTATTAACTCAAACAAAAATTGACAATTCACCTATTAACAAGCATAAAATTTGTAACTGAGTAACAGGTTATCGAGTTTATAGGTGGATATGTATCCCCGTAACAGAGATAATTAATTAATTAGTCTTGTGTTCTTTGCCTTCGTTGTCGTTGAGGTATGAGAGCACAAGTTTCTACGATCAAAGCACTCAGGATGGTCACTACGGGGCTTGTGGGAATCAAACTGCATCTCCTGCTTATCAAGCAAGAGTGGAAAGTCTGTTATCAGATCTTAAAATTGCCTCGCCGAAGATATCAGGTTTCTTTGCAACAAGTAAGAAGGAAGTGGTTGGTGCGAATTCAGTGGTTTATGGAGTGACACAATGTGTTGAAACCATCAGTAAGGCTGGTTGCCAAGAGTGCTTAACAGTGGCTTATGCTGACTTGCAGACATGTTTCCCTGATGCTGATGGCAGGTCCATCAATGTTGGGTGTTTCTTGAGGTATTCAGACACGCCTTTCTTCGCAGATAACCAACTAACGGATCTCAAGCCCTTCTTGAGAAATCGTAAGCTTTCTATTTCCAGACTTCTAGTGTTTTACTAGTCTCTAGCCATTCGGCCCTTTGATTGTAGATGTCTATCTTTGTATGGAAGGACTCTTTATGCCAGTTTTTTCAATTAATTAACCTTCTAGAGTGAATTTAGACCACAATGGCGATAAATTTTAAATATAGGGATGGGATTCTTGATGCCTGGACATGCTATCCGATAATAATTTCCTAATTATAAAGCCACAGTGCAAGCTCAGATATCAGGTAGACTACTACATGCAGGTCTTTTAGGCTCATTGTTTTGTGCACAAATCTTGAACATTTCTCAGGTTGCTGTCTTTTATAAGAATTCGAGGGCAAATCTTATTTCGAATGTTATAACTCCCTGAATTACAGACTATAGGAAGTTTAAGCCCCATATTTGATCCCATATTCTGGCAGGAAGTTCAAGCAAAAAGAAAGTCCTTATTGCAGGGCTTGTTGGAGGCATGGGTCTTCTGTTACTTGCTACTGCAATACTGTTTCTGTGGTTTAAATTATATAGAAAACCAAAGGCAGCTCCTAGAGGTAAAGCACTGTGAAAAACTATGGTGAATAATTTTTCTTTAACTAGTTATCTGCTATATGTCGAAATGATTCCTCTTTTTAACCATGTTAGAGAATAGTTATCTGCTAAATGTCGAAATGATTCCCCTTCTTAACCATGTTAGAGAATTCCACATTTTTGGGTCACCGATGTTTACACGTTATTAAGAAATTCTGCTTGATTTTTTCTGTAGAAGGTGACATTTTAGGGGCGACTGAATTACGAGGTCCAGTGAATTACAGCTTCAAGGATTTGAAATCGGCAACAAAAAATTTCAGTGAGGAATACAGACTTGGAGAAGGAGGTTTTGGTGAAGTGTACAAGGTGGAGTAGAGAGAAATTACAGATTTCAAGAAATAATAATAATAATAATAATAATAATAATGAAACAATTAGCATAACAGTCCTGTTCTACGGAAGTTAGACTGTTATGGGTTCAAGATTTTACATCGTTTAAGATGAAATGGCTGAGAAATTACTGGTTGTGAAGTGTGAAAAAAGAAAAGAAGAAAACTCTAGTCTTCTCCTCATTTATTTTTCATGGAAAATTAATAAATTACGAGATCCACATATGATTTTCAGCTGAATCATTGACGTGTCATGGCTGATATTTAGTTATTGTGTCATTAAACAGGGTGTTTTAAAGAATGAGAGAGTAGTTGCTGTCAAGAAACTAGCTATAAGCCAGTCTCACAGGGCAAAGGAGGAGTTTGAAAAGGAAGTTAAGATCATCAGTAATGTTCATCACAGGAATCTCATCCGACTTCTTGGATGCTGCAGCAAAGGACCAGAACTACTTCTCGTGTACGAATACATGGCAAACAGCAGCCTTGATAACTTCTTATATGGTAAGTTAAATTTTGCGCGTACAAGTTGCGCTAGCAAAAGATTTAAAAAAAAAGGCTACCTGTAAATTTGACGAGATCACATGTTAGGAGTTAGGACTTAGAAGTTGCTTACAACAAATACCATATCTGATAAGAATTATCTTGAGAAAATTAGGGTTTTGTTTTACTCTGGAAAACAGGTGATAAAAAAGGCTCTCTCAGCTGGAAGCAACGATTTGACATAATTCTTGGGATAGCAAGGGGACTTTCCTATTTACACGAGGATTTCCATTTGTGCATCATTCATCGAGATATTAAAGCTAGCAATATTCTTTTGGATGATGATTTCCAACCCAAAATAGCAGACTTTGGGCTGGCCAGGCTTCTTCCGGAGTCTCAGAGTCATCTTACCACCAGATTTGCTGGTACACTGTAAGTTATGATAAGCACCTGCTCGTGTGAATTGATATTGCTTATCACAACCAGATTGCTTATATCATATAAATACTGCATCTTGAGATGGAACATTCACACTCAGTACACTCTGGCCATCTAAAGTCCCGGTTCATTCTCCATGTTTTGATCCTTTTCAGAAACTGCTAATAGCATGATAAAATAACCTGATTCTCCGTTGCTTTCTTATTGCATCAGGGGATACACAGCACCTGAATATGCAATTTATGGACAATTATCTGAGAAAGTGGATATCTATAGCTATGGGGTTGTTGTCCTCGAAATCATGAGCGGTCAAAAATGCAGTCAAGCAAATCAAGATCCTGACTCAGACTACCTCCTCAAACGGGTGAATTTATGATTAACCAATGCATTATTCATTTTCCCTTTACATAGCATTTTCATCTTGGCCATTGTCTCGTTGACCAGAAAACAAAGTAGTGGTACTAGATTCACAATGGTCAAACCTTCTTGTAGCAACAAGATCTCGGTTCCTTTCCCATGGTTTTGTCTCGTTTACGTGTGTTATCTCGTGGTTTGATAGGCATGGAGACTGTATGAGGCTGACATGCATCTGGAATTGGTGGATGGAAGCATGAGCCCAGATGAATATGAAACAGAAGAAATGAAGAAAATCATAGAGATTGCTTTGACGTGCACTCAGTCAACAGCTTCCTTAAGGCCTTCAATGTCCGAAGTAGTTGTTTTATTGAAAAGCAAGGGTTCTTCGGCGCAAAAACCACCACCACAAAGCCCTGCCCTCATCGAGTCCTTTCAGAAAATCCGCGCTGACACCTCCACGTCCACTGGTTCCCCTATGTCTAATGCTACTGCCTCCGTCTCCCAAGTATCGGCACGCTAAATCTATTGAGTACTCGCCACGAAACAAAATCAACAGCACGACATTCCATTACATATACCGCAAATTTATATGCACTCCTTCCCTGGGCATGTTCTTAGAACTGTTTCGGTCCAGTAACAGTTGCTCAATCACAAAAAATAAGCAGAACGCAGTATTCCTGCATGCAATGCAGTTCTGGTTAGAGCAGTAAATTTCCCTGTAGACTTTAAGGCTGTTTATTTACAGAAAAGTAGGTTTTTTTTAGAAAGTAAATTTTAGAAAATTAAATTATTTTTTATATATAGTATTGTAATAAAAAAATAAGTTATAAAATACTTTTAAGTGTTTGGTATGTCATGAAAAATAAGCTAGAAAATAACTTATTAATATTTTTTTTCTTAAATTTATTAAAAAATAAGAAATAAATCTTTCAAATTAAAAAGTTGAATAATAATGAAATTAAAAAATATAATTTTATAAATTATCTCAAATAAAATAAATAATAATCAAAATAATAAAGATCAAATTTAAAAAAAATAAAATTAAAAGATAAAAAAATTAAAATAATAATAGTTAACATTTCATAAATTATTTCAAATAAAATAAGTAACAATCAAAATGAAAAAAATAAGGATCAAATTTGATAAATATAAAATTTCAATAAAAAATGATAAGAAAAAAAATAAATAACAATTATAAAAATTAGGACTAAAGTTAATATAAAAATTAAATTTTAAAAGATAAAATTAAAAAATAAATATTTAAAACAAAAAATACATAGCAATTATAAATTTGAAGATCAAATTTGATATAATTAACAAATAATATAATATTTTTAATTTTTTTTATAATTTTTATAAAGTATTTACTGTTTAAATTTTTTAGTAAAACA
>SRLM01000287.1:342-85160 GCA_015708895.1 Populus ilicifolia | reverse complement strand
CTATACTAATATATTTTAAATAAATAATATTTTAAAAAATAATTTATACCACAATATCAAATATGCAGTTAAAAAGTTTATCATACCCTAAATTTATAAATGAAACATAAATATAAATTTATGATAATCTATGGGTATATCTTTAAAATATTTTTATTTACATTCTACAAATTTAGAAAGATAAAGAGAATATTTAGGCAATTAAATTTGTTTTTATTTAAAATCATTATATATATATGTGAATTATTTTGATATTCTATTAATAAAAATAAATTTTTTAAAATAAAAAAATATTATTTTAATATATTTTTCAATAAAAAATATCTTATAAAATAACTTAAGAGCAAAGATTATGGTCTTTTTATGCAATAAATCCGAAACTTTTAACACAATATCTCAAAACAAGGAGAGAGATATTTTTGGCTGCTGAGATGGCCGAATCTTATTGGATAGAAAACCTCACCATACGTGGCCCTCCAGAGATCCCAGTATGGCAGCAAACTGCTTTATGACCGGGGCGGTTTATCTTGTTTGTAAGAGTATAAAGTACGAAATTAATTACTGAGAGTGTATCCATGACAGCCCGTCTCTAATTACACCACGACAATCTAGTAACAGCAAGCCACGTATTCAGTATCCGTGCCATTTCCACTGAAACTTCTAATTTCACTGGCTTCCAATTAAAATTTCTGTGACAGGCTTGTACGATTTTAATGATAGTAAATTCTTACCAAATATTTTTTTGATTTACGTGAGGTGTCTGGACCAATTTACACGCACCACGATTAATTTTCACGGCCCACTGAATACTCTACAAACTCAGTAGACATGTAAGGCATCGCGAGGGTAACAGGCGTGCACGCCAAGGTTCGAATCCAGGTACAGTGAAAGAAGATAAGCCTCTTCCACTACTAGGTCAAGTCCTACAATGCTCTTACCAAATATTTTTGACCTGCCTCGTTGGGTAAAACCCTATCTCTCTCTTTCTCTTTCTGTAACTATATAAAAAAAACATAATTTTTTTTTATTTCTCTCTCTCTAAAAAAACCCCTCTCTCTCTAGGCATCTCCGATCTGTATCTGCAGTAACCGTTAGAAAGAGAGCCTCTTCAGGTACTCTCTTTCTATCAAATTTACATACCTGTGTGGTTAAATTTAGGGTTACGATTCTTGATTCTTGTTTGGTTGCTGAGAAAATTTGAGGAATAGAAAGAAATTTATTTTTTTAATGGAGAAAATGGAATTGGAGTCATAAGTCTTGTGATTTACGTTGTTATTTTTTTTCTTGTTTATCGTGAAAATCAAGCATAACTGTTGAACCGGGATCAGTATAGCATTGTCTATAAATATCTGTAAATTTCTTAGTAACTGAAATAGGGTGTAATTATTGATCCCTATTTATTAGAGATAAACTTAGGTCTTCTGTTGCATTTTATTTAAATTTTATCAGCCTGTTAATGATTTGTTTTCTGATATTATTTTCTTGACTTGAATTGCAGGTTTTTTTATGGTAAAGGGGCAATAGGTTTTTTTCAATTGATCGCTGAAGTGTAGTAATTAGCTTAATAATCTGTCTCCAATTAGAATACAAACATGAAGAATTGCGAAAGAATTGCCAATTTTGCTTTAGCAGGTATTATATATATATATATATTTATTGTCCCTTTACTTTGACGAGCTTGACTTTGTTATTGTACTGTGCTGCTCCTTGTAGATTCCCTTTTTAGTTAACCCCCCCCCCTCCTTTTCATATGCCCGTGTGCTTATCTTATGTCCTGGGTATTTTTCATAACTTTCTGAGCTTGGATGTCTGAAAATAACTGTAGTATGGGAGGTGTAGGGTTGAATCTCATGTGCAGCGAGGGGTTTAAAGGAGAGGAGGGCTACTTTCTCTAGAGTAGCCCAGCCATTGGAGTAAGAAAAAGAGAAGGGGATTTTGAACATGATAGCTCTTTGCTTCTTGAAACTGATGTGTGGGAGCGCCATTTGTTTGTTCCATGGCTCGGGAACTTGATGTGATTTTGATACCATGCGTGTGATTTTCAATGCAGGTTTAACATTGGCACCACTTTTTGTGAAGGTAGATCCAAACTTAAATGTGATCTTGACTGCATGCCTGGCAGTTTATGTCGGTTGCTATCGATCTGTCAAGCCTACCCCACCTTCAGTTAGTATAACAAGCATTACCATTTATTCTTTCCTCTATTTTTCCTGTGCCGGTGATCTAGATTGTGCTTGAATGAAATTTTCTGTGTTTTAATCTTGCAGGAGACCATGTCTAATGAACATGCAATGCGCTTTCCCTTTGTCGGAAGTGCTATGCTGTTATCATTATTCTTACTCTTCAAGTTTCTTTCAAAAGATTTGGTTAATGCTGTTCTGACCTGTTACTTTTTTGTGCTTGGAATCGTTGCACTTTCGTATGTTCTTTCCACATGAACTTCAATGATTATCTGCATAAAATAATTAAAAGTGTTAATTTCTTTTTAATGTTTTTATTATTCTCATTTTTTCCGTTTGCATTTTTTCAGGGCAACACTATTACCGGCTATAAAACGTTATTTGCCTAAGCATTGGAATGATGATGTCATTTCTTGGAATTTTCCATATTTCCGTTGTATGTGTTCTTATGAATCCTCTAGACATATTTCCAGTCCCCTTAAATGATTCTGAAAATTCAGCTGGTTTCCATCCTTAGTTTATAATCATGGTTATGGAATGCTATACTGCTAGGTTGCTTATTTGTGGATGCTTGGAATTTCAACGGCAAATAAATGCGTCCTGATTTGTTACTTAAATCGAGCTATTTGTTGTTGCATATTGTTTTTGTTACTGATTTTATATTTATTTACTGATTTTTGGTTTGAAGGGAAGGAAATGTTCTTGTATCTTTATGGATAAGTAAAACCACACAAATTAAATGGTCATCTTTCTGTTTCTGTAACATCTTATCTGCTCATAATGGGTGACATAGTTTTGAATCCCTGTTCCCATTTCTTAAAAACTCGATTATGACAAGTTAGATGCTTGTACACGCATGGTTATCTGGCCGCAAATATAACACTCTTGGTGTCCTGGAGCTTCACTTCCTATTCATACTTTAGATATATTAATGACAAGTTCCTTTGGATATTCTTGACTGGTTTTTTCAGTGGTGCTTTGGACATTGCAAATGCTTGGTTATCTGCATGTTAAAGCATTAATGACCTTATGTTTCTTGGATTTTTCTTTGATTCAGTGGATGTCTTGATTGTATCATGCAGAATGATGTTTTTCCTTGTACCTTTCTTGCACAGCTTTGGATATTGAGTTCACAAGATCTCAAATTGTTGCGGCTATTCCTGGAACATTCTTTTGTGCTTGGTATGCTTCCCAGAAGCATTGGCTGGCTAACAATATTTTGGGCTTGGCTTTCTGTATCCAGGTCTGGCGTCGTTCAGTCAGCAGATGACAAGCTAATTGCTTTGAGTTATTTATCTTCTGTAGAATACCCTCTTGGAATTTTCATGTTTTTGCATTATATCAACTCTCACTTTTTTCACATTAACCAAGCTGTACACTGAAAAATATTATTAATTACAAGCTAGCACGCCTTATTTACTTTTAGTGGTTTCAATTTTCAGTTATGCATATATTCTAGTCGCCTTCTTGTAGTTGCTTACATCTTTGGGTATGCCTTTTTGTTCAACATTTTCCCCCGGATACTCTACATAATCTGAGGCATTTCATCAAATTTCAGATTGCTAGCTGAATTATCTAAATAGTGGGTGGATCTTTTAATAGCTTCCATTTCTATACTTTTTTACATGTTCAGCAATTGCCAAGGACTTGTGTATGCACTACAAAATTCCAATGTTCAATAGAAATGGGGTTTTCTCGAGATAAATATTTCCCCCCTTATAAATTGCAAGATATTTTTCACTAAAAGTACCTGTGATTTATATAGTTACTAAATTTGGATGGTTTTTAAATGATTTGATTTTGTGTTGCTTTTTCGCAGGGGATTGAAATGCTTTCCCTTGGTTCTTTTAAGACTGGTGCCATCCTCTTGGTAAGTAGTCTAATTGTGGAGTTCTTTTGTGTCTTTTCTGGATAACTATTGATTATACAATTGCAGATGTGGTTACCTTGTTACATTAGTTAACTTATGTCTATATGCAGATTAAGTTACGGAATGCTGATATTCATGTTTCTTGAATATCATGTCCTTGAGAATTTATTTCCTCAGAATAAAGTTGTTTGTGTTTTTTTCATATGTGCTTAGCCCATGTTGTGTTTGATGGAAGCCAGATTATTTGGAAAGTACATTTGTGGATAATATTATTGTTTCTTGCTGAATTTACATGACCGGGGCCGCCCTTGATGGGAAACTTCATGTAATCTTAAGGAAAAGGGCACCCCTACTCTCAACATTGATCAGTGTTTCTCTAGTCCATTAAGAGAGCATACCTTGGACTCTTTATCTCATGGACCTTCTTTGGTACAAAAGGATAATTTAGTGTACTGTTGGATTAAGCAGTAGAGGGTAAAAAACTTAGCTTCTTTCACTTGTTATGGAATTTAACATATGATTTAAGGTAAGAAAACAACATTACTAAGCTTGAAGATCTATCCATGTCTGTTATTCTGCAGAGGATAATTAGTGTAATAGTTGATTAAGCAGTAGAGGGTAAAAAACTTAGCCTCTTTCACTTGTTATGGAATTTAACATATGATTTAAGATAACAAAACAAAATTTTGAAGTTTGAAGATGTATCCATGGCTTTAGGATTTGAAAGCTTGTGCTTGATTTTTCTGTTATTCTGCAAAGGGACATTAAAGAGAGATAAGGAAAGTTTTCTATCCTTTTTTTTTGTTATCCTACAGCTTGGCCTTTTGTACAGCACAAGGCTCTAATTAGTAGAATTGTGCCTCTTAATGGGTTAAAGAAGCACTATGTGAGTTGAGGGAAGTGCCCTTTTCCTTTAGATTACTATTCACAATGCTGGACTCTTCCCGTTAAATGTTGCCAATAGTCGTGTACCTTTCTTTCTCTTTTCTTTTTTCTTTTAAGAAGTCAAATATAGCAACGAACAAAATGTTCAGAACAGTTAAATGCATAAAATTCCAGAAGGTGGAAATTTAACATTTCTTGGTCCTTGACTCCTAGTCATGAGTTTCAAAACAGCAGTTTATTTTGTCATTTTCTTCCATATTATATGCTACTGTTCTTTATTTTGATGACATGAAGGGGGGTTTCTTGATATAGCCCTGGTCACTTTTTTCCTGGCAATTAGTAATTCTGATATCCGATCCTTTTATCCTTAATTTATTGCAGGCTGGACTTTTCGTATATGACATTTTCTGGGTTTTCTTCACTCCTGTGATGGTTAGCGTGGCAAAATCTTTTGATGCGCCTATTAAGGTTAGTTTTTGAGCTTATTCACATTTTCTGGGTTTTCTTCACTCCTGTGATGGTTAGCGTGGCAAAATCTTTTGATGTGCCTATTAAGGTTAGTTTTTGAGCTTATTCATCTTCAATGATATCATATTTGCATGTAAAAATGAATTTTGTTATTGAAGCTTTTGATATGATTTGTTGCAGCAGTCTAATTATTAGCATGCCTATTCTATTCTTCTGTAGCTTTTGTTCCCCACAGCTGATACTGCGAGACCATTTTCCATGCTCGGACTTGGTGACATTGTGATTCCGGGTAAAGTGTCTAGTTAGATCTGCACCTGCATGATATTTGCTATGATGATAGACAGCTGCATTTGGTCTCTATGAGTAGTTGTCGACAATATTGAATGAAACTTTGCGACATTAGCATGGCTGAGTGATCCATTCCATAGCGTATCTTCTATCTAGCTCAAAAATATTTTCATTGAATCTGCTTTTCAGTTAAATAATATAAAATTAGTGAAACATATGGTTGATCTTCTATTGTGTCTTTCCTTTGAAAGAAACCAAATGGTCTTTGAAAGAAACTGTGTATCTGAAAAGATCCCTGCACAGTAGCTGGAGAGATAACTTTACATAATCTTTCTATATCAGATGCATATATATATAAAGGCAGCCAATATTTCTGATTTTAGCATCAGAAAGTTGTAGATGCAGGGTCAAATAGGTTGATTTGGTTACAGGAATAGCTGTTGATAGTAAAGCACACTATAGAGTGATCATCTACTCTTAGGTTCTTACATTGGTTGTTATACATATTTTTGCCTTCTCAGGTATTTTTGTAGCCCTGGCATTGCGATTTGACGTGTCCAGGGGAAAAGACAGCCAGTACTTTAAGAGTGCTTTTCTTGGATATGCAGCTGGCGTGGTCCTTACAATTATTATCATGAACTGGTTCCAAGCTGCTCAGGTGACTTGTCTCGATCATTTTGCTTGTTTTTCTTCTCTATTTTGTATGTCAGGATTATTATCCCCTGTATTGATCGCTGTGCTTTCTTGTTATTACTTTCAGCCTGCGCTTTTGTATATTGTACCAGCTGTTATAGGATTCTTAGCTGCTCACGTCTTATGGAATGGTGAAGTCAAGCCAGTATGTCCTATTATGATCTTATTTCTGTTGCTTACAGTGACCACCTTTCTATTATAATTTCTTAGAAATTTCTTCTCCTGCGAAGTCATCGTAATCATGCTCGGTTGTCTGATATAAGTATTATTTATTTCGGCATCATGTGCAGTTAATGGAGTTTGATGAGTCCAAGACTGCTGTGTCATCTCAAGAAGATAGTGGAACCAGCTCTAGCAAAAAGGTGGAATGATCGGAAAAAGAAAACCTCAGATACTGAAACTGTAGTGTCAGGGAAGAAATATGTTTATTTTCATTGAGGACACAGAATGCTACAGCTCTCAATCTTTTTGCCAACTTATGCACAACTTGCACACCAGTGTAACAGCTTTTGAAATTTTAGCCACCAAAAAAAAAAAAAAAGTCTCACAGCAGGGCCATTGTAGACCGTCAGTTTTTTTGTATTCTTAAGCCTCCAAGATTTTTCTTGAGAAGTCTTCTTGCGAGGAAAGGCTTGTGTGGTGATCAGATAAATCCCTCTGGCAGGAGCCATTTGAGATCATCCTGGTAGTGGACCAAATGGTTTCACAGCTAGCTCATCAAGTGAGTTGGGAATATGATTAATTTGTCTAGCCTTGTCTTGGTTCTTTTTTATTCAGAAATATATAAAAATAATTATTTTTTATGTTTTAAATTTATTTTTTATTAATACATCAAAACAATTTAAAAATTAAAAAAATTATTTAAAAAAGAAGACTTTTTTTTTTTTATTAAACATTACTTGGAACCTGATTCAAAAGGGCAGTTTCAATCTGGGCCCAGCCCATGCACTCTTTCCGTGGTTGCTTTGCTTTGCTGGTGATATTTTAATCTGGCCCCCTCCCCTGTCACGAAGGTGAGATGGAGTGGTGTATGGACTTTGGAGGGATGAAAGAGATGTTCGACTTGTGTGGTTGAGTGAATGGATTCACCTCTTCCTTTTAGGGTTCGCATTTTCAAATACACAATTTCATCCTTGTTATCGTACAACCCTGCATTTCTTTTTTGAGAATATCCCTCAACTGTTCTGTCAGAAGGAACCATTAATAAAATCCCATGCCAACAAGGAACCACTAATTATATCATAAATAAAAATAAAAATGGGAGTTCCTGGATTACTCAAATACCATAGAGGTTCCAGCTTTGGTGTAACATCTACTTGAATTGAGATCCTCTACGAATATATTTTATTTTATTTTTTTACTCGTTATACTATAAATAGTATGTTTTGATTCTATTAAACAGTAAGTAGCGTTGGGTGAGTTGATTGAAATATGTTTTTTTTTTTTATATTTTTATATCATTATAATAAATTAATATCAAAAATATATATATTTTATATTTTTAAGTGAAAAGTACCATCTAAAACCCATTTGTTTTTGCGCTTAGAATTTTTTTTGGAAAAATAATTTTTTATATTTTTAAATTATTTTACATGTGATACCAAAAATAAAATTTTAATTTTCTTTTTAAACATGGTTATGCTACAATGACAAAAGAGACCTGAGTATTTTTTTTTTAATATTAATGTGAATGTTCAAATTAATTTGTGAGTAGTTCATTCCTGTTTTCCTATCACAAGGATTTTTTTTTTTAATTTGAATTTCTCTGAACTGATGACTAATTGAAGAGGTGGTGTTGAGAGGGATAGAGTCAGCAATTTTAGCCCTCCTATAACCGGGCCGCTGGTTAAAAATCACCCGTTTTTGATTTTCTGGGAAATAAAATATTGAGATTTAATTATCACAGGAAAATACCCACGTATTAATGAATATATCTTGATTCATCAACAGTTTTTTTTTTTTTTAAATAGATGAAATTGAAGTAAGTTACAGAATGGAATTCGAATGAGTTGCTCAAGACTCCAATCTGAAATCAGTCGGATGGAATAGAAAATTATTTTTGAGAAAAGTACGAAGAAAACCCTCTTCAATTTGTGCTTGCACGCACGTGTACATCAAATTCCCAGTGAACTTTCATGAAAGATAAATACTGCATCTTTACTCATATAATTTAAGAATATTTCATAATGTGATTTCTTTTGTTGTTCCTGTTTAATTTGGGAATATTTTTTATTTATAATTGAACAGCTCATTAATATAAATAATATCCAAAGACCAAACTCAAGAAAAAAATTGAGAACAATCCATTTTGCAAATTGAATTTCGTTGAATTGAAAAAACCCAACTGTAATTTTTTATTTTTTAAAAGAAGAAGAAGAAGAAGAAACTAAATTGCTGGATTTGAACAGAGAATTGAAACAAACGCAAACCCAACTATACAATAAATTAGAGAAGAAAGAGAGAAGTCTCGTGAATTCAATTCCCTCTCTCTCTCTCTCTCTAAACTCTGCCTTCCAGTCTCCTTCCAAAAAAACGCATCTCTCTCTCTCTCTCTCCTAACACATCAGAGAAGAAAGCTGAGCTCCACGCAATCAAACCTTAAGAAACGAAACCCATCTTGCATTTTCTATTTTAGTAGTTTTATTAGTCTAATGGGGTTCTATTTATGATCCAATCAAAGCCATAGAAAAGAGAGAATCCCTTGAAATTCAACTACCATGGAAGGTAACGCATACCCCCCTTTCCCCCTCTTTCTGGTTTCAATCTTATGATCATTTATACACTCTTTTGAATTTTATTTTTCGTTTGGTGGGTTGCTAGAAATCTTTTACATGGACAATAAGGGTTATTTTGGGATCAGCAAGATAAGTAACTGTTAGAATTTCCTTTAGGGATTTTTTTTGTTTTTTGAGGAAACTGGAATTTTGTGTGAAATGGGGTTTTGATTTTGGCCCAAATGATGGAAATCCTGGCTATATGTTGCTGAACCTTTCGTTTCGTTTATGTTGTCATTTTGTCTTGCAAACAAAACATGTCGGCAATCTTTTCAGGTGAAGCAAGATCATTTTCATTGTTAATCATCACACATCTGAATTTTATCATTCTAGCAGTGTTTTTTTTTGAATCTCAAGGTTGTATGCCTGTAATGATGTTTGTTTTGTGTTCCAACAGCTCTTGAGGTTTCAGATGGAATGCATATTTGCATGAAAGATATTGTGAAGTACTTAACCTTAACGCTTAAAACTTCGAGTGAACATTGGTTGCTGATTGAGAATTCCTTGAATAATGTTTATGGAATTGGAATACTTCATATATAAGCCAATGGGTTACACTGAGCATGAATTACGAGTGGTCTGAGTGTAATGCGAGAAAGTTATTTTGAATCACAGTTGTTCTGAAAGTAAACATGGTTTTGGCTTACATCCATGAAATAAGGTGCATGCTTTCCCCTACCAACTTTTCTAGGGCTTGGCTTCAAAACAATCAAAGTCATTATAAACATCTTTCAAAGCACTCTGGATGTTCGTGTGAAAACAGCGGCATTTTACCTGTTATGCTTGCTTTGTCCACCAATTCTTTGAAAGCTGCATGCCGCCCACTCCCTTTGCTTGGCCAAATTTACTCTAGTCAAACTGGGATTCATTATTGTCCACGATCAATCTCATTTACATGCTCTTCTTCGAAACACGGTGCATTTAATATCCTTTGTGATGAATTATTGTGAACGTGGATTTCTACACCTTGCCTGATTAACTAATTTGGTTTTCTTTAGTTAAATTGGTGCTGTCACTTCCTCACTTTATACACAATGGCACAATTCTACAGTTTTTTATTCTGCTTTTGTATATGCTTCTGTGCTTAGATCACTGTTTTCAACTCAGTGCATGATTTTCTTGTACAAGGTAGCAGAATAGGGAAACTTATAAGTTCTGTTTGGTGTCTTTGCTCTTCTCTCTCGCATGTTCTTTTTCACTGTCTTATAAAAAAATCAATGTTCAGAATCAAGTGAAGTGCATTCTGAAGAGAATAGAGCTTCTCCAGAGAAGAATTTAAAGAGGACAGTCAAGACGCCAGCCCAGGTTATTGCTTTGGAGAGATTTTATAATGGTACTAATTCATCTCTCACATATTTTATTCAACGCACACACGGCTGGTAGTCTCTATGTTCTTGAGGTGATGTCTTTACTTCTTCACAGAGCACAAATATCCTACGGAGGAAATGAAATCAGAACTTGCAGACCGAATTGGGTTGACAGAAAAGCAAATATCTAGCTGGTTTTGCCACAGAAGGTTAAAAGACAAAAGATTGAAGGATGAAGGATACACTAATGGACGACAAGATCGGTCTAGCAGTATTCTTCATGATCGTGGTAGTGGATTGAGGCAAGATTCATGTGGCAGTACTAAACAAGGTGATTATAGGAATATCGATCCAAGGGAAGTTGAAAGCCAGAGACTTTATGGTCAAGATTTTCATACTGCTGATCTAACCTATGACCGTACAAGTCGCTATACAGGGAATGTTAGCAGCATTGATGATATATCTTCAGGAAGTAGCTCATCGTTACAAGATAAGTTTGTTTCTCAAAGAGAGGATCCTTATGATACAGAAACCTCAAAGTACCTAGCACAGAATGGAGCTTCCATGCCATTAATTCCCAAGGGTGCTGAGAGTTTCGGGTATAAACCATCAGGATTTTTGAAAGTGAAGGGTGAAATTGAGAATGCTGCTATTACTGCTGTCAAGATGCAATTGGGCAGGCATTATAAGGAGGATGGTCCACCTCTTGGTGTTGACTTCCAGTCACTCCCTCCTAGTGCATTTGCATCCCCAAATAGAGATCCAGTCAATGGTAAGTTCTCATGACCTCCTAAGGAATTCCAGGCAAATTTTGAGGGGAGGAGTTTCCCAATAAATTTTGCTTTTCTAGTTTTATTTTCTTTTTATGTTTTCTCTGATTCCTACTTGGAGGAAGAGCATTAGGATGAGAATGCAGGGATGCATGTATTTCCATTTGTATGATTTGATGGCTTCAGTTGCATTCCAAATAAGTTATGTCTTGCTTTATTGAATGCAGCAATACTTACTTAAGTAGCATCTGCATTCAACTTAAATGTTTGATGCATGCTTGGCAATAAATAGCCCATTTGTTTCTCTACCTACTTAGACTTGCAATTTACCTTACAAATTCTTCAATGGAAATGGGTTACCATGACGTTTGCATTTGATGCTGGGAGCCAAAATTTATTTTTTTTGGTTTCCTCTTGATGCCATTTTTCTGCAACAGCTGGCAGAAGCATTGAGTCCTCACTCCACTCTTTGTTGACATATATTTCACTATAATTTGATAACTACACTCCTTTTTCTTATTTACAACTATGTACACTCCACTTTTGTTTACTTTGATATGCTGTTTATGGCGAATCATCTTTGCAGGACCAATCTATGTAGGAGATCTTGTTCGGATGCGTTCTCCTGATGTTTCTGGAGTTCGAAAGCAACCCAGTCTCGGTGGTGTGAGTAAATCTTATGATACATTTTCTTGGCTTTATAGTCAGTGACATCTTGATATCATGTTATACATGCTCAGTCACACATTAATCAATATAGAAACAAGGGTTAAATTTTGTGCCTGCTGTGTTGTCCAAATGTAATGGGATTGAGAATATTGATACTTAGGTGATTTGAGTTTATATTGTGCAAACAAAATGGTTGTCATTCACTTTGGACAGATAATTTAATGGTGTCAGAACTATGACCATTATAATATAATGGTAAACAAATTAGTTCGAGGCTCAAGTTCTGCAGGTCCATGCTGGAAACCTCTATGTCCTCCACCTCTCCATCATTCCCAAAGAGGTTGCCATCCCATGTTCAACACCATTGTGGCCTTCACTTTACTTTTGCTGCCATTTTGCCACCAACCATGCACCACCAGCAATTATGATTGCAACATATTTCCTTCCTCATTTTGGTATGTTCCATGGAAAAGGTTCAGTTAGGCATTGAAATGTCAGGGGAATAGTTTGTTTTTTATTTTTATTTTTTATGGCCAAATGACTTCTTGGACTCCATTTTGCCATCGCCCAGATCTTGCTTGGTGTCAGCAGTTGAAGTGATAATAGTTGTTTTTTGAAGTTCTGATGAGAGCTTATAGTCACACCTTCATGGAAACTCGTACGAATTGGGATGCCATTTTAAGTATAATTATTATATTTGTTTTATACCCTTGCAGAGATATGAAGTATATAGCACCAAGATGAGTTCTCATGATTCATTTACAGAGGGAGCAAATTGTAATCCCGAGCATGGATCCGATTCTCATGAGAGAAAATCCCGTCACCATCTAGAACAGAAGTCTACCTATAATGGTTCCAATTCTAATGCAGGTGGGAACTCTACCATGGATATGCCTGATGATCTTGCTGGTGAAACGTCAGTCTATAGAAGCAAAAGAAATTATAGGACGAGCTCTAAGCATGATTTTGAAGGGAGAAGATCAGATTCTTTTGCAACCCATCAGGGTCCTCGTGGTAGGAGAGAAAAGACAGAAGGTTGGTTGCATGATTGTGATAATGACACTCCTAACATAGCTCGTAGGAATGACTACATGTCTAAGCGTTCACACTCGATTCTTGGACCTGGAAAATCTCTTGTTACAAAGGAGAGAGCACCGTTTACAAAGACAGAAAAGGTTCTCTTATTTGTTTACATCCTTCTGCTTGTATTCTTGAACTGGTCCACGCTAAAATATTTAGCATAATATCAAGTTATACATTGGGTATGTGTAGGAGGCAAAGCTTTATGGAGAAATGAAGAGAATGAAAGGCTCGCATGATTCAGTTAGAGTAAAGAGGCATCCTAGAGATGAAACAGCTGTGAGTTTTTAATGTGGTCAGCTTATGGGAATATTTTGAGTATATACCACCCACGTGTTGCATGTACTTTCATCCTCAATAGACTTGTAATTCACACACATACACTTTTTATAAATGTACATTGATTGGGACCCCTTCACCTTTTGGGTTAATATTTGAAGGTTGCAAAAAGATTCAGGGCTGAATTTCCACAGCAAGAACATGTGACAAAAGCATCAGTTTCTGGTGTGCGCCAGAGAACAAATCTGACTGAAGGGTAGGTGAAAATTTCTATATGTAATGATAATTTTCTTTTCTTCTTTATTTTATCAATATAGTGTGTATATGTTGTGCATGTTTTGTCAATTTTGATGGACTTAAAATGGTTGTTAGTCTTTAATGAATCCAAAAATTCCCATGAAGAGAATTACAGTACAGTATCCTTGTCTCATGATGCATTTAGCCGAACAAATTTTAGTTTCCAAAGTAAGTTGCTTTGTTTAGATGGAAATAAATGGTTGTGTAAATGGTTACTGTAGTGTGGTTTACACCGCCACTTGTGCTCTGATGCAGTCGTGGTAGTTTGCATTGTTAAGCATGGTTACCCTGTTTGTTGTGTTATCGAATTTTTTGTTTCACCTTTCAGGTGAACTGACATTAGTAACTCCCTCTGACATGATGGTAGTACCTCCCTCTGTCATGATGGCTAATACGAATAGGAAACTTGCTACTGCTATCTAAAACTATTTCAGGATCCATAACCCCATAAAGCCTTCCTTTTTGAAGAGCTGGGTGAAAAGAGACGAGGGATAATTGTCAAGCAGATTTCTCTTTAATCATACATCATTGAGGTACCGATTATCTATGGAACACGTAGAAGTGCATTAGAATCTAGAGAGCATGACCTTGGGCGTTGCTTTCACTGAAGCTGTAGGCATTGTGTGACATGGGATGTGCCAGCTGGCATTGGGAGGTTATATGTTTCTGAAACAGACCGATTCTCAGAGACTTGTTGTGAATACTTATTTGAATCATCTATAGTGATTAACACAGGTAAAGCTTGTTGTCATGTATAAATTGGCTGATTGTGAAATAAGTCATACTAATTCCTCCTGTAAGGTGCAGAGTATTAACTCTTTGATCACCAGACTTCACATTGTTCACTCGTCATGTCAAGACTGAATGGGTTCATATGTTTGAAGTGAGGTTCAAAGCTCAAGTAATGATAGGTGTCGGTGTTTGCATACAAGGATGCCGGATGCCTGATTTGGTCGAGATGCTGACTTGTTAGTTAATCACTATTTTCAGTTTTGACAGATATTTGTTTTCTGAATATGTAACTCTGTCTCACTTAGATGCTTATTTTCATACTGCCAGCAATGCAAACCTGATCATTTCTTTCCCTTTTTCTGAATAGGCTACAGAGCTTATAGCATTCTTCATGCTTTGTGTATTCTGCAGGTCTGTCATAGAGAGGCCATCTAGTTTCAGCGAGGATGAAACTGCAGAAACCAGTTCTTCAGCAGAATGAGGATCTGACAATTGATGCATTTGGATGGCATATGGGTTTGTGAGATCACCTGTCAGAAAGAGAGCGATACCCATTTACCTGATGAAGATGTTACGAAGTTGTACAGTTGAGATAATGTATTTCATCTGTTGGTGATGTTCCCATTCTATGAGGAATGAAATTTTAGTTCGTTATGGCAACCAATTGGTTTAGCCAGTGATGTCATCAAGTATATACTTCGTAGTGTGTACAAATTTTGTCCTGAAAATTAAAATTCTTTCCGGAGATATTCTGATTTCTGATTGTAAATCTGATTAGGCAAGTCCCCTTCGATGTTGATGACCGCGTGCCCCTGCACCGCATGCCCGTAGTGCTTTTTCGTGAAGGCAAATGATAGCAAGACTACTCTGTAAAGCTGTTTTCAGGGGATGATTTAAGTATTTTCTAGTTTCTATAACTAATGCATGACATGACTCTTTCTTCTTCTCCCTTGTGAAATATGAAAGCTCAGATTAATATTTTATTTTCTCCTTGGTTTGCAAGGTGATTGTTTATTGGAAATTCTATGATGATTAACTTTTGGGGTGGCTTTGATGGTTAAGTAGATATATTCTTTTCTAATGAAACTGAAACTGGAAATGAAATAACAAAATTCTCATGATTTTCTAGTTTTGACATGGATAATCAGAAAAGACACTAAATATGGATCCATGACAAAATCTTAATTTATACGAGAATCCATCATGGAACACAAATTTATTAAGATTTTCAAAGAATTTACTTATGATTAGTAACCTCAGGAAAAAAACGAGACATTTACTTTTGTGTGTGAGTGTGTGTAGATATTAATTACCTGATACAATATTAATGTATCATAATTTATAGAAAATTGAATTTGGAAATGAAGCATGATTCCATCAAGTCATTGGTATGATATCACATGGCATGAAAAAGGGACATGCCGTTTCAGCATGGTTCAAATGATGTACAGATATTTTTTGGTGCACCATTGAATCAGTCATGGTTTATCTCTTCAAGGTTCTTCTTCTGCATGGGTCTCTTCTGTCAGGAGGAGTGGTCTTGTTGGAGGAATAAATATCATTCTTAAATAGGAGATGAAAGAGCAGTTCCTTCTGAACAACACATCTTGGATTGTGTGGAAGGAATTGAAAAGGCTTTAACATGAATGGTCTGTTTGTGAGTAATTGAGTATGTTAAATTTTTCAGTTCTTTGATTCTCAATATTGAGAATATGTTCGAGGAAGACAAGTTATTCAACTTCATTTTGGACTCCAACTTCGGGTGCAAGCAAAACTAAGAAGACAAAACATAAAAGATTTATCTTTCATTATTGTTGTTGCGGATAATTTAGTTAATTTTAAATCAACTATTAGAAAGTGTTATACATCAACCTTTTTTAAGTTTGGAGTAAAAAACAAGGAGAAAAAGAAGAAGAAGAAGAAGAAGTTTAGTAAGGGTGCGTTGAAGTCTACCGCGAATAAAGGCAAGGTTAAGTTAATGGATAAACAAGATAAAAGTACTAAACTGAACTTTTCTTTTTTTATTTGTGATGATCCTTATTTTGCAATGAAATATTTGAAGAGGGAAAAGTTAAAGGGTATTCGAGTTAGAGATAGTGATGAGGATGAATAAGTAGTTACGTATGTCAATTCTATACATGTGTTAAACTGACTGATAGTTGAATGAGGGGATGCGGCTGTTGAAACTAGCCTTATTGATTAGGACTTGACAAGGATTGATGCATTGTGAAAAGGAAACTAGGGTCTACAGATAATCTGATATATGTAAAGATTGGGATAAATGAAAAAGGCATAAGCGTTATGCTAGATTTAGGTGCATCTATTAATAAAAGAACTTGGCTTGTGGTTGAGTGATAGCCCTAAATCAAGAATTACAGGAATGTCTTACAATGTGCTAATAATGCTAGATTAATGAAGACGTAAATAGGACGTGTTGGTTGTAAATCTTGACCACTACGATATTATTCTTGATCTTGATTTCTTAAGAAAAGCTAAGATTGCTTTGATGTTGTATCTCAATAAAGACATGATTGCAAATGAGGGATGCCCATGTTTTGTCCAATGTTGTAATGTCGCAATGATGAATATCATTAGGAGTGGAAAAAGCTTGATCTCAACCATTACTATTAATAAAGCATTATAGAAAAGTGGAGAGATGTTTCTTACAATAGTAATGGATGAGAAAAAAGACTAATATAAAGACATGCCAAAAAAAATTACTAGTGTGCCGAAGCAATTTGAGGATGTGATGTTGTCTCAACTACCAAAGAAACTCACACCTGTGAGGGCTATAGATTATTGGATTGAGTTGGTGCCGAGAATAAAGCCAACATCTCAAACCCTTTATCGAATATCGCCAATCAAATTGGTAGAACTAATTAATATAGGGTTTATCCATCCTTTTAAGGCTCTATATCATGTTTTGGTCTTATGTAGAAAAAAAAAGACAGATGGAAGTCTTTGTATGTGTGTGGACTACTAAGCATTTAACAACGTAATCATAAAAAATAAATGTTAAGTTCCTTTAATTTAGGATTTGATGGACAGATTATGTGGAGCCTTTATCTTACAAAATAGGACTTATGATTGGGGTATTAGCAAGTTCAGATTGCTAAGGGTGATGAGCATAAGACTATTTAGGTGATGAGGTATGGCTCATATGAGTTTCTAGTTATACGATTCAACCTAATAAATACTCCAGCAATATTTTCTAATCTCATGAATGATGTTTTATATGATTTTTTAGACAACTTTGTTGTAGTCTACTTAGATGATATTGTGATCTATAGTAAAGGGAAAAAAATATCATATAATTCATTTTTTTTATGAAGCTATGAAAAATGAAAAAATAGGGGTTGTTGCCTATAGGACGAAGCTACTCGAATAGCTAAAGCTTCATCCTACATTTCACAGAAGTTATTTGACACCTGTTTATAAAAACCAAGAGGATCTAAAATGAAGTACATCGTAAAAATCTCATATACGATTCATAAATAGTTTAATGATGGTATCATCAAGATTATAGATCATTATCAAGCCAGTCAACATAAGAAGAATCGACAAACTGAGTTTTTAGTAAAATAAAAGAAAACATAGAGGTTTTGTGGGAGAAATGCATATATTTATGGCAATTCAAAAATCAGGTGTGATATTACCTTATATCTATTCCAATGAAGACATTAGATTTTTCTGGTGAAGGTGGTTTATTAGGGCTCTAGGCATGAGGACACACCAATGAATGCACACTACCTATAATTCAGCAGCAATATATAGCGGTAGCCTTGCATAGGCAACGATGAATTTAGCAAGTAACATGTAATGGTTTGTGCGAGTTATTGAACTCTTGACTTGTCATGAACATGGAGCTTGAATTATAAACCTTCTAAGCTACCAACATACATAACAGAAATTAGTAGTTGAGATTGCTAGGTGGACATGCAGATCGTGAGTTAGTGGTGACAATTATGAACATCCAGATCATAAGAACATGGTGTAGAAGGTGAGGTAGAACTAGGTCGCTCTAAAGCTGCTAAGTTTATGGGATTATGGGGGAGAAATTACTTATTATTTGTTGGAGGAATAAATATCATTTTTTGGATATAGTAATATCATTGTGCTTGTTGTGGATATATATATATATATATATATGGTGGAACTTGGTTGGATCGAGGGCCTTGTCGGCGCAAATGCTGCTCCATTGCCAATGATTCCAGGTATAGTTTTCATGGAAGTGTACATTCTAAGAGGTATGATGACTGCAGGAAGCCTCCTATAGCTTGTGGGATAAGCTGGAGTAGTGCGTGTACTCGAAGTAAATTGTGAGGGGAGGGTGACCGTTGTTCCATTGCATGCGGCAAGTTACGCGATCTCAAGCCACATACCAGTGTCAGCAAATCTCTTACAGAGGGTGACAAAGGAAAAAAAACATAACTATTTTACGTTGCGTTGAAAACTACAAACAAAGTTAGGAAATCTCGCCTTCTGGTTTACCAATGGATTGCATGCTGCTGCTGCTGCAATTAGGGTTTTTAGATACGAGGATCTCGTTTTACTGGAGTGGTGAATTCGATATATTTTTTTTTAGTGATGTGGAGACAGACGGTTTGCCGTCGGGAGTGTGAGAGGTCGGGCGTTGGGGTTAGTTTTCATTGCCTTGCTTCTCGTTTGACTGGCAAATTAAATTCTTTAATATTTAATTAACGAATGTTTCGTTATGCGAGGCATTCTTGTACGCGCAAGGCATCTGTTATGTTGAAACGCGTATCGCTTTTAACGCATGACTTTGAAAAATTCACCACTGTAAAAAAATTTCACGTGAAAGATTGGTTACCATGTGACTCTTCGTTTTGTTATCTGATAGGTAAATTTTATTTTCAACATGAAAATATAAATATGTATGCTTTTTTTAACATGTTTTTTTGACATAAAAAACCTTAATTGTAAATTAAAATTTTTATATATTTATTTAATCAAATAACTTGAGAATTATTTGTACAAATAAATGAAAAACATTATTCACTATAAATAGAGACTAAACTGGAAAATCAAAAAAATAAATGTAAATAAAAAAATTGATCTTGTAATATACTCAATAATATTTAATAGCTTCATTTGTTAAAACTAATATTATATTTAATAAAATAATAATAATAAAAAACACTTAGAAAATCACTAAAAACCCATCATTCACACATATTTTATAAAATTACAATTTTTTTTAATTGAACTACATAAAAAGAATAGCTTTTAAAATCATCAAAACACGTTAACATCTTACAAGGAACTAAGTAAAAATTCAATTGTATTGAATTAAAAAAATTATAAAAATAAAAAAGTCAATAAAAATACATGTATTTTAAACTTTGTTTTCTATAAATAATTATTATTTTTGGGGTGAATTTTTTATATATAAAAACTTAGCTTTACGTGAATTTATTAAAAGTTCAACAAAATGCTTGAAATTCTCCGGTTATTGACAAGTACTTGTAATATTTTAATACACCCTTCACGCAAAGCATAATTATTCTGCACCCATCATTTCACTTCACAACTCATCACAATCATTTTAATTTATTTTAATATCACATCACTGTTTAATTATAATATTCAAGATTCAAATCAATACTTATAACCATAAATTATATTATATTATTAGGATAAACTACAATAAAAAAACACAAGTGTAATATCATGTTGTAATATAATTAAGTTAAATTTATAATTACATAATCTAAGAGAAATTGACATTCAATTAAAAAAGGATAATTATTACATTACTTTATAAAATTAGCAAATATCTTTAAATATCTATTATACTGCTCGAGGCTGAGAAACATATATAATTAATATACAAATAACAATTAAATACATAACAATAATTTATTTAAATAATTAAAATAAATACAGTGACATATTCGAACACAATTTATCATAACAATTTATATAAATATTATTTACACAACCAATCTTTAATTTATATGATTTATTTTTTATTTATCATTATTTTTAGTACACATTTTCTTTTCTAAATTGTATTATTCATATTAAGTTCTTTTTAATCAATATCAAACACTGAATATTTTTTTATTTATCTGAGTCCAGATATTATTTCTGCTTGTAAATAATCTAAATTCTCTATCCTTTAGCAGATAAAACTCCAACATCTAGGAGTTTTATTTTCATTCCTCCATACTAAACATTAATCTCAATTTTAAAAATATTAATTCCTTATATTTATTTGCGGATTTTATTCTCGTCACTAGAATTAATTTCTTCTGCCATTACCAGGCATTAACCCATAATGGAATTAATTCCACTACCCTTTACCGTGCATTAATCTCATCATCAGAATTAAATTTGTTGTCCTTTACTGTGCATTAATCCCCTTATTAGAATTAATTCCATTACCCCTTAACGCACAATAATCTCATAACTGGGAAATTACTTTCCTTCACTATATATTTTACAAATTAAATATAAAATAACATATCATATCTAAAATATTATAAAATAAAATGTTAAGGTAGTGAACACCTAACTACAATTAAAGATTTTGGAATGCCTCTTTACTGTACAACAACTCTCAAAGCCTTTTTTATATCAACAAGCCTTTTATGTTCATTACCAAATATGGGTTGAAAATTAACTAATTTCAGGTGGTTTGTCATAATTAACTTTGAACATTATTCAGTGTTTTAATTTATCAAAGTTCTATAAGTTGGTTTTATGCATAGTTTATCTATTTAAAAAGATATAACATTTTTATATAATTTTTATGAAAACACTAAATTCAATTATGCCATCTAGATATCTAAAATAATTAATTATATTTAAAGTTTTATAACTCTAATTTATGCAAGTCGAATCTTATTAGAAATTTAACACCCACCCCTAGCTATAACTTCTATAAAGAGATAGAATTTCAAGTTTCTCATTTTCATGCCTAAAAGTTTCCTAGAAATCAAGGCACAGAGCTATCGCGTGTTTCATCCATGAATCTTTATAGTCAATGAAATATCCTACATGTTTTTATCTTTTACAAGCACTTTTTTATCTCTAAAACCCTTCATGCTCTTTTATATTTTATTTGAGTATCTAAAGTCAATTTACAAAACGTTACAACATTCCACTTAAAAATTTAAATTATAATTCAATTCTTAAAAAAATTATTTCCCCACATAAAATACATTAATTCACAACAATTTCACTTGATTATATGCAATTAGCATATAGATTATAGATTATGAACCTAACTTTCATCTTTAGCTAGCCACTTGAGTTTTTAAAGACCTTATATTTTTCTTGATCAACCACTAAATTTAACATTCATCGCAACATAATCAAAATAAATTTAATCGATTCATAATTAATTTTTATTTTTCTCAAAATTTTTCTATAAACCCTAACTCAAAATTTATGAATATTTCTACTTCAAATATTATTCGAACTGTATAGAATTGTTAGAGTAGATCTAGAACCTCTTATTAGATGTTATTCAAGTCTTTGAATCTCAACCAATCAAAAATTTTTCCATGACTATGCAACCCCTCTCCTTGATTACTTTGCTTCTCTTTCCTTTTTAATTAGATGTTTAGAGGTGCGTGTGTGCTTCCCTTGATTCCTCCCCAGATCTCTTGATTTTCTCTGAGACTTTGGGTGAGAAAAATTAAAATTTTCCTATCTTCTCCTTTGCAGTTGCCAGCTTGAAAAGAAGAAAATCCCTCCCTTTTATACTTTTTCTAGAGTAATTTACTCTTTTACCCCTCGTTAAGTGTAATATGACTTTTTCCTTTTATGTCTTTTCTAATTTCACTTTTCTAAATCTTAATTTAACCTTTGTTTTTTGCCATGAGTTTACATAAACACTTTATACAACTTAATAAACTCAAATATAATTTTTTTTAAAAAAAATCAGAAAACACAAAATCAAAACAAAATAAAAAATATTTTGTGTTCAGATCTACTATTATAGCTGATAGAAAAGCCGAAAAAACATCTAGGTGAAACTTTTCATATCAAATGAAATTCATTAATATTAAAATTTATATTTTTATGATTGAAATCGATGTTAACCAGGATTTTTGACTATTTTGTCTTTCCATTCTTAAATCAAAAACTAAAAATTAATAAAATAAAGCAAAATAAAATTGAATTTATAAAAATTAAGAGAGGAAGGTTATAATTATAAAAGTGTCCAACGAAAAGTAGATAAAGGTAGGAAAAGAATCATAATTTTTTTACATCAAAAAAAGACCATTTTCTTTTTTTATAATATGTTGTATAACGTGAAACCTTCATATATATATATATATACATATATATATATGTCTTCAAATGTGATAATAAAGAATTTAATGTGATGACAAAGAATTTAAGATTTGTATAATAAATTTTAACTTTAAGCCAGAAAATATATTTCTTATAAAAATTTGAAATAATTAAAATTTTATTTATTTATCTAAATTTATAAAATATACTTTTTGAAAAATAAGGTTTGTTCGAATCTAAGATATACACACGCGCACGCATATTGTTTGTTTTTATAAATGCATTAAACATGCGGAGAAACTATTCACAATCAACCTGTGCTGGATCCCCAAAATCTTCCACCGAGTCATTGATATAGTGTCCAAAACTTCACCATCGATCATATTCAGCCAAAACTCAGACATCCTTATCCTTCATCGGCCAAAGCTCTATCAAAATAACAATCCATGGCCATGGATCCAAAGTAGGTTTTCAAACCCCATTTGCACAGCCTTTCTCTCGTATATGAAGAATTATAGCAATTAGGTTTTGTTCTTTTGTTCTGCAGGTATTCAAAGTAGCGCATGGACTGCTACACCCATGATCCACCCCATGTGAGTATTAAACGCGTGCCTCGTGTCCCAATCAGATATTCCACCCTTTTTCTAACATTTTTACAAAGATACAAAGGTCATCTCCTCTTAAGTATACTGACATGAGAGTTTCAGATTGGTCAAAGGTCTCTTGAGCTCCAGATTATATTGTCCGCTTCTGTTCCTAAGAATGCTAAACTCTTCTTTCATTACTGGATGTCTAAGGTTTGAAAAAAGACAATGTAAAGTGGACTTACACATGTTTTAAATTCTAATGCTTCGGAAAAGATTTAACACAGACACCACACATCCATGTATATATCCTAAAGTTTGAAGAAACCCAGATTAAATAGCCACATACCACAATCGTGGTGGGGTAGAACTGTGGTTAACGATCACGGCTATAACCCTTAGAACTTGTACAATGAGCAATCCCTGATTGAAATATTGAACGCCTTTTCTTCCTTCTATTAGTTTGACCATGGTGATATGGAGACAGGAAGACCACCTCTATCTGTCCATCATCATTATATACAGAGCACTATATAGTGCTGTTTTTGCTGTGCTGTGTTATATTTGTTGTGTTACGCTGTGCTGTGCTTTGTTATACGATTAAACACGTACGTTTAGTGATGAATTATTGTGATATGTTGTTGATAAAATCGCTTAAATTAAAATTACTAACATAACTTAAATCAAACAATCTCTTTAAGAATATGAATATTTTCTTTAATAAACTGAGATATAATTTAACTAACATCTATATAGCTGAGATATAATTTGTTCAAAATATTAAAATTTACTAACTATACAATTGAATATTGGTTTATTGTTGCGTGTAAAATAAAAATTAATGAAATTAGATAATTTTCAAATATTTAAGATTATTTTTGTATTTTTAATAAAATATTAAGCAGTTTTTTTTTTAATCTCAAAATATATCATTAATTTCTAATGTTTCTTAATATGAAAGTTAATATATCCTCAAACTGATTTTATAAAAAATATCTTTTATTTTAAACAATTAAATAACGGATTTTCAAAATCCTAACCTAATATTTTTTGATGTTTTGTTTTAATGTAAATTAACAAAATTCAGAAAAGTAGGTGGTAAAATAAACTTAATAAAATAAAAGAAAAACAAGATGTACGATGTATAATAAATAGGTTTAACTAAGTGGCACATTTGAAATTATGAGTCTATGGATCCTTTGATATCCATTTTCGGGATGTAATTATCACCATTCAGAATTCCTTTGAAAATGTGGAGACGCTGTGTTTTTCATTTTTATGCATCCTTTAGGCTGATGTTTTGATATTATAGCTGTAGTTGTTTTTTAATTTTTTTTATTTAGAATAAATTAAAATAATATTTTTTTATTTTTTTAAAAAATTATTTTTAATACCAACATATCAAAACAATAAAAAAATTAATAAACCCTATATATTTTAACCGCAATCCAAAGACTCTCTACAAAGCATTGAAAAAGTGTGGATGGTAAATATCCATCAGAGCTTTGGCGTCGTCAAGACGAAACGGATCCACTGAGCAGTAAACGAAATGCGTGGTGGATCTTGTCCAAAAAAAACATGACTCAAAACTCACATCTTGAAACCTAGTGAATGATACATCCATTTATGGGAGCCTGAAAGCCAAGGCCAGGATGCCTGTCTGCATGATCTTTCCAGTAACGTGGTTCAAAACTTTAGGCCAGGAATCACAGTTTTTAAGTATAGGTCTGATTTGATTTAATGATTGAATGATGAAATTAATTAAAAAATTAATATAATATTTATAAAAAATATCTAATTAGTTATATGCAATATTTATATAAAATAAATTTAAATTTTAAATTAACAACATAAATGTAATTAAATATTCAAAACACAAGCTAAATATAAAATTTAAAATATTTAAAATAAAATATTTAAAAATATAGATTCTAAATTAACAACACATTTATTTTTGTTGAATCAACATATTATATTTTTTGATGTTTATATGAGCAAAATTTAAATTAAATATTGATGGAATTAAGTTAATCTCGTCAATATCTAATAAAATATTAATATGCTTCTTTAAAACTTCATCGTCACAATTATTTTTAATTTTATTAATATTTATGTCATTTATATTTAAAATATAATTAATAAATAAATATTATATATTTAATTATATTTTATTTTAAATAATATTTATTATTAAATAATCAATTATTAATTAATATCATATAAAGTATCTTGATAAGAACCATTATCGATCAATTCGTCTCCTTACCAATGGTGCTGCGATTATATTAGCAATTAAGGCAGGGCTTGCTTACAGGGTTCGGTCATGTTAAAATGGAGTGACTAAATGGTTACAGTGTTAACTCATCGAAAATGGTGTCCTAATTATGACTTTACTTGCTTTCCCGGATAGTCTATGGACGTTTGGAAAGGATTACACCAACTTCAAGTCAAGAAATGGAGATTCTAGCATCACAATTCTATACTGCGTCCAACTTTTAATGCTGAGGTTTCCATTTTATTGATACCAAGCTGGTTTTACAAGGGAAACTTCTCTCTCTTCTCCGGTTAGGTACGTTGCTTGAGACTGATTCTCTAGTCCTCGCACGATCATGTCATTATTAGTTAACAAATGATAAAATGTTAGAGATGGTTTACCTGACTAATGGTAGAATCCCTCTAAAAGGTAAATCCTTGCAGTGGGGTTTAATTCCAGTTGGCCTAAAACATGAACCTAACCAATGAAAGCTTACCACTCGGTTCCTTGTACAGATTTTGCATCTTGCGTGTGCCCGCCTCTCTGGACCTGTTTGGCATGTACATTCAATAATTTTGAATGGTTCATTCTCGTTCACAGAAGAAAGCCATAGGGGCCAGGCAATGTGTGTACATAAAGTGGGAAAAGTGGATTTTAACTCCGAGAAGCAGGACTGTCTCTCTGAAATTGACGTTATACGTTGACACATTAGCTTTTCTAAGTTGGCTTGAGTTTGGATATGCAAATGAAGTCATATGAAGGGTACCCCTCGATTTGAGGTTTGACAGGCACTATATAGAACAATGAATGAGGCTAGGGCCTTTGCTTTTTTAAAGTTTTTATGTGGTAGTCATTGCTGGGCTTGTGCTGATAGGACCAGTACGGGGAGGTAGAGAAAAAAGGTAGACCAGAATCTCTGAATTGTGTGGCTGTTGCTACTTTTCTCAAAAGTGCACCCACACTGAAGTTGTGTTGGTCCCAATCAGTAGATTAGAGTTCTAAACACGAGTACACGCTAATAAATATATACTATTTAAAATTTAATATTAATTAATAATAAAAACATTATATAGATAATGATAAATTTTACGAGTAACATATAATAATTTATATGAATTACTAAATTTTTAACTTGGCTTCAACATGAGTTATTGGTGATAGTTATGGACATCAAGATAATAAAAACATGGGAGCAAAACTAAGTTGCTCTATAAGCTACTAAGATCATGAGATCATGGAGAAGAAATTGTACGTTACTTGCTAGAAAATAAGCCACCAAGTTTATTAGGGAGAAAATTCCTAATCATATTTGGAAAAATAAGGATCATAGTTATGTCTTATAACTCACATATCTTTGTCTATAAATAGGCTACAAAGCCTTGACTATGTAGCCTTCAATCATTATGCATAACACATACACACACTTATATTATGTAATTATTTATTGGTGAGATTAATAAAGATTAAGAGAGCTTCTTGTATTCTCGAAGTGCTTTGAGTTCATTTAATTATTTATGTTATTTGCTTATGACAATGCAATTGTGAAAACCTTTTTGGGTAAGTGAAACACATAGTTATAGGCAAACATGGGTGAAAGAGGAGGCAAGACTTAGTCTAGTTAAGACTAGACTGCTGTACATGGCTGAATTTTAGGGCAAAAAATTTAACTTGATCACAATTGATATCAGAGCATGGTTGATTCTAAGATCATACAACCTAAAGTTATGGAATCCATTCGAGAATAGTTAATACATCTTGAGACTTTGATAAGTCTTAAGGAAAAAGTTGAAGAACACTATATCATTGATCGATTTAAGAAAGTTATGGAAAGCTTTGAAATGACTGAGAGTTTGTACATTTCTCTTATGGAATAATTGAGTGAGCGATTGGAAGCTACCGAAAAGATCATTTCCATTCAAAAACAAGCAGTAACAAACACTTGTATTGGAGTAAGTACATTTGAGCCAACAATTCCTGAACCAAAGTCTTTCAATAGGGCAAGAAGTTCTAAGAAACTTGAGAATTTCTTGTAAGATATGGAGCAATACTTTAGTGTTACAAATATTAGCATTGCTAAACAAATAGATCTCACTGTGATGTATCTCATAGGTAATACTAAGCTTTGGTGGAGGAGGAGAACAAAAAAGGACTTAAGTACCTAATATCTAAAGATTGAGATGTGGGATCATCTTAAATAGGAGATGAAAGATCAGTTCCTTCTGAACAACACATCTTGGATTGTGTGGAAGGAATTGAAAAGGCTTTAACATGAATGGTCTGTTTGTGAGTAATTGAGTATGTTAAATTTTCCAGTTCTTTGATTCTCAATATTGAGAATATGTTCGAGGAAGACAAGTTATTCAACTTCATTTTGGACTCCAACTTCGGGTGCAAGCAAAACTAAGAAGACAAAACATAAAAGATTTATCTTTCATTATTGTTGTTGCGGATAATTTAGTTAATTTTAAATCAACTATTAGAAAGTGTTATACATCAACCTTTTTTAAGTTTGGAGTAAAAAACAAGGAGAAAAAGAAGAAGAAGAAGAAGAAGTTTAGTAAGGGTGCGTTGAAGTCTACCGCGAATAAAGGCAAGGTTAAGTTAATGGATAAACAAGATAAAAGTACTAAACTGAACTTTTCTTTTTTTATTTGTGATGATCCTTATTTTGCAATGAAATATTTGAAGAGGGAAAAGTTAAAGGGTATTCGAGTTAGAGATAGTGATGAGGATGAATAAGTAGTTACGTATGTCAATTCTATACATGTGTTAAACTGACTGATAGTTGAATGAGGGGATGCGGCTGTTGAAACTAGCCTTATTGATTAGGACTTGACAAGGATTGATGCATTGTGAAAAGGAAACTAGGGTCTACAGATAATCTGATATATGTAAAGATTGGGATAAATGAAAAAGGCATAAGCGTTATGCTAGATTTAGGTGCATCTATTAATAAAAGAACTTGGCTTGTGGTTGAGTGATAGCCCTAAATCAAGAATTACAGGAATGTCTTACAATGTGCTAATAATGCTAGATTAATGAAGACGTAAATAGGACGTGTTGGTTGTAAATCTTGACCACTACGATATTATTCTTGATCTTGATTTCTTAAGAAAAGCTAAGATTGCTTTGATGTTGTATCTCAATAAAGACATGATTGCAAATGAGGGATGCCCATGTTTTGTCCAATGTTGTAATGTCGCAATGATGAATATCATTAGGAGTGGAAAAAGCTTGATCTCAACCATTACTATTAATAAAGCATTATAGAAAAGTGGAGAGATGTTTCTTACAATAGTAATGGATGAGAAAAAAGACTAATATAAAGACATGCCAAAAAAAATTACTAGTGTGCCGAAGCAATTTGAGGATGTGATGTTGTCTCAACTACCAAAGAAACTCACACCTGTGAGGGCTATAGATTATTGGATTGAGTTGGTGCCGAGAATAAAGCCAACATCTCAAACCCTTTATCGAATATCGCCAATCAAATTGGTAGAACTAATTAATATAGGGTTTATCCATCCTTTTAAGGCTCTATATCATGTTTTGGTCTTATGTAGAAAAAAAAAGACAGATGGAAGTCTTTGTATGTGTGTGGACTACTAAGCATTTAACAACGTAATCATAAAAAATAAATGTTAAGTTCCTTTAATTTAGGATTTGATGGACAGATTATGTGGAGCCTTTATCTTACAAAATAGGACTTATGATTGGGGTATTAGCAAGTTCAGATTGCTAAGGGTGATGAGCATAAGACTATTTAGGTGATGAGGTATGGCTCATATGAGTTTCTAGTTATACGATTCAACCTAATAAATACTCCAGCAATATTTTCTAATCTCATGAATGATGTTTTATATGATTTTTTAGACAACTTTGTTGTAGTCTACTTAGATGATATTGTGATCTATAGTAAAGGGAAAAAAATATCATATAATTCATTTTTTTTATGAAGCTATGAAAAATGAAAAAATAGGGGTTGTTGCCTATAGGACGAAGCTACTCGAATAGCTAAAGCTTCATCCTACATTTCACAGAAGTTATTTGACACCTGTTTATAAAAACCAAGAGGATCTAAAATGAAGTACATCGTAAAAATCTCATATACGATTCATAAATAGTTTAATGATGGTATCATCAAGATTATAGATCATTATCAAGCCAGTCAACATAAGAAGAATCGACAAACTGAGTTTTTAGTAAAATAAAAGAAAACATAGAGGTTTTGTGGGAGAAATGCATATATTTATGGCAATTCAAAAATCAGGTGTGATATTACCTTATATCTATTCCAATGAAGACATTAGATTTTTCTGGTGAAGGTGGTTTATTAGGGCTCTAGGCATGAGGACACACCAATGAATGCACACTACCTATAATTCAGCAGCAATATATAGCGGTAGCCTTGCATAGGCAGCGATGAATTTAGCAAGTAACATGTAATGGTTTGTGCGAGTTATTGAACTCTTGACTTGTCATGAACATGGAGCTTGAATTATAAACCTTCTAAGCTACCAACATACATAACAGAAATTAGTAGTTGAGATTGCTAGGTGGACATGCAGATCGTGAGTTAGTGGTGACAATTATGAACATCCAGATCATAAGAACATGGTGTAGAAGGTGAGGTAGAACTAGGTCGCTCTAAAGCTGCTAAGTTTATGGGATTATGGGGGAGAAATTACTTATTATTTATTGGAAAATAAGCCACTAAGTTCATAGAAAACATAGGGGATAAAATGCCCCATTGTGTCTGAAAAAATAAAGATCATGGTTATGCCTTATAACTCATATATCTTTGTTTATAAATAGACTATAAAGACTTGGTTGTATAACATGTAGTCATTATCCATAGCACACACATACTTATATTGTGTAATTCTTTGTTGGCGAGATTAATAAAGGTTTAATTATCTTTTTATATTCTTAGTGTGCTTTGAGTTTATTTACTTGTATATGTTATTTATTTATGACAAGGTAATTGTGAGAACTTCTTTAAATAAGCGAAACATATAGCTGTAGTCAAATATGAGTGAAAATGAGAGGCAAAACTTACTTTAGCTGGGACTAGACTGCTGTATAAAGCTGAATTTTAGGGTAAAAGATTTAACCCCTTGATAATTGGTATCACAGTTGATTCTAAGATCATGCAGCCTAGAATCATGAAATTTATTCGGGAACAGTTGATGTAAGAGAAATTGAAATATTTTTTTATAACATTCACTCTAAGAAGAGAAGTTGATGGGAGCATCACCGACTTAGTGATCTAGTTTATGTTCATTATAATTTGAGATTGACACGAAAGTATTTTCTTTTCTTTAACTCTTTAAAATTTTTTTATATTATTAAGTAGCATAATTAATACTTATATTATGTGTCTTTACTTTGATTTTGTAGGAATTATTGAAAAGGATGAAATTATGATCTAATTAATTTTAAGACCTTTTTTGAAACTGAAAATTAGATAGTAAAAAATAATCCATCATCTTTGACAACTAAAGAAGTAAGTGATTTATCAACCATGACTATTTAAGATATTTTAAATGAAGGTAATGAAAGATTTGATCCTTTAGTTATTAGTTTGTTTGAAAATAAAGTATTGTTTAACATGTAATATTTATTGGTTATTTTTGTTTCAATTGTAAAATTGATAAATATAAATGAGATTAAATATAAATGTGATAATGGAGATTTGATAAATATAAATGAGATCAAAGATAAATGTGATAATAAAGATACACGGAGCATGATGATGTTTTTTATAGGAATTAATGAGGTTTGCTTAGTCTCATTGGCATTAGATTTAAATTTTGCTTTTATAAATACCAAAGAATTTAATGCCTACATTCAACCAAAATAAAAATGTTGTTATATTAGAAAAAATATGGTTATTCCAATGAGGTTTTGTACTTCACCATTTTTTTTTAATTCTTAGTGTTAAGTGTTTAACATGTTCTAAAATATTTTATTTTTTTTATCCAGTTAAGGATGTTAATTTATGGATTCTAACGCAAAATGAAGTTTGAATGTTACTTATATTTTTTATGATAGGTTATTTATTTCTAGAACAACATATTATTTTATTATCATTATCTTTTAATATTTTATTTATTTTAAGACAATCATGTTAAAGGTTTGTTTATTTAAAGAGAAATGCACTTCTAATTTGTTGATGATAATTAGTTATGCTAACATATATGTTAATGTAATATTTTTTTTCATAGTAGCTAAATGCACTTCTAATTTGTTAATGCTAATTAGTTATGCTAACATATATGTTAATGTAATATTTTCTTTCATACTAGCTAAATTTTATGTCAAAACAACCATATTAATATTTGCCTTAGTTCTTAACCAGAGTTGATCGACCTGACCCATGACCAGATCATTTTGTTGAGTTGATTATTAGATTGAATTTTATAATTATGATAAAAATATCTTAACTCTTAACAAAATATATTATAAATAAGAATTAATGATATTATTATTTTGCTCTTAACAAAAAATAAGAACTCATATGCTAATGTTGATTATATATAAAATATATATAAAAAAGTAGTCTACATACAAGGTCTATTTAGGTTTTTTAAAGTTGATAATGTATAATTCAGGACTTTCTCATCTTTTAAAAGAAAAAAATTATAAGCTAATATGAAAGGTATTTTTTTATCATTTTTTTTCAATGTAAAATATAACATATTTGCCTTTGGATTAAAAAAAAAGTAATAAGCTATTAGGGGTTTTTATTGTCTTTTGATTATTAAATTTATAATAAAAATATCTAATTGCTCTTATAATTAAAACTTGAAAGCCTTGGAGATGAGTGTAATTTTGTAATTGCACAATTAATTTTTATATTATTATCAATTTGGGTTCAGGACGATTCAATAGTTTAATATATATAAAAACATATAATGCATGCATTAGTTACCTAGTCATCTCCAAATAGCAAGCATGGTTGATATCAATGGTGAAAAATAGGATTTTTAGGTGACATTTGATTCTTCTTAATCTTTTTTTATTTATTTTTTATAGTGAATATCATAAATAAAACTTTAGTGTAGCATCAAAAATCTTTTTTATCATTTTCTTTCTTCTATCTTTTCCATTGATTTTTGTGCCTTATCCTTTAGTTTTATAAATTATCCCTGGAACCTTGTTATTTATTTTTTGTTGATCATTATTTATTTTGTTTTAAATAGCTTATAAAATTGAAATTCCTTTTTAATTTCATCCCTATTCTTTTTTTATTCATATCTTGTCCCTATTTTTTTTAATTTCATTTGTCTAACTTAAGATAATTTCTAAGATTGATTTTTGTATATATTTCATCATTCTTCAAGTTTTTTTTCTATCAAATTTTTTTCTTATTCTTTTAGTTATTATTTTTCTTTTATTTTTACAACTTTTTAAATTAATTTTTTATTTTATTTTTTTAACATTTAATTGTTTTAGAATTTAACTTCTTCATTGAGTTTAAATCTAGTATTTTATGGGTTGTAAACTTGAAAGATTTACCCAGAAGATTCGTCCAAATTTACTTAAATTTTTGTATCTTTTATTTTTAATCTCATGTTCTTTCGATTGCATCCTCAAATATTTATTTAATTAGATATTAAAGCATGTAATTTTTTTTATATGCTTTTTACATTCTTTGTTTTATTTTTTTTGTTTAATTGGTTTATCTCAAATTTTTTTATTTATTGTTTTTTATTAAATAAAATAAAATCAATTAATTAAATATAATCATAAAATGCACATGTATTATTTGATTTGCCTTTTAAATTATTGCTATACTAACATGTGCGATTTTTTTTATGTATTCATGTAGCTTTTCCTAGTGGGGCATGAAACATCTTGATAATTGTTTTTGTGGTGGAGCGATGTCTAGAGAGGAATGATAGGGAGTTTTCAACGAATTTTTCTTTCTATTTCTTTCAAGTATAATTTTATTGGCTGGATTTTTATAGTTAATTATTATTAAATATTTTATTTGATTCATCTGTTATCCTTTTTTTAACGTCAAAATCCAAGTTGAGTTGTGTCATCTTTGCATTCTCAGATCACCCCATCTGTTACCTCTCGGAATAATGTCAGAAACCTTGGATCTGTACCTGGAATTTGGTGTGAACATAGTCGGATTATTGCTAAAATCCATGCGTGATGTGCCTGGTTAACCTAAATCGTCAATTTGAAGACACTTGTAGCAAGAACACCCTTTTCAGTCATCTGTGACTGAGGTCCATGGATTTTCACGTAGCGAAGAAAAGAGAAGAAGAAGAAGAAGGTTTTACGTCCATTCAAGCACTGGATTAATGCCACGTGCTTTGGTCTCTGGGCTCATCTAATTGTTTGGTTTTGAAGTCCATGGCTAGAGAGAACAATTGCTTATTCAAGTCTTAATTCTCAGTCTCCTCCGCTTTGATTTGAAAACAAACAGAAACATACTCTGACTGTAAAAAAACAGAAGAAAAGAATTCAGCTCGCAAAGACCACCCTTCCTCCACCGGAGAAACAGACCACAGGGACGTCAACGGAATTTTACTGAAGCGGAGGATGCACCTTCACCACCGTGAATTTAGTTTTACTTTTACCCTTCCTTCATCGGAGAATAGAAGCTTCCATTTTTATTGGGCTAGACCCCAACATCTTTTAGACCACTAATTGAATTGAATGGCTCACCACCCAACTCATATAATGACTCGATAATAAGATATATTATCAATTTCTAATTAGACATAATAATAATAATGATAATAATAATAATGGTATTTTCAAATATTCTTCAATCTTCAAATATAAAATAGATTATTCAAAATAGTTATTTCTTTAAAATAAGAAATAAGAAATATTTTTAATATTGCTTCTGTAAATACAAAAAAATAAAAACATTTTATATTTGCAAACAATGAAAGAAAATCAATAACAAATATTTTTTTTATAGATCTTGTATTATTAATGTTTATCAAATAAGGTATAAAACTCTAACAAGAAAAAAAGAATATTAGTATTTTATATTCTGATAATAGTTATTTTTTAAAATTTATCTTGAAAATATATTAAAATAATATTTTTAAAATTTATTTTGACACTAGTATAAAAAATAATTTAAAATAATAAAATAATTAATTAAAAATTAAAAATTAAAAAAATCTTAAAATCCTTTTGAACCTAAAAATAAATAGAAGTATTTTTATCCATACACGATTTAGAGGTTTNTTTAAATTAAAATTTTAAATATTTTTAAATATTTTGATATGTTGATATAAAAAAATAAATTTTAAAAATTAAAATAAATATTATTTTAATATTTTTCCCATTTTTTTTAATAAAAACCCTTACCAATCCTTTTTTTTCCTCCCACCTCCGTTTCCGTTAAGATTTAGAAATACCCGCCCTTGCTTGGATAGATCCAGATCACTTGCAATCTCAAGTGGAGTAAAGAAACGCTACAGTGAGAATTCTGCTGTCTCCTGGTCACCTTTTTAGTCAACAGAATTGAGTTTTTACTTTCTCAGCGACCAAACAGAAAGGAAGAAGAAGTAATTAATCAATATAATAACTACCAGCAATTAGCAAAATAAAACTAAAACAACTGTCAAATTAAATTTGAGGGCGTATAACAGCATAGAAAAGAATTATCCTACCCCACTCTTCTTTTCTTGCCATTTCTTTATTCTCTCAACTCTCTCTTGTTGAGCTTCATAAAATAAAAAGAAAAGAAAAACACTGCTCCACTCTTAGAGAAAAAGAAAAAGAAGCTGGAAGCTCTGGTTTATCGCTCCATTTTGCCTACAGAAAGAAACCTCAATAATCAGATCAAACAATATATATTGTTTTCCCAAACTCTCCCTCTCTCCAAACAGATACTTGATTTTATTTTCCAGCTCCAAAACCACCGGACTTCGGTGCCCCCCCCCTCCCCTATTTTTTATAAGTTCCGTTTAAGTATTCACTTCATTATTGCTACTATTAACTTCAAATTGAAGTTACTGTGAAGTGACAAGTTTCATGAGTTTTGAAGCCGAGTGAATGATCTTGATGGTCGAGAAGAGCTGGCTGAGAGTATGGATTTCTGCTGTTCTTAGGGCTTTGAATTGAATTGGATGGAAGGGTTTGGTTTTTTCGAGAATGGTTAATCTGAAAGAGTAGATTCTTTCTTTCTTTCTTTTTTAATTTTATTTTTGGATTATTTTTACTGTTGGGGATTTAATGTTAAGGACTGATAGAATGGCTTCGGATCTTAGTAGAACTGGACCTTTTGAAAGAGACATCGAGCAGGTATTTTTCTTTTCTTTTCTTTTTTGAGTTTTTTTTTAATGTTATAGTTTAGTTCATTTAATTTAGATGACTGAGGAAAATTTATGAAAATTTATTGTTCGACAGATTTTTTCGCGGGATTAAATGAAATGCTGATTCTATGCGGTTGTTATGAGAGGTTGGGTGTTGACAATTTCTGGGTCTTGGTTAGATAAGGATTGTCTGCTTTATTATTTGATTCTAAATGGCTCTGCTAGTGCTGAGAAAATAGTTTAGAATCTGGATGGTTAAACAACTGTTCTCTGGATGGTTAAACAACTGTTCTCTGGATAGTTGTTGTCACTCTAGATTTCCACTTGAATGAAAGAAGACGGTGCAAGGTATCGGTGGTAGTGAGTAGGAATTTAAGAAATGTATGGGTGTTGGAAATAGGAAAAAATCAAAGTAAATTATGAGGGCATTTATCATAAGTTATGATTTGTCAACATTGAAGGGAAAATATTGAATTTTCCATCTGCAGTCCAATCCTTGGTCCCTTTGTAACTTCTGTTTCTGGAATGATAGATTTGATCAAGTTAAATGTGAAATGGAAATATATCTTAAAGGAGAGTAATCCAGGTTGGGGGTCAAATATGTTAATCATCTTTATTCAGGCAGTAAAGGCAATAAAAATACTCATATCCTGAATGTCTGGTGGTGTTTTTATATTGATTGAGAAGGCACACTAGTTAAATAGGATCTCTTGCAAAATGGGTTTTACACTAAGACTTAGATTTGAGATCTTGCCAGATTGTTTGCTGTGCTTTTAGTCTCTCCCCCAACCTGAAAGGATTGTGAAGTGCATTTTTGTCAGACTTTCAGTTCATTTTCTGTCCACCAACCTCATTGAAATCTGTACAAATCTCTTTGAATTTTCTTGGCCATTTGAATATGACATTTACCATTTCACTTTCATTTAGCGTTCTGCTAGTATTATTATGCTTAAGAATATGCTAGCAGCAAACGTGCTGAATGTGCTTAAGTTAAGTTCTTGAATGATCTTTACAACAGGCCATCACAGCTTTAAAGAAAGGGGCTTACCTGCTCAAGTATGGAAGAAGGGGAAAGCCAAAGTTCTGTCCCTTTCGTCTTTCCAATGTAAGTTTGGTCCTGGTTTTACTGATATTTGTCTGTTAGTTTTGTGTTCAAATTGAACGGGGTCAAGTTATACATGCACTTCTCCCATCCAACTTTTGCTCTTATGGCAACAAATTTAAGTACCATGGATTTTGTTCATGCAATGATATATGTTATATAAGTTAATTTATTATGATATTGGCCCAGTTGGGTAGGAGATTAGGTTTTCTTGTAAAGTGCTGGTACCTCGTTGTCTTCAACAATTTAATCTTTTCTTCCTTTGTTTGTTTTTCATTTACATTGCAACCAAGCATGTTTACTTCATATCAGTCATTATAATCTTATTTTTAAATTATATTCTTCTTACTTGAAATTCTAAATGGTTGAATTTGCATTGTTTTCAGGATGAATCTATTTTAATATGGTTCTCTGGGAAACGGAGGAAACTTCTCAAACTAAGCGATGTATCTAAAATCATACCTGGGCAGCGCACAGTAAGTTTCTGCGATGAAATTTTTGTGGTTTACTTGGCTACTCTACCTAGAATTTGTCTTTGTTAATAGACTGCAGCTACATGCTGACATCTTGTTATAAGTTTTATAGCTACCTGTGAATCTATTGTTGTTTCCTCTGCCGTCCTCTCTTTTCTTCTTTTTAAACCACTTTGGCTTAATTAGAGCATTATTAGTGTGTTTAAGGAAACTTTCCAAATACAGTATTACTTGATGCCAGCAACTTATCTAGGTTGGCATAGAGCGGGCTATAGTTCTCCAATATTAAACTCTCACATCTTAAATCCACATCAAAAAATGTTCATTCAGTGTAATCTTTTTTGTTTATTAATTTTTCCATAAAAGGCCACTACCTAGTGCTGGTCCAAATAAAATGGAGTCTCATTGTGCATGATATTTAGTTGGTCCCAACTTCCAGTTTATCTACCTGAAATTAGTTTCCCAAGGTTAAGGCATGCACTTAATGGTTCAGGATATTTTCCATTGCCCCAGAGACGAAACCCTGTTTGCTTTGTTTTCCCAACTAGTGGCCAGATTAAGTATTCTCCTTGCTAACTTTTTCCCCACAGAGTGCAACACAGCCATTCGGCTATCAGGATGCTTTTCAACTAGGATGATCTGTTGCAGTATCATGACAATCCCTTCTTCAAATTTTATTTCCATGCAATTGTTTGTGTCAGAATAGATTGTTTGCAAATTTCACATGTCCCATTATGAATCCATCAAAGGATTCTTCATTTGTTTTGTTCTGATTTACAGTCCAATTTTTCCAGCCAATCTTTCAAAGGTATCCACGCCCTGAGAAGGAGTATCAGTCATTTTCTCTCATCTATAATGATAGGTCACTGGATTTGGTAAGAGTTCGTTAGCTGTAGTAATTCTTTTCTATTTAGGAGTTAATTTCTATTTCTATTCTTCCTTTTCATTGTTTCTGTGACCTCCCTGTCATACCAGGTAGGAACACTTGTAAAAAACTTTTTAGTATCTGATGATCTGATCTTTCTTACCAGATTTGCAAGGATAAAGATGAAGCTGAGGCATGGTTTCATGGTTTAAAAGCATTAATTTCACTCAGTCGTCCCCAAAAATGGAGAACAGAATCGAGGAGTGATGGAATTCTGTCTGAGGTTAACAGCCCTAGGACTTATACTCGCAGAAGCTCTCCCTTGAATTCTCCATTTAGTAGCAATGACAGTTTGCAGAAGGTACAGTTCTCTACTTTATGTCTTCCCCCTGTCCATTGGTTGATGATTTAAGGGATTTTCCTTACCTTCAATTCAGGACGCAGACCACCTTCGCATTCATAGTCCATATGAAAGTCCCCCCAAGAATGGTTTGGATAAAACATTTTCAGATGTGGTATTATATGCTGTTCCTCCAAAAAGTTTTTTCCCCTCAGACTCTGCTAGTGGTTCTGTACATTCTTTATCATCTGGCTCGGACAGTGTACATGGTCATATGAAGGCAGTGGCAATGGATGCTTTTAGAGTTAGCCTATCAAGTGCTGTTAGCTCATCAAGCCAAGGTTCTGGTCATGATGATGGTGAGGCGTTGGGGGATGTTTTCATTTGGGGTGAAGGGACGGGGGATGGTGTACTAGGTGGTGGTGGAACTCATAGAGTTGGAAGTTTTTTTGGTGTAAAAATGGATTCTTTGTTGCCTAAAGCCCTGGAATCTGCAGTCGTACTTGATGTCCAGAACATTGCCTGTGGCGGACAACATGCAGCCTTAGTGACCAAGCAAGGAGAGATTTTCTCATGGGGTGAGGAATCTGGCGGCAGGCTTGGGCACGGTGTGGACTCTGATGTTTTGCATCCCCAGCTTATTGAGTTCCTCAATAATACAAATATTGAGTTTGTAGCATGTGGGGAGTACCATACATGTTCTGTAACACTTTCTGGTGATCTGTACACATGGGGTGATGGAACATATAATTTTGGTCTTCTTGGACATGGAAATGAAGTAAGTCACTGGGTCCCAAAAAGAGTGAGTGGGCCCTTGGAAGGCATACATGTGTCATCCATCTCTTGTGGACCCTGGCATACAGCAGTTGTGAGCTCTGCTGGGCAACTGTTTACTTTTGGTGATGGCACATTTGGTGTTCTGGGTCATGGAGATCGAAAAAGCATTTCATTACCAAGGGAAGTGGAATCTCTTAAGGGGCTCCGCACTGTTCAGGCTGCCTGTGGTGTTTGGCATACTGCTGCAGTTGTAGAAGTCATGGTTGGAAATTCAAGCTCCAGCAATTGCTCTTCAGGGAAACTGTTCACCTGGGGCGATGGAGATAAAGGACGACTTGGGCATGGTGACAAGGAAGCAAAGCTGGTTCCTACATGTGTTGCTGCTCCTGTTGACCCCAATTTTTGCCAAGTTGCATGTGGACATAGTCTGACAATTGCACGTACAACATCTGGTCATGTGTACACAATGGGCAGTCCTGTTTATGGTCAGTTGGGTAACCCACAATCTGATGGAAAGCTCCCAGCTCGCGTTGAAGGAAAACTCTCCAGGAGTTCTGTTGAGGAGATTGCTTGTGGTGCTTATCATGTTGCAGTTTTAACTTCAAAAACTGAAGTTTACACCTGGGGCAAGGGAGCAAATGGAAGACTCGGTCATGGGGATACAGATGATAAAAATTTGCCATCTTTAGTGGAAGCCCTAAAAGACAAACAAGTAAAGAGTATTGCTTGTGGTACTAATTTCACTGCAGCTATCTGCCTTCATAAATGGGTTTCTGGTGTTGATCAGTCTATGTGTTCTGGCTGCCGCCTACCACTTAATTTCACAAGGAAGCGGCATAATTGTTATAATTGTGGACTGGTTTATTGTCATTCATGCAGCAGCAAGAAGTCTCTCAAGGCTTCAATGGCACCAAATCCAAACAAAGCTTATCGTGTCTGTGATAATTGCTATAACAAACTAAGAAAAGCAATTGAGACTGATGCTTCTCAGTCTTTTGTGAGTAGGAGAGGCAGTGTCAATCAAGGGCCAGGCGAGTTTATTGATAAAGATGAGAAGTTGGACACCAGATCTCGTGCACAACTTGCTAGATTTTCATCAATGGAATCCTTGAAGCAAGCAGAAAGCCGGTCTAAGAGAAACAAGAAACTTGAATTCAATAGTAGCAGGGTTTCACCTGTTCCAAATGGAGGCTCCCAGTGGGGAGGGTTTAATATTTCTAAATCTTTCAACCCAATGTTTGCTTCATCCAAGAAGTTTTTTTCTGCTTCTGTTCCTGGATCAAGAATTATTTCTCGAGCAACATCACCAATATCAAGACGACCTAGCCCCCCTCGATCAACAACACCAACCCCAACCCTGGGTGGACTTACCTCACCAAAAATTGTCATGGATGATGCTAAGAGAACAAATGAGAGCCTTAGCCAAGAGGTTCTTAAATTAAGAGCACAGGTATATATTTTCCTTCCTTTCTGTCACCTACCTTTGTAATATAGTCAATTACTGGGACTACTTTCTTCTCTTTTCCCTGGAAATTTTGGCAAAGAATTCGGAAAGTGTATGAATGGACAGATGACAAAGGGAATTGGTTTCAATATATCCTTTTTATTTATGTTCAGTGCTAACCATATGTATGACATACTGTAAATGACACAGAACTGCATGTTTTAGTTTTATATATTTCTCAATCGCTATTGTATGTAATCATCAAACTGGCACAACTTTTCTAGTTAAGCACACTCTGTCTGCTGCATCTATTTTCTGCTTGGCTCTGTTCTGCTGAACCACAAATCTTCATCCAACCTCATGCCATTGTGCTGTTCATAACTTGGCCATATTCTTTACCAATGGTGAAGGCCATCAAAGACAAACAGGTAGCCTGTGATGCTTGTGTTATTGATTTTACTGCAGCTATCTGCCTTTATAAGTGGTCTCTGATGTTGACCAGTCCATGTTTCTGGCTACCAACTACCATTTGATTTCAAAAGGAAATGTAGTGTGTAATCACAGATTAGTTTATTGTCATTCATGTGACAGGCATGGCAGGGATTGACTTGGCAGTTTCCATCATGACTATACTATCAGTTGTTAAATTTTTAACATTTGTCTAATTATGATTGTTTGGCATTTCAGCCTAAGAGAACCTAAGATCTAAACCCCTGGTATTTCAGTGTTTTCACTTGATTTGGTTGTTTTACTTGTTCATTATTATTCCTTATCAAATTGGTCTCTCAGGTGGAAAATCTTACTAACAAAACCCAACTTCAAGAAGTTCAGCTGGAAAGAATTACCAAAGAGCTGAATGAAGCATTAGCCATTGCTGGAGAAGAGACTGCTAAATGCAAAGCAGCAAAAGAAGTGATCAAGTCACTTACTGCTCAAGTAAGATTGATTTCATCTTCATCAGAATGATTGATTATGGATTGCCTCAACATACCTAGATTGTCTTTTTCTTGGTTAATGTTCTCCATGTTCTTTTTTTTTTTGTGTTCTTTTTGCAATCAGGTTTTCTCACTTCCTAGTTGCAGTAATCCAACCTTTCTTTATAGAAGGTCATGGAACTCAACTTTGAACTCCTGAAAATGCAGATAAATTCTGTCTTGAAAATATCAATTTGAAAATCAAATACTTGCGTGCTTTGCTTTATCTTAAGTAGCATGTAAAAACTGTCTGGTGTGCATGCAAACAAGAAGCAATGCTCAGTTGGATAGCTGCTAATCAACCCAATTGCAACTCTATATTGATGATGCATCTTTTGCTAATGATTGATTTTTTTCATATACTTAATAGTTAAAAGACATGGCTGAAAGGCTACCTGTGGGAGCAGCCCGGAGCATCAAATCACCTTTGTATGCTTCGTTTGGCTCCAGTCCTACTTCCAACGATGTTTCTACTATTGACTGTTTGAATGGTCAAATCACACGCCAAGAATCAGAAACAAATGGATTGCATAGCCAGTTGCTTTCTAATGTTTCAAGCACCACCAGTAACCGCGGTGCAGGTCACAACAATCAAGGCCACTTGGAAGCAACAATTAAAAATGGAAGCAGAAACAAAGAAGGTGAATTGCGTCATGAAGCTGAATGGGTTGAGCAAGATAAGCCTGGTGTATATATAACACTAACCTCCCTACCTGGAGGCATCAAGGATCTTAAGCGAGTGCGCTTCAGGTGCGTTGTTTTCAAGCCAGTTTGGCTATCTAAATGATACCCACATTTCTCTGGTCAATTAGATTGTATAGTCAGTGGTTGCATTACCAGGCTCACGCTTCTAATAGCATATTGCCCATGTGTCTCTGTTTCCTTTTAACTTTGCCATGAAGCAGGCTCTTGTTTTTGTGTGTTTGCATTCCTGGCTTCTGCCTTTGATTTGAACATGACTTTGAAAGCAGTCGTTTTCCGTGATTGAGTTAAGGATAGAGGTTGTGATGGAAAGAAAGCTTGTCAAAGAAAGTTTTGGTCCTATCAACCTTGAATTTTTTTTTCTTGCATATGCCCCGGAACAAATCCAAAGGTTCTTCATAAGGATAGAGTTTGTGATGGAAAGAAAGCTTGTCAAAGAAAGTTTTGGTCCTATCAACCTTGAATTTTTTTTCTTGCATATGCCACGAAACAAATCCAAATGTTTCTTCTTTTTTTTTTTCGTTGAAAATTGTAACTATATAGTTGCCAGTAATTTGTGACATCGTAAATGAGTTCTAGAAATGAATGTGGTCAATGGTTCCAGTGGTGCAATTTTAAATTTTGATCAAGTTTATAAATGCAGTCGAAAGCGGTTCGGTGAGAAACAAGCAGACCAATGGTGGGCATAAAATAGGGCAAGAGTATATAAACAGTACAATCTCCGCATGATTGACAAGTCAAGTGTTGGTGTTGGGAGTGAGGATTTGGCTCATTAGCATGCAGAAACAATCTCTGTAGATGGAACCTAGATTGTTTTCCAGTTTTGAGCTCCACTTTAAGGATGGGCATCTCCACACTAATTAGTTTTGCTTCCATCCTTCTAATGAGTTTATTAGAAAAGCAAGTAGCGAGGATTGGTGTCGGCGAGATAGCTCTAGAAAAGTTTGATTGTCTTCTTTTTTTCCCTTCATAATCTTTTTTCACATTGTATTGATTTTTTTCATGGTTTCTAATTTTTTCCCTATATGGACGTTGTGTGGGGATCTGAGGGTGAGAAATGTAAATTCCTAGTAGGTTGCTGCTCATGTTCAAGAAAATATCAGATGCCATGTAAATTCACAAGAGAACGCGCTACAGAAGTTTTCTTTTATCCGGTTCATAAATTCAGCTCAGGCTTGTTGAAAGCAGATGCCATGCCGTGTACATTCATAATCGAATGCCACTTCCAGTTGCCTTATTTTTTTCTAGCTTCTAAGATCATCATGATTTACTGCAAGTCTCAAATTTATTGCAAATGAAATTGATTAAATTATTGGTATTGCATCCTCAATTTGAGCTTCTGGGTACGCTTATCCTCTTGTGATTTTTTATTCGACTTTATCATCCGGATGCTTCACTCTAAGGATAAATTGGGAAATTAGGTCATAAACTCAAAATAATATAGAAGCAAAAAGTATTGATATTGTGGTTTAAAATCGCGACAGAACTTGGTATGTATTTGCACTTGATTACCATGGCCACGCATGTCCACCACCTACCACCACATCTTTTGCTACTCCTTGTAGGTTGACGTCTACCCGCTACATGGAGACAGACCTGTAGCTATAAAACAGGTATTCAATTTCCCAAACAAACTTCTCCTGCGTCATAATTTCCACCTTCAAGGAAGAACTGCAAGATGATAAATCGTCTTCAACTTAGAATTATACATGTCATCCTGCTCTTTGTTTGAACTCGTTTTAGTCACCTTGCTCTGTTCATAGCTCTCCTCTTCGCTTCTACAAGGTTAAGCCTCTTCTTTACTTTTGAGTCAATCCATAGAGGAAAACCCTGAAATAAATTCATAGCAGCTGACATCATGTGCCAGATTGAGAGAAAGGGGTCACTCACCTCCTTATTGGTCTGGATCGAGAGACCAGCTAGATGAACCCATCTTGCCCCGAGTTCCCCGACTCTTTCCTTCGGCTGAAGCAATTCAATCAATTGAATCCGTGGATAGAGGGAATGATGTATCCAGTGATATCATATCTAATGTGAATGGCAGACAACCATCTCTTCCATTAAATGTACTGGTCAGTAAGGAACTGAGGATGGGTAGGAAATAAATGCAGGCAATGGAAGCTCATGCAATGGATTTAGCTTTTGTCTTGAATCTATACTTAAAAAGATAAAATTTTAGTAAATATAATAACATTTTTGAACACCAAAAGGTAAAAATACATATTTTACCGCATCTTTTTCAAACAGTAATATTTTTGCTAAAATTTTAAATTTATTGTGTTAATTTTTTTAAAAAAACCTCACTTTAAAAGAGCAGTATTGTCAGAATCTACGTACTCGGACATTGTTAGAAACTATTGGCCATTGCGCTTTTTGTCAAGTCATGTCCCAGATGTAACTGAGAATTAAGGTCGAGGTCATGGATTAGTTACGAGTCCATCTGAAGACCACCAATTATCCCAGAAATGCCGTTAGCCATCTTTGGTGGCAATAAATGGAGATTACAGTGGAGCTTCTTTTCCTCTTTCTATATTTTTAATCAAGGGAACTAGAATTTGATGTTCTAACCAAGACAGTACGTGGTTTAATAACAAGCTCCATGAGTTGAGGAGCTTTCAACACAGACATAACTGTAAGTGAGCATTTGGTTGTTGTGATATAACCAAAAAGAAAGAAAGAAAGATGAAGACAATGGATATAGCAAAGAAAAGAAAAGATTTAAGGATTCAAAGATATAATTGTGTTTAACAATATAATATATGATTATTTTTTTTATCATGTTTGATTATAATGGATAAAATATGATTTTTTTTTATCCTTCATATGTATAGTTAAACTTAAATATTTTAAAAATTAATTAGATATTTTTTATTTAGTTTATATTGTTGTAGAAATTAATAATACCATAATAATCTTAGTTATAAAACCATAATTGACTTGACAAGTTGAGTCGGGGTCTAAATTGATTCGAGTTTAAAAAAATAAAAAAATGATTGACTCAATTTGATTTGGTAAAAAACCTAAGATAATTTAGAATAAAATACAAGTAAAAAACCAGTCAATTTCTTTTAAACAAATTAGTCAAAACGGTTGCTTTGATTACTTTTTTAAAAAAATTTGGACTAATTGGATTTACTCTTTTGACACGTGACTTGTACCTTATCTTGAGTTAACTCTCGAGTTAGGATTTTAAAATTATGATAATAATTATTTTTATCTATATATTAACTTGAGTCAACTCGTGTTGACCCTCCAGTTATCACTTGGTCTTTTGCCTGATTCACATCCAAGTCAGATTTTAAAACTATAATAATAATAACTTTGATCTTTTCATTAACTTAGGTCAACCTGAATTGATCATTTTAATCTATCACTATAATATTATCTCGAATTAACCTCTGAATTAAATTTTAAAATTATTATAATAATTATTTTAATTTTATGCTGATTCGATTAACCCAGGTTGATCATTTTGTTATATGATTTGAGCCTTGCATCAAGTGTACCATTGAGTTAGGTTTTAAAACTTTAAAGATAATTATTTTTGTCTTCATGTTGATTTAGATTAATAATTAACCCCACTCATGATCGATGTCTTGCCCTAGATCAACAATCAACAAAGATATAATTGTGTTTAACAGTGAGTATAAGATAAATTGATTAATTTTTTTATTATGTTTAGTTATGGGGGACATGATATAATCAAATATGAAAAAAAATTATTTTATCCTTGATATGTATTGTTAAACTTAAATATTTTAAAAATTAATTAGATATTTTTTATTTAGTTTATATTGCTGTAGAAATTAATAATACAATAATAACCTTAGTTATAAAACCAGAATTGACTTAATGAGTTGACTCGAAGTCTAAACTGATTCAAGTTTAAGAAAAAAATAAAAGAATGATTAACTCGATTTAACCCAGTCAAAAACCCAAGTCAACTCAGGATAAAATATATGTCAAAAACCAATTGATTTTTAATTTTTTTATCAAAATAAGGTTGCTTTGGTTATTTAAAAATAAAAATAAAAACTTTGAATTAATCATGTTGACCCTCCTAACACGTGATTTAAACCTTAACTTGGGTTAACTCCTGTGTTGAATTTTAAAACTATAATAATAATTACTTTTATCTATACATTGACTTGAGTCAACTTATGTTGACCCTCTCGGCCATCACCTAATTCTTTACCTAATCGACCTCCAAGTTAGATTTTAAAGTTATAATAATAATAACTTTTATTTTTTCATTAACACAAGTTAACTTGAGTTGACCATTTTGATTTATAACTCTGATCTTATCTCAAGTTAATCTCTAAATTAATTTTTAAAACTACTATAATAATCATTTTAATTTTATGTTGACTCGAGTTAATCCATATTGATTATCTTTAATATTACTTAATCCTTACCCCATGTGTACCACTAAGTCAAATTTTAAAACTTTAATAATTATTATTTTTATTTTTATGTTGATTTAGATCAACAATCAACTTTATTTATGACCTGTGCTTTATATTGGATCAACTTTCTGAACTAAATTTTAAAATTATTATAATAATAATTTTTATTTTTACAGTGACTTAAGTCAACTTGACTCGTGACTTGGACTTTGTCCCGAAACAATTTTTAAATTGAGTTTTAAAATCACAACAATATCTATTTTTATTATTACATATCTTGGTTAAATAATTTTAAAATTAGAAATTTTTTATTAGAATATTTTAAAAATAAAATATTATAAATATTATTTATAGAGACATTTCTCTTTTACACCTTACATTTTAAAGTTATAAAAATTTACTTTGAAATTATCTCAAAACCAATTTATTTTTATTTCTATGTGCCTTCAACAGGATATATTTATATCTATGCTGTTTTTATTTCTTCAATCTCATGACGACAGTAACCAAAACACCATGACAATACTCTATTCTCTGAGCAAAAGAGTGAGCTGCATAATTGCCACTATGTGATCAAGTTGAATTTTACACGGACCTCAACTTGATCAAGAGAGCACGGGCCTTTCTTAACCTCATAAATTGGATGCTTCCTTGGCCTCTTTCAGACTATCTTTCACTCAGAATCGCTGTAAAATCACCTTGGTTGCTGCACTAGAATTGCCTTATAGAATACTACATTTACCCCAGCCATCTATATACATCATGCCTGGTGTTGATTTTCTGATAGGCAATCACCATTAAGTCCTAGATATCACCCCATTTCCATCGAGGCCAAAGATGGTTGCATCTGCGTTCATCTTCACAAAAGCTTCAGCGTCTAAGCTCCATTCAAAAACTCATTTCTAGGAGCTTGCTCATGCTTCCTTAAGATTGCCCTCCTGGCATTACCCCTTGACTTCATGCGATTGAATATGGAACGGAGCAGATTGTTTAATCTTGGAAGTCGCAGAAACCGCAATTATGCCCATTTTCAAATTGATCCAAGCTGTCATGCAAGCTGTTGCAGATTCTCCCTTAGCACCTGTCCATGACAAAAACTATATCAAGTCCAGTTTTTACCTCGTGTATTTGAAAAGAAGATTGGAAAATTCGCTGTCTCCCATAGCATGACTCATCATTCTTTGGAAAAATGAAACAGAAATCCTGGAAAGTCTTGTTTTAATGTTCACGATCCAACTTCCATCCTCTTGTGGCACCTTGAATCATCCATTGGTAGCCTTAGGAACTGGGATTGGTAGGAGTTGTTTGATCTGTTGGGCTTCACGTTTGTTCAGTGGAGACAAATTCAGAAATGCAAAATGCTGTTAACAGCCTATTTCTCACACCAACACTGGAAGAAAAAGAGGCTACCTTCTGTCCACTGATCTTGTGGTTTGGTGCTGTCGCTTCAAACTAACAAGTAGTCTATATTTTGCTGGCTTTCAATGAAGAAAATAGTGAGACAGTAGTGATGTCCATAAACAAGCTAAAATGGAGAGGGTAGCCCATTGCCAGTACCAATTGGTATTTAAAGGGATATTACAATGACTTTGTGGAAAGTCTTCGGAAAGATATAGATATCAAATTGGTTATTCTGGATAGATTTAACAAGTATAGCTATTTCATTGCCTTGTCATATCTTTCACTGCAAAAACAACAGTAGTTTAGGTGTTTTTTATTCACTTTCATAAGTTCCATAGTCCATTGCGACCGACAGAGAAAATTGTTTATTAGTTTGTTCTGGAAATAATTATTCAATTGTAAGAGTGAAATTGTTCAGCTTATCATTCACAATCAGATGAACAATAAAAAAAATTGAATCAATAACTGGAACATATTTAAGATGTATGTCAATGTATAATCCTAATCCTAGACAGTGGAGTTTACTGTTGGCTTTAGCACAATAACAGTATAATTCTACAAAAAAACTAAATTTTGTAAGTTTTTACATTACTTATCTGTATTAAATTTTATAATATCATATGTTTTTCTTTGTACAAAACGAAATCATGCAGTGTTTGTAGTGTTTTTAAGTTTACAAATGATTAGAAAAAAAATAATTATGTCTTGTTATATTAGGTCCGCCATAAAAAATTGATCTTATGAATCGTTCAGAAATGTGTCAAACTGCTTCCCTCGTGGAATGGGTTCGGTAAGATGGTTGTGAGACACATTGAAGATAGCAAGAAAATTATTACGTTGCAGCAGTTGCTGAGTAATCTCTCTTTGGAGATTGTTTTGAGAAAGATCCAACGATTCAAGCTGCATAAGATCGATGGAATCTTACCCCTGGGAATGTTGAAGCTTCCGATGACTTGAGGAATCTGATGAGGTTGTCAAACCTCTGCTGATGATGAAGCCTTCAACAAGGCTGATGTCTTCATTTCAATCCAGTCGAGGAAGTGATGACTTAACTGGGTAGAGAAAGCATTTCGAGAAAGGTGAATATTGTCCAGCTTCTGACACTCAAAATCCATTACTACGCCACGAAACGGGTTAGATCTCAAGATGAGAACCTTCAGATCTAGAAAACCACCATTGATCTGATTGCTTCCGAGAACTAGAAACTCTAGCCTTGGGCTAACGAGCTTCGTACTTTGCCCTGCATTGGTTGTGATCTAAAACCAACCGTCTTTAACGTGCATCGAATTTTTAGAATGCTCCTTACATCATATTTGATCCATTACGTAATGATCATTGTTTACCAATTTCCGACTAATCGGAGGAGCACTTGCGTGCTTACTAGTAGAATCACAGAGATAGCCGAACTAATTGGCAAGAAACGCAGTGTCTGCGAGAATCTGTTGCTCAAAACTTAACTTTACTTTAAACTAATGTTATATATCCGAAAGTTTAATAAATCCGTTGTCGTCCAGCGGTTAGGATATCTAGCTTTCACCCAGGAGACCCGGGTTCGATTCCCGGCAACGGAATTAACTTTTGTTCTGAGAATTCTCTTCAAATAAATAGTTTTTGTTTTGTTTTTTTTTTTAAAAAAAATAAAATAAAACAGGTACAATTTTCAACTAAGGAAAAACTATCACGGTAATTGAAGACTACCACATAGCTTTTAGACTCAGTAAGTTTTGGTGGATTATTTGGATTATTTTTCAAAAAATAAAATAAAATAAAATAATATTATATTAGTAAAAAAATAAAAATTAACAGTTATAATTAAGTTTTTAAACAGATTTTATTATGTCAACCACATTATCTCTGATCAGCTGGATCATATTAATTTTTTTTTTATTTTTTTAATTTAATTCTTACTTTTAAATTGCGGGGTCAATTAGGTTATGTTGGATTTTATAAAATATATTATGCTTATTAACTTTTTTTATCAAAAATAGTGAAGATAATTTTGATTTAAAAATATAAGTACTTATACTAAAATTATAAAGTTTTTAGATTAAAATATTTATTTTTTTAATTAAAAATCATTTAGTTATGATAAATTGTTAATTCACTGATCCAAAATTTAAAATTGTTTTCTAAGTTTACCCCATACATGACAACCATGTGTTAATTAAATAATGATTTTGAGTTTATTATTTTAAATCGTATAAAAAATTGATTAAGAACACCCTTTGCAAATTAATTGCCTCAAACAATTCTTAAAATTACTAAAAATAAAAATAAGTAGCAGACACTTAAATAAAATAAAAACTATACGGCAAAACAACTTATATTTTACTTTATCTAGGAGGTATTTAAAAATGTAATAATAATAATTTTTTAAAATATTTCTTATTTAAAAATATATTAAAATTATTTTTTTATAATATGTCCAAAAATATAATAAAAATTAATTTTAAATAAAAAAATTATTATTTGTTTTTTAATTGAAAGCGTTTGTAACACAATTTCATACCGCCACAGCAATTACAATCAGAAGAGACCGCAAAAAACAAGCCGCTCACCACTGCGCACATAGAACTTGACAAACCTCGATAAGGTTTCAAACATCGGTCAATCAAATTCTTGCATAAACTAAAACACTCGCAATCCCGAAATGGCGAGGGATAGTTGTCTGGCTCGTATAACTGCCGGCGTTGCTGTTGGAGGTGCTATTGGTGGCGCCGTGGGTAAGTTCTCTCATCATAAACCCTAAAACATCTTCTTGTTCTAGTTTTTATCAATACTTGCGCGTCTTGTTAATGGGTGTGGTTCTTTAATGCTCCCTAAGTTGTTATTATTTAAATTTCCAAAGTCCACCGATTTATCTTCTTATACAAACACACAAAATCCATAAATCAATTGTCCTATAAATTTACTACTTCCATTGTATTACGCCTTGATTTGGGAAAGGGGGTTCGAGGGACTGTTTCTTGATTGTGAGTGCAAAAGTTGATCTTTGAATGCCAATTTTTTCACTATTCTTTGGAATGCTTTGGTGAAAGAAATCCTGTAACGCTAGATGTAGACTGGTTTTAGGAGTGCTGTAAAGGGCGTGATTTTAATGAAAAGACTGGGTCTAATACATCAAGACTTGAAATTTCAGGAGATGTGCAGATGGGGTTTATTTATAAGAAGGTATTAAATGGAAGTCACGGAATAGCTTGCCAAACGGGGACGCCCTTGATGATATTGCCGGGTGCCTAATAGTGGTGGATTTCTTGATTCTAAATTGAGAGGCTTCCGTGTTCTTCAACTTAGAAGCTTGAGAAGTTTAACTAAAATAGCGTTGGTAACTAAAATAGCAGGGTCTCTAGAAGTGTTTGTTTGATGGAATTGGAAAAATTATAGTTGGACTAGAGTTGGTTAAAGAGAATGGTGACCGAAGTCTGTTAATTGTACTGTACGGGGAAAGATTTATAAAGAAGCAACAAGTCCATACTGAATTTAAGAAGATTGCAGAGAGAAATAAAACAGCTAGATTGTAGCTTAAGGGGCTGTTTGTTTTGCATCAAATATTTTCCTGCGAAAACATTTTCTCATAAAATGAAATATTTTACTTTGTCTGGATGTGACATGGAAAATAAGCTAGAAAATATTTTTCAGCAACATACAGGAAAATCAATTATATTTATTACCAAAGATAATTTATCACAAATTGAACATATAAATTTTTTTTGTTTGATGGATACATAAAGGATTTTTACTTTTATTTGGATTGTAATAAACTATTTGTTTATGAAATTTTAGAACATTAGGTTACCAGCTTAGCCAATGACAATCATGTGTTTAAAAATACATCGACGTAGGTTTTATAACCAATATATGTCCCATGAAAATGGAACGTTAAAATGCAATTTTATCATAATAGGAGATTTCATAGCCAAACACATGTCAATAAAAATAGATATATGAACAGAAGTTTACCATAACAAGTACATGTCCATAACCAGAAGAATAACTTAGTACATGTGAAAGTCATATTTCCATCTTAAACAAACATTCTCTAAGTTTCATAGTGATATATGAACAGAAGTTTACCATGACAAGTACATGTCCAAAACCAGAAGAATAACTTAGTACATGTGAAAGTCATATTTCCATCTTAAACAAACATGCTCTAAGTTTCATAGTGATAGATAAGTTCGTAGCCAACATCTCAATGTAAACATGAAATAGAAAAACTGTAGGGTTATTGACCTGCCTGCTTAGGGTAACAACATGGTCTAGAAACATGAACAAGGTTGTGGAAAACATAATATTCAAAATTCTAGCTTAACTTCTTTGATGCAAGTTAAAAGCGTGTGCTTGTACAGTTTACACAATGGAACTTTAACTATCCTGGGGTGTGCTTTTGCACATCATATCTAGCCATGACCATTGATTTTCTCATTGATATGCAAAAAAGAAACATTGGCTAGTGGACAATCTTAATAAGGTAGTTTCAATTCATACAAATCCAGTCTTATATATTCAATCTTTGGTTCACTGTTAAAGCTATAGTTTGTTTTGCTTCAACTATCCATCTAATTATGGTGATATATATGATTTATATGATTTCTGTGCAGGTGCTGTTTATGGAACATATGAGGCAGTAAGGTATAAGGTACATCATCTGAACTGATACCAAAATTCACACTTTAGAGTGTGGAGACCTTATTAAATGCCTGCTCTTGACCATTCATTGTTCTTTACTGAAATAGAAATATGTACCCTATTGTCTTCTTTTTCTTTTGATTTATAGTCCGAGTGAATGAAATATTTTATGTTACTTAATGTGTTGCATATTGTGGATTCTAACTTGTAATTTCCATGCTTAAGTATACATGTAAAGTTATAAAGAGATGGAACAATGAGCATCAACTTGGAACTTAAATTTTATGATCATGGCTTCCCTTAAGTTCATGCTTGTATGTTCCTTTTCACTATGTGCATCCCCTCTATCCCCTGCCATAGATATGAATTAAAACAGAAGGTCAGAAACAGCCAGAAGATAATGGTGTACATTGGTTTTTGTCACCCTCATTTTTCTGTTTGGGCTGAGTCTGTGAGTTTAATCAGCCCTGAGATGCTTAGAAAGATCTGTTTCCTTGTGCCTCCACTGGTTCTGGATTCTGGGTGTCTCTGTTTGCTTTCTGGAGTAGACTTTGTGAAACTCACAACTCTCAAAGGCCGTTGGTTGTTACTAGTTGTGTCATATGGTCCTGGATGCCTTCAAAAAGATTACCCATTGCCCATTTAGTGAACATCTGCCTTATCTGCTATTTTTTTATTATAATACTATCCAAATTTTGAAAAAATTTTTTGTTTATTTATGCAGATTATCTTGTTTTAGATATGTCATGTTAAAGGAGTTTAAACTGAAGTCAATGCATTTTTCTTGGTATTCCATTGTAAGTGTTCATCAGTTAATTAATTAGTTTGGAAAAATTCAGGTACCTGGACTTTTGAAGATCAGATACATTGGACAAACCACACTTGGTAGTGCTGCCATCTTTGGTCTTTTCCTGGGTGCTGGGAGCTTGATACATTGCGGGAAATCATATTGATTTGTTCTATTCAGAGCATCAAGAAATCAACTTTGTTCTGCTCACAAGGATCTGTGCTTCACCTTCACTTGCCTTTGAGCTGATGGATAGAAGTTGTGGTAGCGATTAGTTGTTTCTTTCAACATAAAATTTCCTATGATGTTATGGCTTTCAGAAACAGCTTGGCGGCAATTAGCCTTGTGAAATTTCTTGGTTATTGTCACTTTCACAGTTGTCTGGCTCCTTGATGGTTGCCTCTTTTTTTCTTTTCTTTTTTTTTGTCCTCTCTCATAGTAGTAGCCAGTTCTTAAGATGTGAAACTTTATCTATGCCATTTCCATTGCCAATCCATAATTTGATTTACATGGCCAAAAGCTGTATTAGCACCTGTCTTTATAGTTTCGAAGAGAGCAAATGAAGATATAGCAGCAAAGATGTGGGAGCTGATCTCACCATGGGCTTGACGATAGGTTTTCATGGCCTGATATCGCCTTGGCACCTGCCGGTGAAGAAATGAAAGCTCGATTCTTTTAGAGCTATTATTTAGAGCGATGGGACTCAAAGAAAAGAAGAAAACTATCTTGATCATCAAATTTATCTTCAATTGGCAATTAGAGTTGAACATACAAATGTTTGATATCATAAAAGACGTTTTCTGGGCATCATCAATACAGATCGAAAATGCATCGATCAATCTGCAAACTACATTTTTAGTGCTTCGGATTTGGTAATAGCTTTGGTTTGGAATCAGATGCTTTGACCTGTGGTCTGCTTTTCTTCTCTTCGTTTTTTCCTTTTCCAGCCAGCTTAATACATTGTTCACACAAACAGCCATAAAATTTCACACAGAAATCTCTTTTTTAACTGTCCTTTACCTCTTCTGTTAAAATCGACGAAGAATTTAGAAAGAAAAGATAATTTACAATTTAACTACTTTAGATACCTAATTGAGATGAAAAATATTTTAAGGACATATTTGATTCTTAGCTACAGTATTGGGGACTAATTTCGAGGTTTTGCCGTGCCCTGAAGGCTTCCCGATCAAAACTTAAGAGGAGAGGAGGCTGGTTTCCAAACTTCAAGTCGTCTTCTTATTCTCCCTCGAAGACGCCAAACTGCGGTCTCCTTCAACACCATCACTGCTTTAGTTTCTCTCTGTAACTTTCAAATTCAAACATCACAACAGAGGGAAACCTTCTAGAAACCCCTCTCCACCGCCAACAGGTAAACCCCATAAACATCTCCTGCCCAAAATTTGATTTCTCTGTTGTTTAACGTTACTGTACTAGAGAGCTAGTTATGGCATCAAAGCTGCTTAAACTCACTGCCTATGAGGCCAAAAACGAGCTTGAACTCTCTCTAAAGCAAGCCTTTGAGGAGCTTGAACCGAAACTAAGACCCCCATTTCCATTAACAATACCAACCCCTCAAGAATATTCCAGACTCAATCTTGCTATTCTTTATGGGGTTTTAACCGAACCCCATTTGACTAAAACGCATATAAAGCATCTTCATGCTATTGTCACTGATGGGTATGCTTTGTTTGTTAGTTTGATTGTGAAAATTGTTAATGATTTGTATGGAAAGTTAGTTGATTCGGTGAAGGATCAATTGGTTTGGGTTGTTAAAGAAATGGTTGATGTTTTAGGAGTGGGATTTGATGGTTTCTTACTGTGTTTGTTGAGGCAGATTGTTGGTGGGGATTTTAGTGATGGGAATTTGTGGTTGTGCTTTGAGTTGGTCTCCCTTTTTTCAAGCAAATGGGATTGTTTAGTAGAAGATGCGCCATTTGTTTTAACTAGTGCTTTGTATGTGTATCTACGGGTATTAGCTGATCATTGTAAGGTATCGACTGATGCTAAGATGGAATCGTTGAAAAGATTAGAGATTGAGTTTTGTGTCAAGATGTTGAGGGAGCAATTTAATTTGTGCATGAAGATTGGGAGGGACCTTATTAGATTGCTTCGGGATCTGGTTCATGTCCCTGAGTTTCGAGCTATATGGAATGATTTGGTGTTGAACCCAAGTGAATTTAGGACAGAAGGATTTTCAGATATTTCACAGTTGTACTGCTCTAGGACTTCTAGTCGGTATTTTTTGCTTCGAATTACTCCAGAGATGGAAACCCAATTGAGGTTTCTACTCATGCATGTGAAGTTTGGGAATCAGAAGCGATACCAAGTGTGGTTTGCCAAGAAGTTTCTTTTTGGACAAGAGAGAGAGACACTTGTAGTTGACATTATTCGCTTCATATGTTGTGCACACCACCCTTCAAATGAAATTATTCAGTCAGACATTATACCAAGATGGGCTGTTATAGGGTGGCTTCTAAAATCTTGTAGAGAAAAACATGTTGAAGCTAATATGAAGCTGGCCTTATTTTATGACTGGCTTTTTTTTGACGAAAAAATTGACAACATAATGAACATTGAGCCTGCAATGCTATTAATGGTATGCTCAATACCAAAATATATAGATATAACTCACTCTCTTCTTGAATTTTTATTGTTTATTGCTGAAAACTATGAACAGGACCGTAATTATGTCATTATAAGGGGTTTGTCATCAGCTATGAGGATGCTTGTTCAGAAAGGAGTGGTTCGGTCACTGGATATTCTGACTTCATGTGATGCTCTTTCTCCTTTCCTAAGAGAGGGACTTAGGAAGTTAATATTGCGTTTGAATATTGAAAGTAATGAGTTGCAACCAGCCCATCTTCCTCCTCATTCTGTGTCATGTTCGAGTTTGCAAGATGTTTCTCATCTTGCAATAACAACACCAGCTCCGGAACAACAATCTGCAAAGATTGTGGAAGTAAGGCTTAGCAAAGAACCTGCTGGTTCTTCTATTCCTATTTCAGGTGACCTGTTTACTACTTCTTGCCCAACAAATGTTACCATTGAAAGTCAATTTGATGCTATTGAGAGCTTAGCACAGAATCTAGCAGAAGCTATGAAGAAGTCAAATAGAATGGGGCTTCAGATTTTGGAGGAAATGCTTCTCTCATTTCTGAATCTTGATGGCCAAGCATCAACATGTGGTTCAACTTTCCCTGAAACTTTATCTTCAAGAATTGCAGATCAATTTGAATCTGTTGGCAATCGATTATTTGCTCCTTTTGATGTCAGCATTAGTGTTCCTTCTTCTGAAAGTGGAATTCATTCGCCCACAATCTTAATTGCACGCTCCTTCATACTTTCTCAGCATGAACGGTTGCAAGAAATGCTTCTATTCTGGTCAAGGAATGGTTTTCATGTAGGAGCTCACTTACTATCTTATGCAACAAGGCTAGCTTATGAGGCATGTATATCAAATTATTCAGGAAATGCAATCATCAACAATAACTTTTCTAAGATAAGTGACTCAGGGATGTCATTATTACTCTTCCATGTTGATGGATATTTTTCTATTCTGAATGGAAGGAAACAAGATTTTCTCGAAGGCAGTGTTTCTACATCTAAGATGGATAAGGAATTAGTTAATATGTTGGTAGAAAATGCTTTTGCTGCATACAAATGTTTCCTTGAACGTTCAAGAACCATCCTTCATAAAGAAGATGATTTAGCTCTGTCAAAGCTATTCATTCTAGACATAACCTCTTGTTTTCTTTGTGAAAGAAAAAAGACGAAGTTCTTCTACAGCATCTTCTGTCATCTTGCCGACTTATGTGCTGGCAACATTGATATCATCAGGTTCCTTGTGAGTCAGTTGGATCATTCTGATCTTCTTGAAATGCAGTTTGAAATTGGTCTGAAGAGATTCTTTGTATTTGGGGAGAGTGCTGAAGATATTTTTCACTTAATGAAGAACTCTCTCAGTTGGGATCCTTCAGAGCAGCACAAGCTTTGGGGCTTGATCAGATCAGAGCTTGCTGTTTCTAAGGTTCAGCTGGAGAAGATCATTTTGAAATTTTTCTGTTCTAATGAGCTGGATGCAAATACAAGTGCCATTGCTGTGGGAGGCCTTCTTACATTGTGCATTTGCCGTGCTCCCACACCTGAGCTTGTTGGGGCAATCATGTTGCTGCCTGATGATGTATTCCAGGACTTTGCTGCTACAGTTTTGGCATCATGGGTTGTCTCTAATGCCTCAAAGCTATTTGACAGCTTGACTAAATTTTCAGAGAAATTTGACAATGAGAATGGAAATGTTGCCGGTACAGTTGGGATTGTGATAAACCATTCTGCAATTCTCTGGTTGTTGAATTATTTTAAATCACAGGGGATGAATGGCTCCAATATTTTAAGCACCTTTTCTGCAAGTATTTCTTGTGAAAAACCAGCATAGACATTGTGACTGAATTGGGTTATTATTGATGGTTCTGCATTCAAATGGTAAGCTGCTGAGCCTCCAAATTATTTGATATGGTGAAACTTGTAGTTTAAATTTAGATATGTTTCTGCAATAAGAAGTCGAATTGCCATATCAGAGTTTTTTCCTGCATGATATCATGCATGCAAATACTATTATTTTTTAATTTCATTATGGGTGTGTTAATTCAGTAGGTCAAACCATACTGACTGAATTTGTAAACTAGATCATAGTTTAGGATATTTAACAATATTGTTTTCAACTGTCATTTTTTCTTGTCAAGATCTTTCTGCAATAATATTCAACTGCAAACAACTGGAAGCTGTCAAGTTTATATGTAGCACACGGACATGGGTTTATGAAACTTTTTGCATGGATAAGACTATCTTGCTGTTACGCTGCTCTTGAAGACATCAGAATAAGTGTAGAGTATATTGAATAGCTGATTAGCGTGTTGAAGTTCCTGGCAGGACAATCATAATAAATATGCTGATGTGCAGCTCATTATAGAGTGCTTACACTGAACTCTCTGACATTTGGTGCATTCAAGTTTTCTTCTGCTGTTTTAGTTAGAAGTACAACAAACCACAAAAAGACAACTAAATTCAGTTAAATAATTCCTATCAGAAAATAATTTTGTCCACTGTGATTAACTTTCTGTTGTTTGACTAAAATTCTTGAATTCCGACTTTATATGGATAAAAACAGTGATCTTGCATAGTCAATGAATTGTACAATCGAGTTGAGTAGTTTAGTATGTGATGTAGTCTAATGAAGTCCCTTTTTCTTCATGGTGCTCAAATCATCACCGAGATCAATAGCTATGGGGTGTCTTATTATCCTCGCATCATTAAGATCCATTCTCTTCAATTATGAACTGTTTGACCTTATTAATTAGCTAGAAAGAAAGTTGAATTTTCATTTCCCTTGTAAATTTTTTGAAGTTATAATTTCTGCTTCCCAGATGGCTGAGATAGCATATGTTGATGCAGTTTGGCCTGGTTTCATTCATGCATCTGAGAACCCTGAGTTTTCAGATGCAACGGATGCCAAGGGAATTGTATTACTTGCCCCCCAGCTCATGAATAGCAGCACTCTGGGATAAGATTGGCTCATCCTTCCTGAATCAAGCAGCAGATGTTCCTACGTGAGTCTCATTGTATTATCTCTCTCTGATGTGCTATAATTTATTTTGTTTTGTTTTCAGCATCCTTCCATGTCAAGGTTATTTAAATTCTATCATTCATGTGACATATATAGGAAAGCATGTGTACATACTACAAATAAAAGAGGAAACAATTGCTAGTTGTAACTTGTTGAGTACCCTGCAATCGTCAAGGCATCTTGGTTGGTGGTGGTAATGGCCTAATAAAAGTGTGCTTCATTCATGACTATACTGCAATATCTGATTTATGATTCAGTAATAGAATATTGTATGCTAAATCTCCTTGTAAACTCTTAATATATCTCTGGTATTGTTCAAAATCGAGGCTTATCATATCACCTATCAGGCCTCTAGAAATGTTACTCTCATATCTTATTTATATCACTAGTTGAACTAGTCCATGCTTTCTTTTGAAATTTCTAGGCTCATAATTATGAAGTCCGGTCATTGTTCAAGCAAAGTTTTAGTGCCTTTCATCTTGAATAAAATTCTGCTGTTACTGTTATTGGTGAAGTGTGGATCTTTTTTTTTTATTTGCTTGTGTGGATCATATTTTGATTTGCTTTTTTGAATTTATCAGAGTCAAGATATACAAGTCCACTTACACTGATCAATATGGAATGTAGCTCCATGGCTGTGATTGTAATGTTCCTCCTGCATGAAAAGGTGATTTGGTTTCTTGGAACCAAGCTTAAATTTGATGTTCTAACGATTTTCTATTTGGTTTTCTTATTTTTTGTCATCACTGTCATAGATTTCAAGGTACCAAGGCATAGCATCATCCCCAAGCGTTTCCTTGTAAGATCTGGTGGTTTGACAATGTTCAATTCTCATATTTGTTAAACAGATAGTCGAGGAGGATGCCATTATTGCTATGCCACTGGGGACTGCCAAAAAGCTAGAGCAGGCCGAGCAAAGGTCTCAAAATGTGAGTCATGTGGGGCAGCTACTGTAGAGTATTTTCTATAAGATAGACACTGGCAAATGTTACGTTTTTTTATTGACCCTCAGTTACAGGTGTGTGAACCCTTTAAGACACAAGTTCAGGTGGGTGTCATACTTCATTAGCTGTTGTTTCATTTGGCCTTTTGCATTAATTTCTGGTTTGAAATGTTTTAATCTAGAAACATATTTGAAAAGGACGTGTCAGCATGGTTCTAACGATCTTGTCTTAGCAGTGTAATGCATGGATAAACATAAAGGTAGTGGTTTCTTGCACCATTTTGCTCCTGTTCTTTTGAGTGGATTGACCTAACTGTTTTGTCTTCCAATTGTTGGTCAATTTTTCTTAAGGTTTTTAAACAAATCCGGATGAAGGTGGAGCACCTTGTAACTGAGGATTGCTGAAATAAATTTGCCAGCAGTGTAGTTTGTCAGGGCACATTCCTCTGTTAGATTTTTTCCCTTCAGCTGGTTGCTTGATGGTTTGCGGAAAAGATGGATCCTCACCTCTGGGAGAAAGCGTATGGTCCTAATAATGAGTATCAAAGAGCATGGCGGATATGGATTTTTAGATGCCTTACCCATTAGGATTCCAGATACCGACTCATAGCTATGAACACACACACAAACACACACAGGGTAGAGATCACCTCCTCCTCTTCCTCCAGTTCTCTCGCTCGCCATTCAAATCGGTGTAATCACATTCATGAGAACACAAATAGACAAAATCAAATCACCCTCGATAAGAACTTTATTGACGTTTGTGCCACTGGCATTTCTTTTTCCAAGCAAAAACAAATTGTTGCGTTGACTGGAGAGGACATGATTTTGCGTGGTTTGTTAGTTTTGTCTCAGACATGGAACGCATAGCCTTTTCTTCCCTTGATTGTTGTAGCTGAAATGTCAGTGAGGGAGAGAACGAATCCTAAATTCTTTGATTGTATGGTTATAATTTCTTCAAATTTCGAGAATATAAATAAATTTCGAGAAGATGGGTATTTTATTAATCAAGTAGAACATGCATTATCCGTTGAAGTTAATAACTAGGCATGTAACCTGCAATCTATTTGAGGCTGGATAAAAACAAATATATTCTGCTCACACAAACACATTTTAAAGAAGAAAAATTCAATATCGATTAAAAAAGCAGTAATAAAAAATAATGTCAACTTAGGCTAAGTTATTAAACATGTACCTCTAGTCATTTGATTAGAGTAATAAATTTAGAAATATCTTGATTAAATTTTAATTAATTAAATATTGAAAAACTAGATTGAAAAAATAAAAATCAAACATACAAGAAACAATAGCAATTATATATTAAAATAAAAACTTGAGCTTATATAATTAACTTACTAAATTATATTGGGTTACAAAATCAAAATAACATGATAATAAAAAAAAATCAAAAAAAATCATGAAATTAATTTTCAAAACAAATATTAAATGTTGAAGCATAAGATTAAAATGGGATAAGTTAGTAATTTAACCATGCAAAACAAATTAAAATCTCAAAAAAAAAAACTGGCAACCTATTTGATTGTTTTCTTTTAATTACAGTGAATGTATTTCACCGTTTAAAAAAAAGTAGTAAATATATTTGTATCCCTATTGAAAGTGAGAATAACTATTGGATCCACTGGAAAATATCATTTTACCTATAAGCCTAGTCTTCTCAATTGATTTGATGAACGTCATCAACATCATAAATTACAGCAAACTCTTTTTAGTGTTACAATAATTTTCTCATGCTCTATATTTTTTTAGTATTAATATCAGTAAAATATATAATTCATTCCAGTAATTTTCCAAAGATTTTTTTTTTAACTCGGATGAAAGATGAAACCATCATCCCTTGGTGCTAAATATGTATTTTAAAAAATATATATTTCTATATTAATTTTATTAGAAATTAGATTTTATTATTTATTTTAAATTTTTTTATAAAAAATTATTATAGTCTCAAAAAAAAATCCTAGCACTGGGTTAGTGTTTATAAGATCTATTTTTTTCCTACCATATTGTTCAATAAAAAATGAGCTATTATATTGTTAAAAAAATAATTTGAAAAAACATAATTTTTATGAATTGATTTCATAATTTATTTTTATAGAGTTATTCGGTTTTTTAAGCATTTATTTTCTTATCATATTATTAAATAAAAAATAATTAAAAAACTAATTATTAAAAAAATATAATTTATTTTTAATAGTATTGAGTTGATATTCTTCTCGCAAATATTAATCTTTTTATCATATAATTAAATAAAAATAATTATTTCAAAAAAAATATTAAATTCAATGAAGTTTCATGACTTAATTTATATGTTTAACATGTTACCATAATTTTACATATGTTAATCCAACAAGCCATCATTCTAATTTTTTTAATAAATATATTATTTTAAAAATATTTTTAAAATTAAATTGTATTTTTAACCTATCAAATTAACTGAATTGCATCAAAATAATTCTTATATAATTTAATTTAAAACTTGATTTTAACAGAAATTATAACCAAAATATTTTATATTTTACCAGTTAAATTATGTTTAATAACTCAATCAAGAAACTTTCTTTCATCTTAATATTATTTTTTTAGAGAAAAAAAAAATTTTGGTCCGAGAATTATCTTAGTGTGTGTGCAAACACAGTATTATCCTTGTGATGGTTTGGTTTCCACTTGTTAGTAAACTGGGCATAAAGTCAAAGATCAGCCATGGATTAGATAGGAGGGGGAAGAAAAGCCTCCACATTATTTCCTCTACATAACCTCCATCTACGGATGAGCTAAATGATGTTGGAACTCTCCTTTCTTACCTTGTTTCTTACCTCCATTTCAGTCGTCATCTTCATTTGCTTCTTCCGCTCCACATCTCATCCTCCAAGCAAAACCCCATGTCCAGAATCTTACCCTATAATAGGAATCCTCCCCGGCCTCCTCCGCAACCGCCACCGCTTCCACGACTGGGTCGCTGACATGCTCTCCACAACCCCATCATCGACTCTCCAAGTCAACAACTTTCTCAACCTCTCCCATATCATCTGCACTGCCAACCCTGCCAATGTAGAGCACCTCCTTGTCACCAACTTCTCCAACTATATCAAAGGTTGTCGTTATCTTGACTATCTCCAAGAACTCCTTGGCCATGGAATCTTTAACGTTGATGGTCACCTCTGGACTGTACAACGTAAGATTGCTAGCCATGAATTCAACACTAAATCTCTCAAACACTTCGTATCAGATATAGTCAAATCTGAACTGTCCTCCAGTCTCATGCCAGACTTATTCAAAGCATGTGATCACAACTTGATCATCGATATGCAAGAAGTGTTGCAAAAGTTCACTTTCAGTAACATATGCAAAGTTGCTTTTGGGGTTGACCCTGAATCTATGTCAAATTTAACTTTTGTTGAGGCTTTTGATGATGCTGTGGAAATTGGGTTTTCAAGATTTATGGCTCCACTTCCTGCGTTATGGAAGCTTCAAAGATCCTTGAATATAGGATCAGAGAAGAGACTTAAAGAAGCTGTTAAAGTGATTAATGAGTTTGCTTTGGCGGTAATAAAATCGAGACAAGATCAGGATGGCGGCAAGAATCAAGATTTGCTGTCAAGATTTATGTTGTTGAGTTCTGACATGGAATTTCAAGATCAAGAACATAAAAGGAAGTTCTTGAGAGACATAATCATAAGCTTTGTGCTTGCTGGCAAGGACTCAACTTCAACAGCTTTAACATGGTTTTTTTGGTTAATTGCTGGCAACCCTCATTGTGGGTCTTTGATTTACAATGAAATATCATCGGCCGCCCCGCTGCCTGCGAGAGATTCAAGGGGAAGGATTTTTAGCTACGAAGAGTTGAAGAATTTTCACTATTTGCACGCTGCTCTATCAGAGTCAATGAGGTTGTTTCCACCTGTACCAATCAATTCAAGATCAACGGTGGAAGATGATATATTACCAGATGGAACCTATGTTAGGAAAGGGTGGTTTGCTGATTATTCTGCTTATGCAATGGGTAGGATGGAGAAAGTGTGGGGTCAGGATTGCAGGGAGTTTAAGCCTAGGAGATGGTTAGATAGTGATGGAGTGTATCAACCGTTTGATCAATTTAGATATCCTGTGTTTCATTGCGGTCCCAGGATGTGTCTGGGGAAGCAAATGGCTTATATCCAAATGAAGGCAATAGCTGCAGCTGTGATGCATGAGTTTGAGATCTTGCCTGTTGATGGAGGCGCCACTGCAAATAAAATGATGAACCCACCTTACAAATTAACCATGGTTCTCAAGATGAGAGGCGGCTTGCCTGTTAGACTGAAAAGGAGAGTGACAGCTCAACAATGAATCACAAGTCAACAAACGAGATTAACGAGCAACAGGTTGCCTGATTTGTAGCTCATGATTTTGATTTGCACTTAATAAATTGTTCTGTCTATGCTAAGATTTCTTGGAAGGTGTAATCAGCTATTTGTTTCTGCATGTAAATTAAGAGCATTTCTATAACCATCTGGCCTATTGCACACTACAATACCAGCTAACCCACCCTGATTAACCCATATATTAATATGCAAATAAAGAGCATCCTGCCATGTTTTTATTTCCCTGAAATGTGAGTTTCAGAATACTAGATTAACTTTCTTTGAAACTGGAACAAGGGAAAGTTTCGGAGCTACTGAGTAAGGAACTGGGATTTAATCCACGGCTTGGCTGTGAATGCAGGCAGAGCACCGAGGACCTTACAAAAAAAAAAAAACTTGCATTCTTTAAGGATTTTCCATGACCATGGAATTAAAGAAACCTTAGCTAAATGGCTCATATCCTCAACCCATTTCTGTGTTTGAATGGTACAGGCTCAACTACTGGCTCTAGTTACCAACATCAAGCCCCAAATCAATGACACACACACACACACATCTCAACTTGCACTGTAATTGTTAATTATCCAGCAAAAAGAGGTTCCTCAAACAAGTCTACGGTTTGCTAACGTCACCACCAGACACCAGCAACAAAACTTATCATTTCCCTCTCAGTCACCTATTGTAAATATGATAACTATAATAAAAACTGAAGAGCATATCTGAGAATGAAATGGCGTTACCGGCAGAGCACTTGCAGCAAAGACAAGCATGAGACACAAAAACAAGCAAAATTCAAACGCCATCTCTCTCTCTCTCTCTCTCTCTCATTGATGTTGAAACTCGTGACTGCAAAACTCACCATGCTCTCTAAACAAGGATGTAGAAATTAATCCCCCTCTGTGGACACCGGTGATGGTGAAAAATACGGGCACAGTTCTACATCCTCATCCAAAAGAGAGAAATTATTATAACCTTTTACTTAAAAGCACAAATCTAGACATACTTAAAAAGCACAATCTAAACATACTTGAAAGTTCAAAATCATCTGTTAATCCACGGTAACTCCCCCTAACATACCCAATTCAAACAAGGAGCGAAGATCTTTTTTCCGATGCAAGGCAGAACAGCACATGAAATCACCTGTTGACCATTTCATAGGTCCACTAATCTCAGCTTCTACCAGCGTGGTTTAAAAACTAAAATAGCATTCCATGAGTAAATGAAGGGGAAATATAATGCAAAATCAAAACCATCAACAGTCGTTATTACATTAGATTACAAAACTACCATCTAGCGCACAGTAGGTGATGTCAAGGAAGAGACTACTGCTTTGCATTATTTATGCAACTAAGATTAGCTAAGCAGTTGCTACTTCCTTGATAAAATTTTATGGCTTTGATCATCTCCATAGATGTATAAAAGAAAGAAGATCTCTTCAAACAGCTAGTCTGCAATCAGGATAAAAGAAAAAACTATGGGAAAAATAGAATGAAAGCACAGTAGTGAACATAAGATGTAACAAATGTCTGCAATATTTGGAACATCAAACACAAATCAGACAGTTTAAGAAAGGTCGCATGTTTTCAAATAGCGGATGCTACGAAAATAAAAATACTCAGAGTAAGCAAAAACTTCCTCGGCTCAAAACACATGATCACTGAAATCCCCCCAAGCAGCCATAATATAAATTAGGGCAATAGAAATGCCAATCAAGCTGGAAATATCTCAAAACGGCTGAATACTTCTATCTGGCCAAAAAATCTCAAACATTTTATCGTCCATTTTAGCCCAGGTGGTCTAAGCACTAGTAATAATAATCAAATGAAGTAACGGCTTGTTATGCTCTGTGTGCTTGTTGATTTTCCAACAACTTGAAATGAGGATTTCCAAGTCGCATTATCACTTGCAAGAAATCTTCAGCAGGAAAGGGAAAAATTTCTTCAAGTTGGGGAAGAGACAAGGAGCTATAAGAAGAAGATTGAATAAGTGAGAGAATTAAAGAATCAAGTGCCAGCATGTGACATGGATCCTAAAATTATGTCGAACTAGAAATGTCCCAAGAATGGACTTTTCTGCATAAAAATATATAAACGTTGTATTCACAAACAATTTCATATAATGTTAATGAAATAAATATTCCGAGAGTTAGCTTAGGTGGTAAGGGAGGTGGGGGGATTGGATATGTATTCTATCTTGAAAAGGTGCTGCCTATTTTACAAAAACGGAAAAAAAGAGGCAATAAATACAAAATAGTGATATTGAGCAAATCATACACGACAAACAAACAAGAGTACGCAATAGTGCTTCTATGCTTAGATCATATAATATATTATTTGAACTTGTCAATATGCCCTTAGTTGATTGCAGCAAATTAAAATCCGACAATTACACAATCAACATTCGTCTAAGAAAAGATAAAAAGATAATGACAAGGAGATTCAGAATTCAACTTCTAACAAGAAGTGATAAGATAGAGAGACAACATGCGCAAATATTTACAGATACCCTTGATTCTTCCAAGGAATAAAAATGATACCATAAATGGATTTGACAACCACTGATTTGTACCATGAACTGATATCCAAAAGCTCAAGAGAAATTCGTACTTTAGGTGTCTAGACATTCAGGGGTAGTGCTTGAGCCAAGATGGTGGTGGCCAAAAAAGCTTTGAACAACTTGAGAACTTGGATAACTTCCTAGAAATACCATCCTCAAAATAAAAAATCCCAGCCATGGGCCCTGGGCCGTCACTACCAGATCCCATAAACAAGTAATTAAGAAAACAAATACAATTCCCTTTCCACCAAGCTAAATCTTTAGCCCAAACAAAGAACGAACAACCATCACCAAGAAACAATATAGCATCTTTCAATCCATCCATCTCAACCCAATCACACTCCTCTTCATTCATCTTGTAAATTTTAAATTTGATATGATAATCATCTTCATCATCCGACTCCGACCAATAAAAAAGATCTTCATGGTACTTCTCAATTAAAAACAAATCCGAAAACCACTTAACCAGGTATTTAAACTTATCACCGTGTCCAAACCCAGACCGTGGTATTGCTGGAGCAACTTCCATGATCTCAAACGAAGCTTTCGCTGGATCAATACTAATTGTTAATCCATTGACATCAATAGCAAAAAACTTCCCGTTACTATAAGCAACACTATCATATACAGATCCTTCTAGAATATCATTTACATTACTCCATTTATCGTCTCCCATTCTCCACAAAGCCAGCTTTCCACCATTATATATCACCATAACAACAAAACCATCATCACCAATTTTGTCAAAACTCGTAGAAACAGCAACTTGCTTGATAGAAATACATGACTTCATTTCATTAACAAAGATGGAAGGATAAGGGGCTTTACCTTGCTCAACAAACTCAACAAAATATCCTTTGCTTATCTCCTTAACTCTGTAATCCAATAAGTTCAAAACTTTAGGCAAACGATCTAAGCCAGCAAGCGGGTGTTGAGCAAGTGGGTCTTTGAGAATAACATTCCCAGATTCTGACTCTTGAATTTTGATAAGCCAAGTCCTTTTTGGGTCTCTGTTGATGGGTTCGAGAGCGTAACTGAAGGACTCACTAAGTGCAAAGTGGCCATGGCGGTTAGGATTGAGGTTAGGGTTATTGGGGTCAATGGGAAAAGGAAGTTTGACGAGAGGAGCTTTGGGAGGGAGAGGAAGAGAGGAACGCCATGAGTTGCAAACAGCACGGAGACTAAGCAAATCAATGCGAGTGCCGAGGATGCTGGCGATATTGAACAAAAGATCACTTGGAAGAGATGACCATTGGGGTGGTGAGGTTGAATCCATATCTCTGTTGCTTTTTTTTGTTTTTTTTTTTTGTTTTTGAGAGCGGGANGATGATTTTAATATACCCTCCTCGTATAAGACGGAGGTAGCATTTGTTGCAGTAAAATCATATTTTTTTAAAAATATTTTTTATTTAAAAATATTTTTAAATTATTTTAATAAACTAATATAAAAATTAAAAAAATATATTATTTTAATATATTTTTTAAATAAAAATACTTTAAAAAATTATTACTACTACCAAACATTATCTAAAAATTAAAAAAAAATTATTATACCCTCTTTGTTGTTAAAAAAAAAGAGTATTTTTTTATACCTCTTTTCTCATAATAATATTTAATGTAATATTTTTTTTCTCTTTATTTTTTGTTTTTTTAATTTTAATTTTATTATTTAATATTAGATTTATTAAAAATTAAATTTAGTAAAAAAATTATTTTACTCTTTATAAGGTTATTTAAATTTTTAATCTGGATTATAAGTATAATAGATTAATTTTATTTATTCAAGTTTTTTAATTATTTTTTTTAATTTTTTCTTTCAACATTAAATTAATTTATAATCAATAAAAAAATTATTGGAGGTGAGGGTTATAATTTATCTCTCCTCAAGTAAAACTATTCACTGTAATAGTTTTTTTTCTATGTTTTTTTTCATTTTAATTTTATTATTTAATATTAAATTTATTACAAATTAGATTTTATAATTTTTTTAATTTACTTTTATAATGTTATCTCAAATTTATAATTCGGACTATAGATTTAAATAGTTAACTATGTTGGCTTAAGTTTTTTTCTTTTCTAATTAACTTTTCTTTTCTTAATATTATTATTTAATATTTAGTTAATTGTAAATTAAATTTTACAATTAATTTAGATTTACTTTATATTAGGTTATTCTCATTCCATAATTCGAGTCATGAGTTTGGTGAGTTAATCTTAGTTCATTGAAGTTATTTTTTATTTATTTTTTAATTTTATCTTTTTATACTAAATTGATTAAGAATTTAGCTTTATTATTTATTCTATTTGCTTTTTATTAATTATCTTAGTTTTATGACTCGTGTTACAAGTTTGACAGATTAACCTGAATTACATTGTGTTATTTTTTTAAGTTTTTTTATTGATTTTTTTTTGTTTTATCAATCAGCGTTGACTTTATTAGAAATTATATTTTATAATTTATTTTAATTTAATTTATATAGAGTTATCATTATCTCATGACTTGTTACGTAGATTGATAAATTAACCTGTATCAACCCAATATATTATCATTTCAGTATTTATTAAACAGTTCTCATCCTATATATTTATCTCGAGTCATGTCATGTTCTTATCGATCATTTGAGTTATTTTTTAACCCGCCAATATGACTAAGTCATATTAAATCAATTTTCACACTGTTTATTTTTTTATTATAAAGAAATTAGCAACACTTAAATATTTTTTATATTAAAATAATTTATCCAACTCATAGCATAGTGGAGGCCAGTCTAATATAACACTAACTAGACATCTTTTTTATTGTACCTCTTTTCTCATAACAATATTTAATGTAATATTGTTTTCTTTCCATTTCTTTGTTTTTTTATTTATTTTAATTTTATTATTCAACATTAGATTTATTAAAAATTAAGTTTAATAAAAAAATATTTTACTTTTTATAAGGTTATTTCAAATTCCCAATTCAGATTACAAATTTGACATATTAACTTGATTTACTTGAGTTTTTTTATAATTGATTTAAAAAAAAATTATCTTTCAACATTAAATTAATTTAGAATCTATGAAAAAAATATAGGAGAGGGTTTTACTTTACCCCTCCTCACGAAACACTATTAACTAGAATAGTTTTTTTTCTAACTTTTTTTTATTTTAATTTCATCACTCAACATTAAATTTATTGAAAATTAGACTTTATAATTTTTTTTAATTTACTTTTTATGAAGTCATATCAAACTCATAACCCAGACTACAAGTTTGATGGGTTAATTAGGTTAACTCAAGTATTTTTTTTTCCTTTTTTATTTGACTTTTTTCTCTCAATATCATCCTTAAATATTAAGTTAATTGAAAATTAGATTTCATAATTTATTTAAATTTGTTTTATATGAGATTATCTCCATCTCATAACTCGAGTTTTTTATTTGGCAAGTTAAGTTCGGTTTACTTAAGTTGTTATTTATTTATTTATTTTAATTTTATCTTTCTAGACTAGATTAATTAAGAATTTAGCTTTTATAATTTGTTTTAATTTGATTTTTATTAGTTATCTTAATTTCATAACTCAAGTTACAAATTTGAAAGGTTAACTCGAATTAAATTGTATCATTTTTTAGATCTTTTTTAATTAATTTTTTTTTAATTTCATCAGTTAGCAATGAGTTTATTGAAAATTGTATTTTATAATTTGAGTTGAATTGATTTATATAGAGTTATCATTATCGAATGACTTAGTATGTGGATTGATAAATTGACCTGAATCAATCCAATATATTTTCATTTCAATGTTTATTAAAATAATTCTCATCATATATATTTATTTCAAGTCATATTATGTTCTTACCAGTTATTTAAGTTGTTTTTGGATCCGTCACTATGACTAAGTCAAATCAAATTAATTGTCACACTCTTTATTTTTTTACTATAAAAAATTTAGTAACACATGAAAATTTTTTTATATTTAAAAAACAATTAATCCAACTTACAACATAGCACAAACCAATCTAATATAACACTAAAACTATTTTGTTTTTATGAAAAAATCTCAAGGATGAGAAAGTTTAACTATATCTCTCCTCTCATTATACTATTCATTTAAATGGTGTATAAAAGAAGTTATATAAAAACACTATTTATTTAAATAGTATTTTTTTATAATTTTTTATTTCAATTACATCTTTTACATTGGGTTTATTAGAGGATTGTGTTTCATAAAAAAAAATTTTAATTTATTTTTTATAAGGTTATCTCAAACTCATTATTTAAATTGTGAGTTTAACGAGTTAACTATAGTTTTTTTTTCTAATTGTTTTTTTCTCAATTTTATTTTTGAACATTTTATTTTTCTATTCAATTAGCCCTCAATTTTTTTTTCACCCCTTACCATTTTTAATCTATAAATAATATATCATATAACAAATGATTTTTAATTTCACCCCTCATGATTTTCTAATGTTTTAAGTTTGGTCCTAATTTTTTTAATTGTAATTTTTTAGGGGGATTTTTTTTTTCAAATTTCATCTTCATTGGGTTTTTTCCCATTATATTTTAGCCTTATTTTTTTGTTTCTTTTATTTTGCAAGTTTTTTCATTAAAATTTTTAGAATTAAATTGGTTAACATTTAAGTATTTGGATTAAATTCAAGTAAATAATTTAACAAATTACAGGGTTTTTATATTAAACTATGTTTAAGAGCTTCGTTTAAATGTGCTTAGTTTTTTTAGTTGTTTTTTTTTTGAATTTTTACTCTTTTTTTTTGTAGTTTTCTTTTAATCAGGTTAACATTAAGTTATTTGATAATCCAAATAGATTTAGGTATAATTATTTTTATTTTTTTTGTATTATTTAATTTACCACTTGAACCAATAATTTTAGATTTGGTTTTAAAAAAAAAATTATCACTTATTTTACACACAAAAAAAAATTGTTGGCCGTGATAAATTGCAAACAACATATCTAGCATGCACCATGACTGTAATCTCACTAATTTTTCTACCTTTTCACCTTTAACAACCACTTAATTATTACTGAATTCTATTTGTTACGCTCATAGTATAAAAGGGTTCCTTTTAATATCTCTCATGCACTGTCCAGGTTTTTAATTTTAAGTTTTCTAAAACAAAATCAAGTATCTATTAATTGATATTATTTCAAATGACTCCATAAACATGCAAGCACATGAATAGGATTTATTAGATTATAGTATTTCAAAAATATAAAGTATCTATTAATTGATATTTTTTATTGGATGATATTTCTTTTATATATACACACACATTAACAGGTTAAATGAAAGCTGGAAAAGAAAAACACATCAGTAACTAATAAAATCAAAATCAAAATCAAATGCTTGAGTTGTCTACAAACTGAAACACACACAGATAAAATCAAATTCATTTTATACTAGTTTTTTTTAAAATATTATTCACATCATAGTGCAAATAAATTTAATTTTTTTTAAACTATTTTTTTAAATATTAATAAAATTAATACACTAAAAAACACCGTGCAAGTGACTCTTCGTTATTTTTTAAGTGAACAGTGTAATTCTCTCTATTAAGTTAATAGTGCAATTAGTAAGTACAATGCATGAAAAATAAAATTTTTTTATTTTTTATTAACAACGGACACAAAAATTATATGAGATTCATGTACAATAAATCATTTTTTTCATTATTAAATAGTTGTAAATTGTATTTTAATTAAAACGTAACCGCAACCACGTAAACAAATGGATTCTAAATATCTCTTTTGATTGTTGTTTAAATTTTTGTTTTATATATATTTAGATTATTTTAATATATTAATTTTAAAAATAATTCTTAAAAAATAAAAAATATTATTTTAATATAATTTTAACTAAAGTTATTTTGGATTGTAACCGTTACTGTACCTCTAAAATACCCTAAATCTAATGAGAATTGTGGTAGGTTTTTTTTTGAAAAGAATATATTAAAATAAAAAAATTTATTTTTAAAATTTTTATTTTATATTAATATATTAAAATAATTAAAAAAATAAAAAAAATCAAGATTTTACAAAAACAAATTCTAACAAGAAAAACAAGGGTTGAGTTGATACAAGATTTTATCAATCAAATCTTCTATTAAAAAAAAATAATTGAAGCATATAAATAACGTCATGTGTATACTTTCAGTTTACGGTTTTTAGAAGTAATAAATTATATATTCAAATAAAAATTGAAAATAGAGAAAAAATTAAATGCTAGCCTTTTGTTACAGTTGGAATTAAGATAAAGAAAAAACTAAATTATAATAGAAACTAAATTGATAATAACAAAACAAAACTAGAGCGTATTATTGAAACAATTTCATACTATACAATAAACTAATCTAATTAAATTGAACTATAATAAATAATTTTTTTTGGTAAAAATAATTATGGGACTTATTAAGAAAAAAATAAAATCTTTTTATAAAAATTAAACATAAATGATAAAGAAAGAAAACTAAATTTGGGCACGGGTTTGCGCAACAGAGCAAGGACTCATTAATTGGACTATGGTTGACGCAGTCATGTTTGGTCAAGCAAAGGAGACCCGAAAAGGAGGAGGGCGGCTCAAATTAGTTCCTCGACCATGAACTAATTCTCATCAATCTTATTAATTTGATCCCCAAAGTATCATGCATACTTTAATTGGATCCTGCTTGCAAAATCTACCTGGTTCTTAATGATAAATGCGAAACTCTCCTCAGAAAACATCATTTTGCTACGCAATATATGCAATTGAGTCAGAAAGCTATGTTAAAATACAGAGTTAGAGACTTAGTTGAGAGATAATGAAGAGATGAGGGACTTACGTGGATATTTGCCCATAGGAAGGAAGGAAGGAAGGAAGAAGAAGCTGACAAAGCAAAAGGAACACTGTGCAAGGTAACGTAAGTCTATTTATGAAAAATGAATGTTTGCATGAGTTTTCATTCCGTTTATTCTTCATGACAGTTAATTCGTGAAACTGTACCATCTTTGAAGAGCAAGGCTTGGCCTCTATAAATATGTAAAATCCAGAGAGAAAGAAAACGAAGCAATACATAGTTTTTAGAAAATGGCCACAGTTGTTGCTCCCAAAGACTTTTCTCCCGTCGAGGATGCAGAAACAATCAAGAAGGCTTGTTTTGGTTTGGTTCCTCCCTCCTTCTAATCTTCCTTCTTATATAAACGAGCTTAGATGGTTAGAAATGGAATTGAGTTGGCGTTTCTCCAGCAACTTGTGAAATTATCACAACTTAATTATTAATCATCAAGATCAATGCTGGTTAATTAGGCCTTTTAATGTTCCTTTCTGTTGCTAATCTTACATCCATGCGTGAATGATTGAAAGCCCGTGCAAATCATAGCATTAAATCTTCGATTTTTCAGGATTGGGAACCGATGAGAAAGCCATAATATCAGTGCTGGGGAATCGGAATTCGTTTCAAAGGAAACTTATCAGGCTAGCTTATGAAGAGATATACCATGAGGATCTAATCCATCAACTTAAATCTGAGATTTCCGGAGAATTTGAGGTTAATTTCTTAATGTTCACCATATTTACTTGCATGGATTTTTATCTATCATTACATGTATTACAATAATCTCGATCATTAAAATCTTTGGTGGACAATAAAATAGAGAGCAATGAGCCACTGGACCTTGGAGCCAGCTGACAGAGATGCTGTCCTTGCCAACGCGGCCTTGCAGAAATCAAAACCTGATTACAGAGTAATTGTTGAAATTGCATGTGTCGGGTCACCGGAAGATCTCTTGGCGGTGAAGCGTGCCTACCGGTTTCGTTACAGGCATTCTCTCGAAGAAGATGTGGCCCTTCACACCAAGGGTGACATTCGGAAAGTATACATATAGACTTCTATAAAGCATTTTTTTCCTTTTTAATTATTTGCATGCCCTAGCTAGTGTAACACTTCAAAGGCTGGGATTATATTTGATCTAAACCACTAAAATTAATAACTTCAGAACTAGACGATAAATATTGTTGCAAGAAAAATTAAGAAAAAATTATGGGCATTAATTTGTTGCTTAATGGATCACCACGCAGGTCTTGGTTGCTCTCGTAAGCGCCTATAGATATGATGGCCATGAAATTGACGAAGATTTGGCGATTTCTGAAGCTGGTCTTCTCCATGATGATGTATATGGAAAGGCTTTTAACCATGATGAATTGGTTAGGGTATTGACTACAAGGAGCAAGGCACAGCTCAATGCAACTTTCAATCGTTACCAAGACATCCATGGAAAATCCATTGCCAAGGTATAATTAATTAAAGAATATCAAATGCTTTATATTCTCTATAATTACTTGATTTAATTGATTGGAGAAAATGAAAGAAACAGCTGATTAAGAAATTAGCACATCATCCAATTCGTTTGCTATTTTGGCTGTTAGGGGCTGCTGGGAGACCCCATTGATGAATATCTAGGTGCCTTGCGAACTGCAGTCCGGTGCATTCGAGATCCAAGAAAGTACTTTGTTAAGGTATGGCATTCTACAAGATCATGAAGATCTTAAATGATACTCGCGCGCAATTCATTTGATGTCATACACAGCAAAACTGCACTGGCCTTTATACACTACTCGACACGGTTAATTCACCGATATCTGCGCACAGGTCTTGCGAAGGGCCGTCCATAAAGAGGACACCGATGAAGATGCTCTTAGTCGTGTGATCGTCACTCGTGCAGAGAAAGATTTGAAGGAGATCAAGGAGCTCTACCTGAAGAGAAACAACATCTCTCTCGATCAAGCAGTAGCAGCAGACACGCATGGAGAATACAAGGAATTCCTTCTGACTTTATTAGGGAATGAGAAGAATTAATCAGCTCTAAACCACACATATAAAATGATGAGTTGTGTTGGCATCATCTGTATGGTCAAGAAGCTGAATTTCATTGGATTTTTGGTCATCTTCATCCGGTCAAGCTTCAAATAATGAGAGCTTTATTCTTGTTCTCTTTGCTTCAGAATTGTTGAGCAATTATAGTTTCTTTAGTTTTGGTTGTCAGAGACTCCGTCTCGCTTGTCGTGTCTTCGCTTATTATTGCCATGACTTTGGTCTGGTTCTGTGCCTTTCTTTAGTCAATCTTAATTAATAATATCAAATCAATTTCAAATATTAGAGATTCTAATTAATTGTCTAACCGAAGTTCCTTGCTCTGTCTCGGCTCATCCTCCAAGACTACTCCATTAATTAATTGGGCTGTTATGATTTTCATATATGGCAGACAAAGGGAATCAAAACACCCTACTCACCCTAATGGCAAGGCATAGAGAAGGTTTTGGTCATCGTCGAGGTCGGTTGTGAACGACGGCTGTAAGTACTCGGTGAGTCACAACTCAGTGATTAATAAATAATTAAAAGCTAACCTGATTCCACCGGTTGTTGTTTTTTTTAATAGAAAAGAACTGATATTATCAATGTTTCATTTTTTTTAAGTTATTAAAATAAATAAATATTAAACTTGATAGATATAAACGTCAAAAAGAAAATTAAATTAAAAAATTAAATTATATAAATTATTTCAAATAAAAAAATAAAAAAAAAATATAAATTAAATCTAAAAAAAAATGATGAGGTAATTAATGAAGGAACGTGATGCGTACAACCATGTAAATCTTGAAAGGGTAGCTTACCCTTGACTCTTGTAGCCCCTGTCTATACTAAATAAAGCATAAAGAGATATTGGAAGGACTTCCCAAGTTTTAAAGGAAAGACACTATAACGATAGTGATAGATAAATTTACTAAGTACAATCATTTCATATTCCTTTCACTGCTAAGATTGAGGTATTTCTGAATCACTTTTACAAGTTCTATGGATTACCAATGACCATTATGACCAGCAAAAATAAGGTATTTACTAGTTTATTATAAAAGAAATTATTCAGTTTGTTAAGAGTTAAGTTATTCATAAACTCAACGTATCATCCAAAATCTGATGAGCAATCAGAAAGAATGGTGAACCAATGCCTAAAAACATATTTGGGATGTATATCCATGGATAACCCTAAGCAGTGACATTCATGGTTGGCTTTAGCATAATGGCGCCACCATTCTAGCTATCATTCCAGTATTAAAATATGACATTTTTAGGCTAGGTATGGTTACTCACCACTAACTACAGAAGTGGCATTACCAGAGATTGTAATTGCATATAGTTAAAGTTGGAGAATTATTACAGAAAAGAAATGGAATGAATCATGAATTGAATAGGCAATTGGAGATGGCAAGAAACATAATGCAGCAAATGGCAAATAAATAGAGGATAGAAAGAACATTCATGATTGAAGATTGGGTGTATTTAAGGGTACAACCTTACAGACAAACAGCAGTAGCCTTAAAAAAAGAAATATAAAACTGAATCCACGTTACTTTGGCCCATATAAAATCATTAGAAAAAATAAAAATCAGGGAAGTAACCTGTAAACTACTGTTACCAGCAACAACCAATATATTACACCCAATATTCCATGTTGTCCTTGCTTAAAAACCAGATTAGAAACAATACAACAACATCTTCAACAATTCCAGTAACAAATGACTCATGCAAGGTGAAGGTAAATCCTAAAGATCTTGGAACAAAGGATTATAAAGAAAGGAGACAAGGTTGTGACTGTTGGTATAATATGGTCAAATTTATGTACTGAAGACTCAACTTGAAAAAATCTTGACGAGCTGTAGTTGCAATTTCCAGATTTTGATATGAATTCTTAAGGATAAAAATGTTTAAAGGAGAAAGACATTGATATAACAACAACATAAGTAACATGAGCTGGAAGTAATTGAGAGAAATAACAAGGGAAAGAAGAATCGTGGGGGGAGATGTTGTTATAGTTAATTGGTATAGAAAAACATTTAACACGGGGGAATAAGAATCATCAAAGATTGGAACCATATTAGCTAGAATCAATTAGTTAGTTGGAGTAGTAGTATACATAAGACAATGATGACAAGAAGAGTTAGTTTTTGAATGAAATAATATTTTTGTAATTTGCAAAAATCTTTCCTTCCCTCTAAATTCTTCTAATTATCTATCTCTTCTCTTCACTAAGTTCTTTATTAAGATTATTTATTAAGATTTAAGATCTTCCCAACTGAACATGATGAACTTGATTGTTAGTACTGAAAAATTAAAGGAATTCTAGTGCCTGATACAGTAAAAAATTATAATATCTGCGGTGATAAAAAAAAAAAAAACATTGAGACTTGGAGTGCCTTTACATTTTTTACTCAATTAAAAGAGAGGAGTTTAATTGTGAAATGCTGATAAAATAGAATAAAATATCGGATAAATTAAATAAAATGATTTAAGGTATTGTAAATAGATACAAAGATAAGTTGTTGTGGTATAAATTAAGTAAAAAGAGAAATTGAATGATAAAAATAGAAATAAGAAGTAACGAGAATCAATATGTAAATTAGTAAAAGCTAGACTATAAATGCTCTATTTCTTTTCTCTTTTAGCTAGGAGTTTGAAACAAAGAAAAGAGAAGAAATTGTGTGATTTTATAGGCAAATTCTTGTTGATTTCACTAATACTAATTAAGGTGAGCAATTAGAATAAATAACTTAGTTAAATATCAAGAAAAGATGATTTTAAGATGGTGAGTGCTTTGGAATAAAAAATTCAAATGATGGTTTGAAGAGGGGAAGAAGAAAACTTGATTTTTCTTGCATTTTTTTTCTTAAATTCTTATCAAAGTGAGATAAATAACATGCTATAAATGATTGATTCCTTTAATTTTATGTTTGATGAAGGATTATGTAAAATCATGATTATGTGGAATTATGAGTTTATGTTATAGATTATTGGAATAATGTGAATTATGATTAAACTATATTAGAAAGTATAAATTATGATTGGCTAAGTATTTAATTTTAAATAAAAAATCAAAATTTTCCTACTTTTTTTATTGAACTTTCAGCCAAAAAAAAAACAATTAGGGGATTTGAGGTTTTAATACAATTTTTTAGAAAATATGGGAAGATATAGGTTTATAATTGTTATTATATGAAAAGAGTAAGAATTTTTTTAAAAAAAAAAACAAAAAATCTTCACTTTCTTTCTTAGGTTAATTTCGATTAGAAAAAGGAGAAAATTATTGAAAAAAAATAAGTTTTGATAATATTATTTAAAAAATCTTGTCATATTGAAGATAATTATTGTTGATAGGTTAAATTGAATAATGATTTTTGTAAATAAATAAATAAGTAGTTCAATTAAGCTTAATTAAAGGTATTGGATATAATTAATAAATATGTAATTGCGATTAGAATTTTTACTGATATAAATAAATAAACAATGATGTAGTATATTGTGTTGATATAGAGAAGGCCGCGGGACCTAATCAATAACAAAAAAAGAATTTTCATACACACATCGGCTAGACATTTAAAAACTTGAAATAATTAAATAGTTTATTTTAATTGATAGTAGAAGAAATTTTTATAGATTGTAATTTTTGGTATAAAGCTTAAAAGAAAAGAGAGAGAGAGAGAGAAAATAATATCTTGTTGAATGAGCAAGCAGAGAAAATAATGTTTTAATAAATGAACATGTTAAGAAAATAAACTTTCGAGTTAATGGAATAATTATTTGGTATAATGTATAATAGATAAGTAGTAAAATTCAATTAATTTATTTTGAAGTTAAATATGTGTTTTTTATTGGAGATACTCTTGGTTTTTTTTTTTGTAAATTATATCTTTTTATCTAGAAAAAAATTTATGAAATTATTAAACTATTAAAATAAAATAATTTATTTAATGATGTGAGGATTACTTCAATGTAAATACATAATTTTTCTATAATTAATTATTTGTTGGAATGTGTGAATTTTTTAATTATATTTTTAGGTACTCCGCACCCTTGAACCAAAAGGTAGATATATGGATAAATAATTGATTTAATTAATAAAATTAATATTTTGTTGTAATACAACTTTATATTTAGAAATTATAGTGCTTAACTTATTAATATATATGATGTAATTTATAATGTTATTTTTAGGATTGATTTGTGATTGCTTGTTTACAAAAGAGACAGCCTATAGAAATCCTATAGCTCAAAGGAGTGCGATGATCGTTGGTTATGCTCGAGTACAATCTTGATAGCTACCTCATCCGAGGAACCACGTCCTTCGTCGAAATTCAAACAAAGAAAATGGGCAAGTGAACGCTAGAAGAAAAGCAAGGTTCGACAAACATCATTCATAATAACGTTGATACGAGCTCGAGCTTTAAGACTCCACCTGTTTTTATCGAGCAACATCCTTAACCAAAGCGTTTAAAGTTTGAACAAGCGCAACCGTCTAATGAGATACGTGAAAACCAGCAAACTGAAGTGAATATCCAGGATGCGGCCGGTGGGTTGCCTTTGTCCATGCAAATAGAATTTCAAGATAATCCACGAGATTTTAATGGCATGTACCTCCACTAACGGTGATGATGTCCTACCTCTAGATGATTGGATGTAATGGAGAGGCAGAAATAAATTTTAAAAAATAAGAAAGTTATTGTAACAGTTTAAAAAATTAAAAAGTTGTTAGAAAATTAAAATGTTGTAACTGTTACAAAAATTTTAAAGTAAAAAAATGTTAAAATTTTGTGACCGTTAGAAAATTAATTTCAGTTTAAATTATTATATCAAAATCCACCATATAAAAAAATAAATAAAGATTTTATTTTTTTAATATAGGATAAAAAAATCTATATATACTTTATATACACAAAAATTAATTATGTTTTTTAAATATTGAATAAAAAACTTTTGAAATAGCCTATATTATTCACCAGAATCATTTTATCTCTTTTTTGTTCTTTCCTTTTATCTTACAACTTTATAGCACTCTTTTCTCAAGTTCTCAAATCTGGTTTGTCAAAACTTACTCTTGAGATTGTCATGACATCATTACTCCGCTTGATGCCAACTTCCCTTTTTGACAAAAATAATTAATAATTATTTGTGGTTTGAGTGCGCATTAATGACTTTTTGGTTGTGATCCGAATGAAATAACTTGGGATTTGATGAGGAATATTGTAGGGGATTTTGTGGATAACAGCGTTCTATACGAGAGGAATGGGGTCTTTGTCGATTAACCTGTTGTAGTTTCTGCCCAGGAGGGGTTTTTTCTGCTGCTAGTCTGACTCTTCTTTGCTTTCCGATGTGGATTATTTTTTCTTATTTTAGTATACATAATAGAGGGTAATGTTCTCCATATTCCCTGAATCCCAACATTGAATTTCTTAGAATTTGAACTTGAGACTTGCAATTAATGATCCTCAATCTGAAGTTCGAACGACTGCCTTGCATGTCCCCTTACAGCTATGTGAAATATTATTTTGTCGTCAACATCCCCTTTGGGATCATATTTGAATATGGAGATAATGTTTGATAGCACAACATTCCACACAGAAGAGATTAATTCGTATCATGCTTCGGACATGAAAAATCTTAAATAATTCTTGAAAATAATGGTTTGCCGCACTGAAGAACATGAACCCATGCTGAAGCTGAAGATGCACTTGACATGCCACAGCAACTTGAAATTAAGAAAGATGACAATTAATTAAGGAAGCTAATGCGCCTTAGAGAATACGTGTTTAGCTTGCAAATGAGTATAAATCAGCTACCTTGAAGTACAAAACGTGAGCCGGTGTTATTTATTCAATATATATATTGAGGTTAGTATCCAAAATATTAGATAGTTAAAGAGAACATCACAGAATCTCTCAGCCTTTTCGGCCACCGCCGCTGCCGCCCCAATTCTTGTTTCTCTGTGGAGGATCGTGCCCACGGTTTGCTACGGGGTCACCGTAATCGTTCAGTGCAATCTTCAAGGACCTTCCCTTTATAGGCAAGGCCATTACATCATCTGCATGCACAATAACACATTTAATTATTGGAAACCTTTAAGTCAACACCAGACCCATTGTTTAAATTCACTAAAAACAAATTCTCTTCCTTTCCCAGACTTGTATCGGCCTAAATGAAATCAACTTGTTATAATAATATTTGTTATTATCATGTGTCATCTGTGTGGTGTGGTAAGAAAAAAACAAAGGATGTTGTCTCTTACGAAAGTGCTGTGAGATAAGTGGAAGTAATATAATGATAATAGCTAATAAATATTAAGCAGGAACATGTAGCGATGCAGTGCAGACCATGCACACAGAATCTAGCTGGCCTATTGCACACATTACAATAATAACAATCTTATTAACCATAGATTAAGACGTAAATAGCGGGCATCCCATTGATCTAATTTCCTGGAATCCGAGTTGAACTGGACTTGATTAAATCCTCTGTTCAACTTAAACACAAGGAAAGTCTTGGGAGCTTCTGATCTGCATGCTAAGGAACAGCAATTCAATTCATGGCTCTAAATCTTATACGCGCATGTATACACGCATCACCACAATAACACTACAAACTGGATTCTTTGGTGTAGCGACAGAAAATCTTGCTTCTTTAAGGACTTTCATGGCCAAAGAGTGAAGAAACCTTAGCTAGCCAAAAGGGTCATGTTTGATTTTAACCAGGAGCGTTGTAACGATCGATGACCCTTAGCATGTACGCTCTATAACCAATAAAACAGAAGAAACATACCTGAGAATGAAATGGTGTTTCGAGCTGAAGATATTACAGCAAAGACAAGCAAGAGACACAAACACAAGCGAACTCCGAATGCCATCTCTCGTCTCTCTCGATCGAGTTGATGCTGAAACTACTAATGACTGCAAAATGGGAAGTTGACAACGCTCACTATTTATAGAACAATGAATCTTGCGAGGAAGCCACGTGGCAGATAATGAATGCTAATGAGAGTTGACGTTTTGAACATCGTCGGATCCCACTTTTTGATATCTGTAGTGGGTGCATCGGACCGTTCAGGTTTTGGTCAATGGGGTTGCTGTCGCTTTCTTTACCAGATAAATAAGAGGCTTTGCTTGCTTTTCATAGTCAATTTTCTAATTATGATTTTATTTTGCATTTTCCATTTCATCAAATATATATATATATATATATCATGAAATAATAGATAAAAATAAAAGTAAGACTGCACATAAACAGATTATATAAAAGATATCTATTACATGAACATATTGAAAGCAAGAATTCCTGCATAATACCGGTACTGATCTCATGTATTTATACTCTTATTCTTTTTGTCTTGCATAGAGAGTCTTAATTAATGACAAAATGATTGCGTGGATGATTATAATTTCTTTATAAATACTCTAATCTCAATGCAGACGGTTTATTTCATTGGATCTGAAAAACAGATTTAGTATCGATAAACGAAAATTATAAAAATACAATTAACACAATTATCATTCGATGGCAATTAGTATAACAAACATCAATGAACATTTGGTTAATTCAGTGACTTAATTACAGGTATAATTTAACTAATATATAATGATTTCATAGTATTTCCATGATTGGATTTTTTTATACCTCAAATCACTGCTGCAATGGCGTTCTTCTCTTCTAACTCCCACGTATCCCTCAGCCTACTACTTATGAAAGCAACCATAATGGTTTCGTGCATGCAATGTAGCTTGTCAGTGCTGTGACGCTTGGAATGGAATCAACACGGTGCTTGTGTTGAGATTAAAGTCCTAACTGACATTAAAAATTAATTCTTCGTACATTGTTGACTTGGCTCCGTGATGTCGACAGCATTTTGACTGCGCACACAGCTCGTTTGTAACATCGGGCCTTGAACTCACAGTTCATTCCATGAACAGCTTGCTTATTTAATCGTAGCTGAGCAGTATGGAGCACTAAAATGTGCCCAGAAGAGACCATCAAGCACAAACACACACACACACGTGTGTCTATCTATCTATAACCACATGAAGCCAAAAGCATCAACCAGTCATACAATCTTATCTGAAAGCATATGCTTAGGAAAGAGATCATATGATAATGTGGTGCTGAGTATATGAGATACGTTTCGAAAATCTGCAAAGAGAGGTCAACAAAGCGCTACAAAGTTTTTGCACAGATGCATGCATAACCTGTTCCCCTTCATGGTATTTTTAGCAACAGTACGTATTCGAGAGACTTCAATAAGCTTACATTCGTAGAAGAACTTGTTAGGAGATCCAAACATTCAAACACACACAAATTTATGTGGTTCGGCAACTTGCTTACTCCACGGAGCTACTGGTTTGTATTAATCAAGCTCAAAAGCAATACAAACAAGAAAACAAGGAGGAGGAGAAAACTTCTCTACTCAACTCAACTCTCACCCTTAGCTCTCTCTCTCTGTGTTTCTCTCTATCTCGTACTCTATTTCAGCTATCAATACACCTTCTATTTATAGCTGAGGAGGGAGATGATTGTTCAACAATGGTGGGCAAGTTAGGCACCTACCATTTGACTATGACTTCAACCATGGCTGCCACCAACCATGGCTGCCACCGTCCATTTGTGTCCACACACATAACAATCTCCCACTTGGACACAAATGGTGTTAGGTCTGTCTTTTAATCTTCAAGACCCACTGAAGCTTTACACAGCTTCAGTTTATCGAGAGTAACTCCTTTGGTTAACATGTCGGCTGGATTCTTGCTTCCACAGATCTTTTCAAGTAACAGTTGTTCATCGTCGAGCAATTGCCTGATGAAGTGATATTTAATTTGTATGTGCTTTGTTCTGGAGTGAAATGCTGGATTCTTGGCAAGGAAGATTGCACTCTGACTGTCACTATACAAAGTACCTTTT
>SRLM01000286.1:373474-389210 GCA_015708895.1 Populus ilicifolia | reverse complement strand
TCTTCAAAAGTTCCATTGCACATCAATTCAACCATTTGCCTATCTTTAGGCGTTAACCCTTCATAAAAATGTGAAACCAATCTCCATGTTTCAAAACCATGATGAGGACAAGTACTAAGTAAGTCTCGATACCTATCCCAACATTGGTAAAATGTTTCTCCTGGTTTTTGAGTGAAAGTGGTGATTTGTCTTTTGAAAGAGTTTGTTCTATGAGATGGGAAAAACTTCTTTAAAAACTGTTGTTGCATTTCATCCCAAGCACGAATGGATCCTGGTCTCAAATTTTGTAGCCAAGTTTTAGCTTTATCTTTTAATGAAAAAAGAAAAAGCTTTAATCTGATGGTGTTCATACTATAATTTAAATTATTATATGTGTTGCAGACCTCCTCAAATTTCCTTAAATGCAAGTTTGGATTTTTCAATTCTAAACCATGAAAAGAAGGTAAAAGTTGAATAATGCCTGGCTTAAAATTAAAATAAGATGCATCGGGAGGAAAAACTATGCATGATGGTGCACTTGTTCTTGTTGGATTCATGTGGTCTCTAAGTGTTCTACCACGGTTATTCTTATTATGAAGTGATTGATTATCTTCTTCAGCCATATTTTCTGAAAATGATGAGGATACCCTACAAAGTCTACCATTTGATGTACGTGATCACACTCTCATGCACGTGTAGGAATAGAATAAATGGAAAAGGAAAACAAAAGGAAAGAAAAAATAGAAAAAAACAAAGTTATATACGAGAAAAAGTGAAAAGAGAAAATAAACTAAAAATTATAATTTATACAAAACTTACCTCCCAAGCAACGGCGCCAAAAACTTGACACAACAAAAAGATTGATGTCTTCTCCCAAGTGCAGGAGTGTCAAAGTAATAAATAACCCGGCAAGACCGGGGTCGAACCACAGGGAGGTTATTGTACAAATTATAAATAACAACAATACAACAACAACAATAATAACAATAACAACAATAATAATAATAATAATAGTACTAGTAGTGGTAGTAGTAGTAGTAATAACAACAACAATAATAAAGAAAAAGAAGAAGATGAGAACTTTGAGATGAAATATTAAAGCAAGGATTAAACAATGATAATAACAAATGTCAAGGTTAGAGGTTCCACTAATGGTATGTCAAACAAGTATAGTATAAACTCTTATTGTTCAATTGGAAACCACATATAAAGTAGGTTCCAATCAGATTATAGATTGTTAACATGATTACATTAGTCATCTTATTCAATTAATGCTAATACTTGTAAATTTCGTCAAGCATTCATGATTATAACTTATGTTAACAACAAATCAAGTTCCTTTCATAGCTCAGGTGTCGGTTATACCATACAGTATGGGCTATGAAAGTGCCAAGCATTTGTTGTACCAATTGTTATACAACATAAATCAAGATTAATCATTTAACAAGCAAAGTATTAAAGAGTGAACAAGATAACAAATATAAAACATGTTAGTATTAAACATTAAAGTCCATATTAAGTTTATACCATACTTATTCTTACACCATTAGTGTAACCTTTTCACCTTGACATAATTAATTTAGCTAGACATAATGAAAGAAAGAAAAATAAATAAGAACATAAATAAGATAAGAGTTAACAAAGCAAAGGAAAGGAAATGAAAGACATAAACTTGATATTAATGAAAACAAAGTATAAAGAATACATCTCAGAAAACAAGAGCATAATCTTGATCTAGACACCAAGATGCCTAAATGCATGGCAAGTGCCTCCTTTTATAGGCCAAAATTAGAAACTATTGATTTGATGACTAATTGATGAGNTAACAAATATAAAACATGTTAGTATTAAACATTAAAGTCCATATTAAGTTTATACCATACTTATTCTTACACCATTGGTGTAACCTTTTCACCTTAACATAATTAACTTAGCTAAACATAATGGAAGAAAGAAAAATAGATAAACAAAATAAGAACATAAATAAGATAAGAGTTAACAAAGCAAAGGAAAGGAAATGAAAGACATAAACTTGATATTAATGAAAACAAAGTATAAAGAATACATCTCAGAAAACAAGAGCATAATCTTGATCTAGACACCAAGATGCCTAAATGCATGGCAAGTGCCTCCTTTTATAGGCCAAAATTAGAAACTATTGATTTGATGACTAATTGATGAGTAGATGGCCAACCCTTGACTTAGTGACAATCCTTATCTTCTCTTGTCTGCTCAAAATATCATTGATGACGTCAAAATTAGAGCCACTTGAAAACATGAAAGTTCTAGAAAATTGTCTCAGCTTTCTTGGTAAAAAATTCAGCTCATTTCGACTTCTAGAACTCTAGATATGGCCAAAATACTGAACAGTGTTCCGGCTGGAGGACAGATTCGGGCTTCTTTATTATTGCAACAATTTGGACTTGAAAATGGCCTTTTTAGATCTTGGGCTCCATATGAAAGCTGTAGGCCTATGTCTTACCTTTCCATCCATATAAAGTAGACCTAAATTTGAGATCTATAGCTCCAAATATGACCCAATTACCGAATAGTGTTCCGATTTAGATTGCACCGACATCTCTTTTCTAAGTTTGATCATCTCTTTGCCTTTGCAATTGAAGTTCTTAAAGTCATCAATCAATCTTTTCATTTATGTGATAGGCCTACATTTAAAAAAAGACATTTACCATAAATTAAAGGTATCTTATATTATTAGATAGATTATTATAAAACATACTTTAGTTAAGGAGTTATTGATACTTCAAATGCAAAATGATGATATAAAACAATGATAAAAATGGACTTTTGAGTACTAATCAATAAGCTCCTTTATTCCATTAATGAACAATGGAGAGTGCATTACAATTCACACTCTATTATTCAAGTAGCATGTGAATAATGGAGTGAATTAATTCACTCTTCACTGTTTATGTAAGCAATTGAGCCCAAAATAAGAGGGTCAGGTCCGACCCGGTCCTAGAAAAAAGTTTTCAAAAATTTATGATTTTTTACATATTTTTCTTCCAAATTTTACTAAATATTGGTTGTATTTTAATAGTATAAAAATACAAATCCTGGATTAAAGTACCGGTTTTTGTCAAAACACTAAATAAAAAAACAAAAAAACATATTTTTGTTTTCATTCATATGGCCATGTCTTTGAATGCAAAAAAAAAATCATATTGTATTTTCATACAACAAAGAAAACTTCAAAAAAAAAATGTTTTAGCATGCATTTTGACTTTAATAACCAGTTTATTAAAGTCTTAAAAACTTGGTCAATATTTAAAAAAATCTAAAAAATTATTTTTTTTCTTTTAATATCAAGGATTATAAATTTATATGTAAAATATATTCTTAATATTAAAAAGATAGTTCTTTTGTTGACATTAATATGATTAGGTTTAACCCAATAAGATAAGGATCTCATTAACGAGGAAAACTTTTCTTAAACTATAGACAGACTAGTAATTAGAAAATAAGACAAGATCTTATTTTTTTTATTAGACAATCAAACAATGCAGTCTACCATAGGTAAGGTGTATTTGAGGTTTTAATACCTTTTCATTATGCAACTAATTTACATGTCTGATCTCTAAGATCAGTTAGGGTTCCTAATGACTAAAATACTAGGTGGTGACTCCTATTCTATTTTCCATTGATAAAAAAAAAAAATTTCTTGTCTCCCATATTTATTAGATATATACAACACATGAGAGAATAAACGATCGTCGTGACGCTACACACGTGTAACAGCTTTCAAAAACACACTGCTTATGAAAGGACCTGAAAGAGGAAAACTAAAAAATAAAATTTTACGGAATCCTATAAGGAGAAGTGACATGGTAAGCCTCGTGGATGAGAGTAACAAATTACTTGATAAGTTATGGGCAAAGACAATGAGTGTCTCTAATTAGAGTGACTAGATATTTCAGTTACGTACCCATATTAATTGTAAAGCAACTATGAGGCATATAATATATGTGAATAACAGCCGAGTTATCCCAATTCTTCATGTTATTCAAGGACCAATCTACTTTGAAAGTTATGGAGAACATCAAGCAAGAATGGAAGTTTCTAGTATTGGTCAAAAAGGAATCAAATGGTTTGAGAGATCCAATTACTAATGAAAAGTAATCAAAGTGGATAAATCCATCACTAGTCACCATCCCCATGACTCTTGGATTTAAAGTTGAGACTTCGTAAGCTATTAAACCAACTAAAAGAAAGAGGATTGATTAGTACTTAAAAGTGCATTTTTATCGAGATTTCATATCATCATTTTGCACTTGAAGTATTAATAACTCCTTAACTAGAACATGTTTTATAATAACATGTCTAAAAATATAAGATATCTTTAATTTATAGTAAATATTTATCTTAAATACAGGCCTATCATATAAATGAAAGAATTGATTAATGAATTTAACTACTAAAATTGAGAAGACAAAGAGAGGGCTAAGTTTAGAAAAGATATGCTAGTTGAGTTTAAATTAGAATACCATTCAGTTATTGGATCATAACTAGAGTTGTAAAACTTTGATTTAGGTTTGCTCTATATAGATGGAAAGCTAAAATATAGGCCTAAAACTTTTTATTAAAGGCTAAGATTCAAAAAGGTCATTTTCAAGTTCAAATTGTAGCAACAATAAAGAAGTTGGAATCTGTCCTGCAACCCAGATACTATTTAGTGTTCAACTTATATCTTAAGTTATAGAAGTCCAAATACACCAATTTTATTTTTTCTTGAAAAGCTGAGACAATTTCTTAAAACTTTTCTAAAGACTATCTATTTAAATTCTGATGTTGTCAATGATATTTTATTCAGATAAGAAGATAAGAAATGTCATCAAGTCAAGAGGTAGCTACCCACTCAATAATCAGTCATCAAATCAATAGTTCTAAATTTTAGCCTATAAAAGAGGCATTTGCCATGCATTTAAGTATCTTGATTTTTTAGATCAAGATCATGTTCTTGCTCTCTTTCTTTATATTTTTGTAATGCTTAAGTTTTGCTTTCAGTAATCTCTTGTTTATGCCTTTCATTTTCTTTATTGTACTTATATAATTATGTTCTTATCTTATTTATTTATGTTTCTTTTCTTCATTATGTTTAGTTAAGTTTATTATGTTAAGGTGAAAAGGTTTCACTAATAGTGTTAGGATAAGTGTAATATAAACTCAATATGGACTTCTGATTAGTACTTGAAAGTGCATTTTTATTAGGGTTTTATATCATTATTTTGCATTTAAAGTATCAATAACTCCTTAACTAGAGTATGTTTTATGATAACATGTCTAATAATATAAGATACCTTTAATTTATAGTAAATGTTTATCTTAAATGGAGGCCTTTCACATAAATTAAAAGATTGATTGATGAGTTTAACAACTAAAATTAAGAAGATAAAGAGATGACTAGAATTATAAAAGAGATATTGGTTCAGTCTAAACTTGAACACCATTCAGTTATTGGATCATAACTGAAGATATAGAATTAGATCTAGGTCTACTCTATATAGATGGAAAGCTAAGACATAGGCTTAAAACTTTCATAGGAGTTCAAGATTAAAAAAGGTCGTTTTCAAGTTTAAATTGTAGCAACAACAGAGAAGTCCAAATCTATCTGATGCCCAAACGCTAATTAATGTTCAGCCCATATCTCGAGTTCTAGAAGTTCAAATGCACCAAATTTTTTTTGTTGGAAAGCTGAGATAATTTCCTAGAACTTTCATGAGACAACCTATTTGAATTATGATGTTAGCAATGATATTTTAGTAAACAAGAAGATAAAGATTGTCACAAAATCAAGAGTTGGTCACCCACTCAATAATTAGTTAATAAATCAATAGTTTCAAATTTTGACCTATAAAAGGAGTCATATGCCATGCATTTAGACATCTTAATTTTCAAATCAAGATCATGTTTTTATATATATATATATATTTGTAATGTTTAAGTTTTATTTCATGTTACATTTTCCTTAACCTCTTGTTTATACTTTTCATTTCATTTACTATACTTATATAATTATGTTCTTAATTGTTTACTTATGTTTCTCTTCTTCATTATGTGTAATTAAGTTTATTATATTAAGGTAAAAAGGTTTCACTAATGGTGTTAAGATAAGTATAATATAAACTCAATATGGACTTCAATGCTTATATCATAACTTCATATTAACATGTCTTATAATTTTTATTTTATTAATTCTTAACAACTTATTTGTTAAATGGTTAATCTAGATTTATGTTGTATAACACTTGATATAACAAATGATTGTCACTTTCATAACCAACTAACTGTATAGTATAACCTACATCTATGTTATGAAAGGAACTTGATTTGTTATTATCATAAGTTTGCATCATGAATTCTTGATAATATTTAAAGGTTTGGAATTACTTAAATAAGATAATTAATATGATCATGTTAACAATTTATAATGACCTATTAATGACAAATCATCCAATTGGAATCTCTTTTGTGTGTGGTTTCCGGTTGAGTACTTGACACCTCTAAAAAATTAATGTTTTCTTCCAATGCAGGAGTGTCGAAGTAATAAATAACTTGGCAAGACCGGGGTCGAACCATAGGAAGTTTAATTGTATAAATTATAAATAATAACAACAACAACAACAACAACAACAACAACAATAGCATTAGTAGTAATAATAATAATAAAAAGAAGAAGAAATTGATGAGAACTTTGAGATGGAAGATTAATATAAGGATTAGACAATGATAACAACAAATATCAAGGTTAAAAGATCCACTAATGGTATATCAAACAAGTATAGTAAAAACTCTTATTATTCAATTGGAAACCACACACAAAGAAGCTTCTAATCAGATTATAAATTGTTAACATTAGTCATCTTATTCGATTAATGCTAATACTTGTAAATCTCGTCAGACACTCATGATTATAACTCATATTAATAACAAATCAATTTTCTTTCATAGCTCAAGTATCGGTTATACAATATAGTATGGGCTATAAAAGTGCTAAGCATTTGTTGTATTAAGTGTTATATAACATAAATCTAGATTAGTCATTTAACAAGCAAAGTATTAAAGAGTGAACAAGATAACAAATACAAAACATGTTAGTATCAAACATTAAAGTCCATATTGAGTGTACACTATACTTATTCTTACACTATTAGTATAACCTTTTCATCTTAACATAATAAACTTAACTAAACATAATGGAAGAAAGAAAAATAAATAAACAAAATAAAAACATAAATAAGATAAAAGTTAACTAACTAAAGGAAATGAAATGAAAAGCATAAACTTGATATTAATGAAAGCAAAACATAAAAAATACAAAAAATATAAAGAGAAAAAGCAAGAGCATAATCTTGATCTAGAAAACAAGATGCCTAACTACATGGTAAATGCCTCCTTTTATAGGCCAAAATTAGGAACTATTGATTTGATAACTAAGTTCAAACTACTTGAAACATCAAAGTTGTAGTAAATTATCTCAGCTTTTCAGGAAAAAAAAAAGGTCATTTTGGATTTCTAGAATTTCAGATATAGGTCAAACACTAAACAGTGCACGAGTTGTAGAACAGATTCGAACTTTTTTATATTTGCTACAATTTGGACTTGAAAATGGCCTTATAAAATCTTGAGCTATATTAAAGTTGTAGGCCTATGTCTTAGCTTTCCATCTATATAAAGTATACCTAAATCCGAGATCTATAGCTCCAAATATGACCCAATTATTGAACAGTATTTTGGTTTGGACTGCACCATCATCTCTTTTCTAAGTTTGACGATCTCTTGGTCCTTTCAATTTCAGTTCTTAAATTCATCAATTAATCCTTTTATTTATATGATAGGCCAACATTTAAAATAAACATTTACCATAAATTAAAGGTATCTTATATTATTAGATATGTTATTATAAAACATGCTTTAGTTAAGGAGTTATTGATACTTCAAGTGCAAAATTATGATAAAAAAACCTTAATAAAAATGCATTTTTAAGTATTAATCAATCATTGTTTAGACTTTATCTGTTTTGAAATATAATCTATTATGACTAATATGTACAAAAAACCAAATAGTAAAGGAAATGGACCTATGGAATCTATATCTCAATAGTCAAAGATCTCAATGACAAGAATAGGATATAAGGGCATTATGTGATGTTTTGAAATAGATCTCAACTTTTAACAATTCTTATAAGTCTTACAAAATGCATATGACTCCTTGAACATGGTGGGCAAATAAAATCCACTTTGTAAGATTTTTACAGTTATCTTTATTGATGAGAATTTTCATAACACTACTTATCTCATTATTAGGAATCATCTTTGAAATATTTAATTAGGATAACATTTGAATAAATAAAGGTCATCCCAATAAAAGTTCTTCACTTTGTTCAAAAACATTCTTTTATCTTAGGTACTCTAATGACCTGGCAAATCTCTTAAAGAAAAAAAATTGATATTTTTATCATAACAAGTCATTAGACTAATAGAAAGTAAGGATTCATTAAGAAAGTAATCATCGATTGATATAAAGTCAGATTTCAAATCTATTGTCACTCTTGACAAAAGATCCGTATCAATATTTTAATTGTCTTTTTCATCTGTGATTTCTTCTTGAGAATAAATCATTTACAAATCTTCAAATCTATCAAACTCAATGTTACTTAAAGTATATTCAAGTTGATCATAAACTAATTCTTTAATATAATATACTTCTTGCAAATCATTATCATCTCGAGGTTACTTGCAAATGTTGAAAATATTCATCTTCAATGTCATGTTTCCAAATGATAACTCATAAGTTCATTTCTATAATTAATCAATGCATTAGAAGCTGTAAGAAATAGGATCCCTAAAATAAAAAGAAATGAATAAATATTTCAACAGGTTGTGTATTCAAGACAACAAAATCCATATGATAAATAAATTTATCAACTTATACCAACATATCTTCAACTATTCCTCTAGGCACTTTTACACATCTATCAGCACGTAAAAGAGTTACAAAAGTTGGTTTTAACTAACCTAGATTGAGACTTTGAAAAACTGAATATGGAAATAAATTCACACTAGCTCCAAAATCAAGTAAAGCTCCTTCAATTTTATGTTCTCCAATAAAGCAAGAAATTATAGGACAACCACGGTCTTTATATTTCAAAGCATTATTGTTGTGAAGAATGACACTTACTTATTTGACTAAAAAGGCTTTCTTTATCACATTTAGTTTTCTCTTCACAGTGCATAGATCTTTAAAAAAATTAGCATAGAAAGGAACATGTTTAATAGCATCCAATGATATATTGATCCTTGTTTGAAAGTTTTAAAGATTTTAGAGTTCTGATTGACTTTTCTTTGTTTGGTCATAACATAGGGAAACAGAAGTGTTTAAGGGGAATTAGTCTTTTCTTTGTAATTTTTAGATTCAACCCCTTCCTTACCCTCAGAGATTGACTCATTATCTTTCTCACAAAGTTTAAGAGTGGGTTTTTCAATAACCTTACCACTACAAAAAGTAGTGACTGATTTGACTTGATTCATGTGTTGGCTTCCAAAACTACTTGCATTTGCATTGTATTGTCCCTTGGGATTTTATTGTGGTTAAGATGGAAACTTACCTTTTTCTTAGAAATTGAGAGCTGATGTCTGTTTTGCAAAAGTATTTTTAAAATCTATTATGCTTTGAGCAAGATGAGTATTGATTGTCTTTTGCTTTTCAATGAATGCATGCAATGTTTTTTCAAGATTTCTTCTAGGAGGTCGAGCATATGGAGGTATATATCCATGAGAATTTTGGAAATTATAATGTGCTTAAAATGATGGCTGTGAAGTTTGTGCATTATTGTTATTACTCTTCCAAACTAAAATTTAGGTAATTTTTCCGACTAGAGTTATATGTTTGCAAGTATGAGTTATTATTGGACCTTTGAAAATTATTTAAAGCACAAGCTTGTTTATGGAGACATTTTTCAAAAAAAAAAAAAAGCAAAGTTGGACACTCATTAGTTGAATGTTCATTTTTTTTACAGATTTGACATAAAATATCTTAAATAGAAATTAATTGACCACTCTTTTTTTAATTTTAGTGTCTTGACTTTTCTACCTAAAAAAGCAAACTTAACTTAGAGGTCATGATCTTTTCTAAGGTTGTACATACCTCCACAAGATATATGAGGTTGAGTTTTACTCAGTGCCTCATAAGTACCTGTGGTGTCCTAATTTTGAGCATTTTCAGCTAACAAGTCTAAGTACTTCATTGTTTTATTAGGGTCTTTATCATCAAAAATTTCATTGCACATCAATTCCACCATTTTATCTTTCTTTAGGTATTAACCCTTCATAAAAATATAAAATCAATCTCCATATTTCAAAACCATGATGAGAGCAAGTATTAAGCAAGTCTTGATATCTATCCTAATATTAGTAAAATGTTTCTCATGGTTTTTGAGTGAAAGATGTGATTTGTCTTTTGAAAAAGTTTGTTATATGAGATGGAAAAAACTTCTTTAAAAATTATTGTTGCATTTCATCCTGACATAACTAAAAGATTAAAGTCTTCTCCCAAGTGCAGAAATGTCAAAGTAATAAATAACCCAACAAGACTGGTGTTGAACCACATAAAAGTTAATTGTATAAATTATAAATAATAACAATACAACAACAATAACAACAACAACAAAAATAGTAATAGTAATACTAATAGTAATAGTTATAATAATAATAATCATAATAAAAGAAGAAGAAAAAAAAAAGTTCATGGGAACTTTGAAATAGAAGATCAATGTGAGGATCAAACAATGATAAAAACAAATATCAAGGTTAGAGGATCCATTAATAGTATTTTAGAGAAGCATAGTATAAACTCTTTTTATTGTTCAATTGAAAACCACATACAAAGAAGGTTTCACTAATGGCATTTCAAATAAGTATATTATAAACTCTTTTTATTATTCAACTGAAAACCACGTATAAAGTAGGTTTCAATTAGATTCATAAATGAAGGCTCAAATCCAATTTAAGTTTTTTACAGCTTTTCTTAATTAACTAATTTATGCAACTCATGAAGGGATTAATTATAGGAGTAAAAGATTGTAGTTGGTCAATCAATTGTTCAGCAGTAGGTAGCTAAGATTATGATTTGTTGTGCTGAAGATGTTAAAATTCCTGTTCCAAAGTATGATCAAGAAAAGACAACAATTTATTATAAAAACCATTAACATTTGGTATACCTATAGGTTTATGGTGAATGTATAGTTGAGCCCAAGAGAAAATATGAAAGATCTTTTTCAATGTGCCCAGACCACCTAGTAAGGCAATGAAGGCATCAACATGTTTTAACATTGCATTCATTTGATCAGACATCGTGAGGACTTGTAGTTCCTCTCAAATTGTTTTTTCAATGATCTCCCTTTATGCTAAAGCTTTAGGGACAGCCCCCAAAACTTGATTACCTCCTAAAAATACAGTTATTAAAACTCCTTACATTAACCCAAGGCTATCTTCCCTATATACTAAATAAATCTTTCTCTCAGCTAGTATTTGACCAAGATGATTTGTTGATTCTAAAAACTCTATTTCCTTCCGACGACTAGATCCACTAAAAACATAAATGTTTCTTATATGATGACTCGAGGAACCTAACATTTCTACACACTTTTATATTTGTTGAATGTATAGGTTGAGTAGAAATGAATGGAAAGAAAAGAAGATTTTATAGATAAGAACTTGAAAATGCAATCATACCACCTATATATAGACTAGTTGGAGTCTCACTCTCTCTCTTTATTGATTTATTTATATTATATATATATATATATATATATTTAAAATATGTACAGGTAGTTATGATTGTGGATCACACCTTCTCCTAGTTTAACATCCAAGAATGAATTAAATGCCCTCAATAGGTTAGGGATAGGCTTCTTATCTAATTTTCTTAAAAACCAGCAAACATGATCTTTTTCAATCAAATTCCCAAAACCAAGTCGATAATGTTCTTTATAAAAATAGGGTCATAAGTCATGAATTACACGATGCATATCTCCACTACGATGAGACTTAAGAGTCAATAGAAGATTATCTAAAGACTCTCTAGGTTTTAAAATGAATCTCACTTTTTAACAATTTTCACAAGTTTTGCAAAATGCATGTGAATCCTTGAATATGGTGGGCTAGTAAAAATCTACTTTGTAAGATTTTTACAATCCTTTTTTTTGTTGAGAAATGATCCTTACATGCCTTAGAGTAACAAAATTTAATGGCACTACTTACCTCATTATCAGGAATACATCTTTGAAATATTTGATTATGATAATATTTGAATAAGTAAAGGTCATCCCAATAAAAATTTTGCACGTCGCTCAAAATCTTTCTTTTAACTTGGTTATCCAAATAAGCTGGCAAAAACCTTAAAGCAAGAAAATTAATATTTTTAGCAAACCAAGGCATTGAACTGAAAGAAAGTAAAGATTCATCAAGAAAGTAATCATCAATTAGTGTGATGTCGGATGACAAATCTATTGTTAATTTTGATAAATAATCCGTGACAATATTTTCGGTGCCTTTTTCATCTTTGATTTCTTCTCGTTTGATAGTTTAAAGATTTAAGAATCATGATTGACTTTCCCTTGTTTGGTCATGGCATAAGGAAATGAAAGTATTGGTGGGGAATCAGTTTTTTCTTAGCAATGTTCAGATTCAACCCCTTCTTTATTCTTAGAGATTGACTCATCATTTTTTTTACAAGGTTCAAGAGTGAGGTTTTTCAATAACCTTACCACTATAAAAAGTGATGAGTGATTTGACTTGATCCATGTGTTAACTTTTAAAACTACATGCATTTTCATTGTATTGCCCTTTAGAATTTTGTTGTGATTGAGATGGAAACTTACCTTTCTTTTAAAAACTGAGCGAATATCAATGTTGCAAGAGTATCTTTAAAATCTGTCATGTTTTGAGCAAATTGAGTATTGATTGTCTCTTGCTTTTTAATGAATGTATGCAATTTTTTCTCAAGATTTCTTCTAAGACATGGAGCATAAGAAGGTGCATATCCAGAGAATTTTGTAAATTATAGTGTGCTTAAAATGGTAGTTGTAAAGTTTATACATTATTATTATCACTCTTCCAACTAAAATTTGGATGATTTCTCAAATCAAGGTTTTATGTTTGCAAGTACGGGTTATGATTGGGCATTTAGAAACTGTTAAAAATATGGACTTGTTTATAGAGACATTCTTTAAAAAAAAACAAAGTTGGACAATCATTGGTTTCACATATTTGACATACAACATCTTGAACAAATTTTAATTTACCAATCTTTTTTAATTCTAGTACCTCGAATTTTCTAACTAAAGATGCAAACTTGGCTTGGAGGTCATGATCTTCTCTAAGGTTGTACATGCCTTCAATAGTTGTATAAAGTTGAGTTTTACCCTGTACTTTATAAGTGTCAATAGTGTCTTAATTTTGCGCATTTTCAACTAGCAAGTCTAGGTACTCCATTGCTTCATTAGAGTATTTATCTTTAAAAGTTTCTTTGTACATCAATTCAACCATTTGCATATCTTTAGGTGTTAACTTTTCATAAAAATGTGAAACCAATCTTCATGTTTCAAAACCATGATAAGGGCAAGTATTATGCAAGTCTCGGTATCTATCCCAATATTGGTAAAATGTTTCTCTTGCTTTTTTAATGAAAGTATAATTTGTTTTTCAAAAAAGTTTGTTTTATGAGAAAGGAAAAACTTCTTTAAAAAATGTTGTTATATTTCATCCCAAACATGAAATGGATCCTGGTATCAAATTTTGTAACCATGATTTAACTTTATCTTTTAATAAAAAAAAAGTTTTAATCCAATAGTGTTCATGCTATAATTTGAGTCATTATAAGTGTTATAGGCCTCTTTAAATTTCCTTAAATGCAATTATGGATTTTCTAAATCTAATCCATGAAAAGAAGATAGAAGTTGAATAATGTCTAGCTTAAAATTAAAATGAGATGTATCAAGGAGAAAAACTATGCATGATGGTGCACTTCTTATTATGAGGTTCATGTGGTATTTAAGTATTCTAACATGGTTATTTTTATTATGAAGCAATTGGTTATCTCCTTTGGTCATATTTTCTTAAAATAATAAGGATACCCTATAAAGTCTATCACTTAATATATGTGATCAACTCTTATACACATGTAGGAAGAGAATAAAAGAAAGAAAACAAGAGAAAAGGAAACAAAACAAAAGAAACAAAGTTAGATACAAAAAAAGTGAAAATAAAAAATAAAATAAAAATTATAATTTATACAAGAATTTACCTCCCCGACAACTGTGCCAAAAACTTCACACGACCAAAAGATTGATGTCTTCTTCCAAGTGCAAGAGTGTTGAAGTAATAAATAACCCAACAAAACTGGGATCGAATCATAGGGAGGTTAATTGTATAAAATATAATTATCAACAACAACAAAAACAAAAACAACAACAACAACAACAACAACAACAATAATAATAATAATAATAATAACAATAATAATAGAAGTACATTTTATAATAATCTATCTAATACTATAAGATACCTTTAATTTATGATAAATGCCAATTTTAAATGCAGGCTTATCACATAAATGAAAGGATTGCTTAATGACTTTAAGAACTTCAATTGTAAAGGCAAACAGATGATCAAACTTAGAAAAGAGATGTCGGTGCAATCCAAACTGGAACACTGTTCGGTAATTGAGTCATATATGGAGCTATAAATCTCATATTTAGGTCCATTTTATATGGATGGAAAGGTAAGACATAGGCCTACAACTTTCCTGCGGAGCCCAAGATCTGAAAAGGCCATTTTCAAGTCCAAATTCTTTTAACAACAAAGAAGCCCGAATCTGCCCTCCAGCTCAAGCACTGTTCAGTATTTTGGCCATATCTAGAGTTCTAGAAGTCAAAATGAGCTGAATGTTTTACACAAGAAAGCTGAGACAATTTTCTAGAACTTTCATGTTTTCAAGTAGCTCTAATTTTGATGTCATCAATGACGTTTTGGGCAGATAAGAGAAGATAAAGATTGTCACCAAGTCAAGGGTTGGCCACCTACTCATCAATTAGTCATCAAATCAATAGTTCCCAATTTTAGCCTACAAAAGGAGGCATTTGCCATGCATTGAGGCATCTTGGTGTCCAGATCAAGATCATGCTCTTCCTTTCTCTCTTTGTATTTTTTGTAATGTTTATGCTTTGCTTCCATTAATAATATGTTTATGCCTTTCATTTCCTTTCCTTTACTTAGTTAACTTTTATGTTCTTATTTTGTTTATCTATTTTTCTTTCTTTCATTATGTCTAGCTAAGTTAATTATGTCAAGGTGAAAAGGTTACACTAATGGTGTAAGAATAAGTATAATGTAAACTTAATTTGGACTTTAATGTTTGATACTAACATGTTTTATATTTGTTATCTTGTTCACTTTTTAATACTTTGCTTGTTAAATGACTAATCTTGATTTATGTTGTATAAGACTTGGTACAACAAATACTTGGCACTTTCATAGCTCATAATGTATGGTATAACCGACACCTGAGCTATGAAAGGAACTTGATTTGTTGTTAACATAAATTATAATCATGAATGCTTGACGAGACTTATAAGTATTAGCATTAATCGAATAAGATGACTAATGTAATCATGTTAACAATTTATAATCTGATTGGAACCTCCTTTATGTGTGGTTTCCAATTGAATAATAAGAGTTTATAC